>CALSCE010010635.1:4476290-4499974 GCA_943593645.1 Bovichtus variegatus
AGAGAGAGAGAGAGAGAGAGAGACAGAGGGAGAGACAGACAGAAGGAGAGACAGAGGGAGAGACAGACAGAGGGAGAAACATAGGGAGAGACAGAGGGAGAGACAGAGAGAGAGACAGAGGGAGAGACAGACAGAGGGAGAGACAGAGGGAGAGACAGAGGGAGAGACAGAGGCAGAGACAGAGACAGACAGAAGGAGAGACAGAGGGAGAGACAGAGGCAGAGACAGAGACAGACAGAAGGAGAGACAGAGGGAGAGACAGAGGGAGAGACAGAGGGAGAGACAGAGGGAGAGAGAGCCCTTTGAAAGGAGCCTCTGAACCTTCTGAGCTGTGCTCACACTGTCTCTGGGTGGAAGTTGAGTTCTTGATGAGCTAAAAGCAATTTTTTTAATTTCGTAGGGCATGAAGCCATGTTTAATGGTCTTTTATCCTGTGGTTGGCCATGATTTGTTTCTGATTAAGTGGCATTCATGTGGATACGTCCCCTCCTGTTAACGCACACACACATGTACTCAACCTTAGCCCTAACTCTGCGTGAACACAGTCACACTGCGCTGACAGACCAAATGCGAGAGACGCCAAGACTCGGCTGACTCCAAAAAAATTGCATCCCAGCGCATTGTGGAACGCAGCGTGTTTTCATCTGGTTGGAGGACAAGGAAAGAAAAATGTAACCCTGAAGGCAAAATGTAAGAAAATAAAAAAACATAAGGAAACAATTTATAAAAAAAAAAAAAAAAACTGATTTGTAAGTTTCACACAACTGGAAATTGTTTTTTACTGATAATTTACAGCACAGTGTACAACACATTGAAGTTGAAGCTAAGGCACAGTGAACAGAGGATGTTTCATGTGAGAATATTGTCTATATTTTATTTGCGTTTAAACATAAAATACATGCTTACAGGGCCAAAAAAGAAAAAAAAAAAACATGCCAACATTTTTGTAAACTCCGCGTGTCTCTTTAACCTCAGCAGACTGTTGGAACTTCCTGCTACTCTCTGTTTAGGTTGTATGGAAGTGGAAACTTTTTCAGCATCCATCATTGTATCCAATTTTCAAACTGCTTGTCCCGGTTAAAGAGCAACAGCTTGTATCATACATGGTCTTGCACTATTGAACTTTAATTGTATTCCCCACACTTACTGCGTACATTCTTTCGTTCACTTTCTGACACGAGCGACAGTGAGAAAGGACGTTTATGAGCGTAGAAGATTACTGAGACTTACTCAGTCACAACCCATATCTTTTCAACTTAAGTGAGGGATGGAATAAAGGTTAAACATCAAAGTGAGAGCATTTTGTTCAAGCTCAGTCCTCCTAACCATCACAATTTGATAAAAAGTAGCTTCACTACAGCCACTGGCATAATCTGGCTGTGAAGTCCTTCCCTCATCAACAACACCCTAAGATACTAAACTTGCTTTACCTTGTAGGCCGCCGGGCTTGGACCTCGTGGTTCTCATGAGGACCACATACATCATCATTGTTGCAAACCAATTCAACCAAAGGGGCATCATTCCCAAACAGAATGTCTTTCAAAGTAAGCCGTAGAAGCTAAATATGTGAATTGTAGAGGAACTATTCTCTTACAAAACCTGAATTGATGTTAACGTTATCTTAGAATCCAGAACCAAAAACATTATAATATCTACGAGTAATGACTCAGACAAAATAGCCACATACAGCCTATACTCTGACTATACATGTCATTACAATGATAATAGTAGCTGTATTACTTGAGGAATAATTGAATTAGTCTGCCTTGTCTCTCCTAATATAGAGCAACTTCCAGCCCTCTGAGCCACGGGTCACTGGTTGGAGGAAATGCTTTAGCAAGTGACCAGAGAGGAACGTAAACTGTTTAACTGTGTGAAGTTAATAACTGGATGTAGCAGGGACGATGTCGCGGTGCTGTAAATGTGGGATGACATCGAGAAAGTGCATGTGCGCGTGTGTTTGTGTGTGTGTGCGTTGAGGCAATGAGGACATGAGTTACAAAGCCAAAGCATCCACCCACTTACCACATTATTATCCCTCCCACCCTTTCCTCTGTGCGCCGTTGAAGGTTGCAGCAGGAGAGCCAGAGCTGAGCAGGGAGCAGCATCGTGCGGGTGGCCATCTGCAAGACCATTCTATAAAACATCTCTGTACATACGTGTTAAGAAAGAGGCTACTGTTGAATCTGATATTTACCCTTTTTCTCCATATTTTTAACTTTCATTAACATTGTGGGATAGGGAAAGGCCTTTGCAGAGGTCTGTGCTTTCCGAGTGCCCTTCTAGATTACTTGTGTGTTTGAATAATTTGGTCACAGGAGCACTGTTTCTGCCACCTGAAGCTCTAAATTAAGTGGAGAAACATTTCAGAAAAGAGTTAGAATGGGAATGAGGTCACATTGGGCCAGAAGTCCTCGCTAAGTTATTGGACGAATCCTCACCTCGCAGTTTGAATCTAGTGCCAATGTTCAGTACCAATGCAGAAAGCACAGTATACCCTTCATCGAGGGAGGCAGAACGCATGGGTGAGGAGGTCAGGTGGTAGATGGGCACGTAGCCAGTCTTACTTTTAGGAGACTAGACTCACGTCCTGACAAAGATCTGCAGTTATTAAACATCAACTTTCTCTAAACTAAAGGTAGTTTAGTTAAGTTGTCTAACTCTAACCACACCTTAAAGCTGGAGTGTGGGACTTTTACATATAAATATATGTATTTTGCAGTTTACTAGAGTTGTGGCGTGTGTGGCAACTTTCCTGCGGGGTTTGGGTCTGACATTTTTTCAGGCCTGCATGGGTCAGGGTCCCAGCTTCCAAATAATACTCTTTAGTCCGGTTCCGGTGCGGTTGGGACATTTCCGGATCTTTTTGGGTTCAACACTAACTTTTGGACCTGTGAAGACCTCCACTATATGGTATTTGACTCAAAACTATGACAAAGTGATTGCCAATGCCAACAATAACCCTAAATTCCTCTCTTTGATGCAATCTTATGGAACTATTTATACTCCTTATATATGTTCTGACAGGTGAGAAGAGATTTTTTTGAAATGTGTTTGTATAAAAGAAGTTGTAGAAAGAAGGGTGTTTGATGGAAACAAACCTTGATGGGTCTGGAGCCTCACCTTCTCAAACTGGCACAGCGGCACTCTGCACCCTCAGCACTGCTGACGTAAATGTAACACTCACTCACTGAACAGTAAAATGGAAGGTGACACGTGAAGGAAAACAACAGAACAAAGACAGTTTCTGCCCTATAGATGAGATGGATGACCTAGATACAGATCTCTCTTGTGTTAATGACCGAAATTAATTCCATACAGCGACCACCTTCTTGTCCCGATCTCCAGGCATTGGCTGAAACGTATGCAGAGAGAATGGGAGCATCTTGATTGTGCACCTTGTTAATCCGAAGATTTAGAGCCGTCATTAGGGGTAACCCAGTGAACAGTAAATCCATAGATGTTGGAGATGTTTATGATAACGGGAACAGCTTCCAGCAGTATCCACGTTTGAGATTACACAGGGTTTCTATATGTCGTGCGCCAGTGGCTGTGTTGTGAAGCTATAGCAGAGCAGCTTTATTGTGTTGCGAGGAAGGAAAGAGAGAAGATCAGAGGAGGTTCTATAATAGGTCCTCTGCATAACTTCGACCAGCTGGCGTACACCCACAGAATGGAAAAACTGGTCTTTAGGGTGTAGCGTGTTGTCTCACAATGTGACACGCAACAACTTAATGGAATTTATCAAAGGGAAAAGCAGTGGAGAGTAAGGTTTTGAATGAATTACGGGATCATTTCTGAGGCTTTTAGATGTGGTAAGAAGCAGCACTTGCTTGAATATGGAGGGTAATAGGAAGAAGAGTGGGAGGATTCCTGGTGAGAGGAAAGCTTGACTTGGGAAACATTCTTTGGCAGATCCACTGTTTGGCTAAATTAATGATTAGTGTTTGGTACCATGCAGATAAACCCTCAGCATCTGTGTTCCTCTCATTATCGTCTGACATGTTTCTGCCTGTTTCGAGCAAATATAGTAGCGGAGAAATAAATGAGAGCTTGTCATCTCAGTTACAATGAGTGACAGCACTCCCCTGAAACCATGGCAACACAAGGAATTCTACTCAATAGAGCCCATGACGAATCAAGACCTTGTTGTTTGCTGCTTTCCAACTGAAGACAGCAGGGGGAGGGAGATCAAGGACGGGACTCATTCAGATCAGGAATAGTTCGCAAGCTTTATATAAGATATGAAATTTGATCGTGAGAGTGACTGCCTTCATCATTGGGAATCAATTTGAGGCTCGCTATGAATTATTACCACAACTTAGTAGTTGGTAGTGTGAAGAGGCTAAGAAAGAGGTTTTACAGAAGGCATCTCATTTCAGTAAATGCAGCAATTTTCCATAAACCCTTTGTTGCATTTAATGCCCCCTGGGTTTTCAATGTATTGGGCCGTGTTCAGACCATAAATAGCTTTGGGGATACTAACCTTCACTGCAGTGAAGGTTAGTATCTTTAAGAGGAAAACAGGAAAAGATTTCCATTTCAGTGCCCACACAAAAATGGAAAAATGTACATTTCATTATTTTTTATTTTATTTCTGTTCTCCAGATTAAATGAAAGAATTAAATTAATACATGATGATACATTACATCCAGTGTGAAGGGACGCCAAGACACTATATTTATTTTTCTTGTAGGCAAGATTGTTCAACTCAGGGCAACAAAACTGTTCTCCTTTGTTTCAACAAGCGTGAAATA
The DNA here is from genome assembly GCA_943593645.1 of Bovichtus variegatus. Taxonomy (NCBI): domain Eukaryota; kingdom Metazoa; phylum Chordata; class Actinopteri; order Perciformes; family Bovichtidae; genus Bovichtus; species Bovichtus variegatus. Next base: position 4,481,048 of record CALSCE010010635.1, read on the forward strand.
AACTGTAGAAATACTACAATGCTACATGGTACATCCTCTACTTGGAATGTGCACTTATTTAAATGGCCAATGTAGTGCGCTGCAAGACGACGTTACATTGCATTACAGCAAACGCAAGCCTTGAACGCAGGCTTAAGCAACTGACAGCTGAAGATGACTCAACCAATTGTTTGTTCTCCTATTGTGGCACCCATAATCACCAGAAATATATTAAAATATATGATATAATGTGTTTTGCCTGTCACAATTTTGAGGCCTATTGAAAAAAAGCGCCAGAAATCAAAAATACTCAAAGGGAGATAAGTGATACGTTTTGGGAGACAAACAGAGTCTGGTGCAGTCTTGGATGTCTTGGGAAATTCCCTTCTCCATTCTGGCATTGATTTAATTTCCGTTTAATCCCAGGAGCAGGAGTTTAACGAACCAATTAATTGCAAAATCAGATTAAATCCCTGAAAGCCTTGAAATTATCTCTGTGTGAAGTGTTTCTCTGATGCTCAAGGCACACATATTACTGTCCCTAGTTAATTTTTATTGTAAGATCTCTGTTAGACGCCAACAAGTCATTGAGTCGTGAAATCCCACTCTCTTCACTTTTTATCCTTGTACACTGCCACAATGAAATATGTTCTGTGACATAATTTGATTAAATATAATGTCGTGTGGGCTTGCCTCTGCTATGCCCTTTAGTCAGGAGCTCTATTTAAAAAAATATATCCCTATCTATGACACACATATGTACAGATACATGTAACTCTCTGGCCCTGAGTCCATTTTAGACAGAGAGCTATGCCTTCCACTCCAGATTAGCACCAGCTAAAGGGCAAGGATCCTCCTGCTCTGCCTTTCTGGAGGTGGCAGACAGACGACAGACCATGCGAGTCAGTCCAGTCACTAATCCCACTGAGAGTCCCACAAAACCCTTACCCCTCATGGTCCAAATCGTGGATTATGAAGGTGACATTGGTCCATGGAGAATAGGGGGCTGTACACACCTCATTACAGAGAAAGCAGGATAAGACTAGAAAAGCTCTGAGATGTCTGAGCTGGGTGGGCTCACAGGGCCTGAGCACCTAATGCTGATTTGCTCTTGCTGGCCGCATGTGATTTAAATGAAGGGAAATTAAAAGGCATTGTCAGATAAGACAAGCAAGCTTGTGCTTTTTCAAATGTACTTTGAGCAACATTGTTCAGATATTGAGATTCATGCCACAATTCCACAACCAAAAAGGTGTTGTGGTCTGGGACACAATGAATGAGGTAGAGTGATAAAGTCATTACAATGGCATGCCAGTGGGATTTGAAGAGGACTGGTCTGGGCTAATGGACAGCCCAAATTGGTACCAGGCAGGCGGGCGACTGCAACAAATAGTGCTGAGAGACCACAGACTGAACATTAACAACAGAATTGCTTGTATCGGTTAGAGGGCACTTCTCCCTTCATCCCTTTCCTCCAGGGAATCTCTGGTTACATCACGGGTGATGATGCAGTATCATCTGAAGCAACTGAAGTATCAGTTTGTCCTCTGCACAATATGAAAGATACGCTTTTTTATTATTAAATAAAGGCTGATAAAAATTAAGAATACAAGAGAATGTTAGAGAATGTAATCCGAATGATTGGCACGAGGATGAGAGACAAAAAATCCAAGCAACTTCAAAGCTCAAATTAACAGCCATGCTGAGTGCCATATGTGAAGTCTAATAATCTCATTGGACAAAGCCTGAAGCCCCGACCCTTGGAGAGCACTGGGGATCAGCCGTTTTGCATAAGGTTAATGGTTTAAAGACAAAGCACGAAGAGGTCTTGTCTTCTGGACACTTGAACTGCAACACAATCCAGAGTAAACAAATTTCCACTAAGTACAAAATGGGTGCATTTTCAAGTGGCATTATAATACCGACAGCACACTGAGTAAAGCTATGCTAATGCTTGAAGGCTAATTAGAGTCAAAGCAATTACTAAATCAAAAATGTGATTAAAAAGAGGTCTGAGGACTTTTTTTTCCTATCCATTTCAGCCCACGATGAGCTAAAAATAAGTATGAGTAAGTAATAATGAGCAGCATGAAAACATGTTATAGACACTTGATACCGTTCAGTTTAAATGTAAGGTATGTTAAAGGTTTTTGACAGATGCTAAAGTATAACGGCATTAATGTGAAAGGTGAAAACATACGTACATTATGTGATTGTTTTTGTTTTTTTCTTAGCTTTCATGTTGAAGTGAAATAAGCGTTAACTTCTACAAAGTGCTGTTAATGGAGCAGACTCACTATAACCTACACTGTAACAGTGTGCAACAGTAAATACTGCGATGGCTTTATCACAAGGGAATTACTCCTCCCTCTTAGCTTGTTCCAATTTACAAATGTAAAAAAAAAAACTGTTAAAGCTTACACAACACATTGTGAAAACTAAGTTTTACACTTAACTGTCCTTTTTATATACTAGGCCCTGGAGCAATGATATCCACAAGAGAAAATGAATTGTACTAAACCACAACTCTGCAGCAACAGATGCCTGAGAAATCTGCCTTATTATTTCAGGGGCAACATGTTGAGAAATGTTTAATTGTGCTATGTGTTATGACAAGTTACGTTCGGATGCAATTGAGCATTCGCAGCACTGGATCCTGCGATGGATGAGGAGGAGCTGATGTATTAGCAGCACATCTAGATTTGACCTGACAAGCCCAGGGTGTGGGAGTGTTGTGCACAAATCTGTAATTTAAAAAAAAAAAACATCTTCTTCATCTTCACACATAAATTCTCACCCATGTTCTATTTGAAGTTGCATAAATCAAATTGGTCCCACACAATGCTAAGAAGCCATTTTGGAAGAAGGATTAGATTTGGATTAGCTATGTCAGCACATACGTATATGTCAACTCTAAATCTACTGTCTCAGATTATTGCTTGCCCTTCCTATCGGATTAGGATTAAGGGTTTAGACAATGCAGAATAAAAGATTAAGGGCCAGAGAGGAAGGCAATTGTCTTATTAACCACTGAAACAAAGTTTAACCACAGTAAGAATGATCATCTCCTTATTCTTTTCTTTTTGATGTTGATGCTCTGTGGATTTCCAAGAAGTTAGTTCTGTCCTGTATAGATCAGGCTTGATCTTTAGGACGTTGCTTGAAGATACAGACCCCCAGTATTTAAAGAAGCTTCAGCTGAATCGGAACCATACTTCCCGTCGATGACTCAAACCAAATGTGTTGCTGTTCTTTAACCTTTTTCAACTTTCATGATCTTCTTTAGATTCTCAAAGAGGAGGTTATGAAAAAAAAAAGATTTACTCGCAGTTAGCAGAACAAAATAGACTGACATATAAGAGCTCAATCTATTCATCTGGGAGAAGAAAGGTCAGCAATCCAAATGTAAAAAAAAAAGTAATAAAAGCTCATTTAACCCCTGCAAGGTGCAATAAAAAACATGACTGATGTCATATTATCTGCAGGACTTGGACACATTTTAGGTTTGAAGTCAGTGAGATTGTGTCCACAGTGTTTATTTTAGTTTTTTTTTGTATTACACCCCTTAATGTGTCATTCTGTTGGCTATATTTGGAGGTAGGCTTTGGAGGCCTTCATATATGTGTCTGCACTACAGTAGGCTGATGCATGCACCATGTACCTACATTTTTGATTTGCTATTTCTCTCTAGAAGGCCAAATTATCAACCTCACAGGGTGATTTTGGAGAACTTGACAAAATTCCTGAATCACTGAGTGACTCGCACAATCGAGTCGCGTGTAGACTGGATGAATGACTTGCAATCATCTCTGCAGGCACATCAAACATGGTTAGCTCACGTCTTGCATGAGTGACATTTTGTAGTACAAAGCCTTTTCATTGACATCATAATGAGGTGACAGTTCATCTCGCTGCCAGCACCCAATCTCCAAATTTCTGTACATCTGTTCTCTAAACCAAACAGTCTGTTGCTGTATGATGTTTTATTTTCCTTCGCTTGTATTCAGCCGCTCTGATTCTATTCCCTAGCGGTAGCTGCCAAGTGAATGTGTGAAGTTGCTTGATGCTGAGGGCTGCCAGGTGTCTTATTTTCCTTGTCTTTCCAACATTCAAACAACAGCAGCCTCCCTTACAACAGCCTGGAGGGATGTGTGCTAACAGCAATTCCCCAGTTGGGAGCCTAGCAATTACAGCACCCCTCCTCTATCCCTGTAATTGCAAAAGGAGCTGCTTCCTCCATGATCAGACTACTAGCCTGCCACCAGGGAGACTGACTTCATCACCTCAGGCGGCCCCAGGTAAATGAGGGTGTTTTGCTGGAGAGTTAAATAAAGGTTGTTCGTTAATAGAGCAGGGTGATTCATATCTCGCTTGAACCATAACCTTTTCCTCTTGTGCTGCATGATGGATGGGACAGGTTGCTTGAGGCAAGTGCATAGACAACCTGTGGTGCTTCCATTCAAATATGACAGAACATTAGTGAATGTTGCTGGGATAAAAGCAAATATGTCCAACTGAGTGTGATTCTGCGACTGAATATTGTATCATCAGCAGCATAATGAGCGGGATTGCTTCTGTTCTAGGTCGTGGCTCAAACAAACAAACAGGAAAAAACTTCTTCCTGTTTACATGCACATAGACACGTTTAAACAGCGGCTTGAAACCTGACCTCACTTTATGTTGTCGGGTGTGTTACCCAGGGACATAAAGGAATGCCGGTGTGTTTCATAATATGTCATGTCTCTCCGGATGAGAAACCTGACACTTTGTGTTTCTGGGGGTCATGGCAACAAAACCCACTCGTTGGTGGCAGGGGGGTGGTCTGAGGCAGCTAAAAGTAGTTAACGCTGCTGTGCTAATTAGCCAGTTGATGGTGAATTAGACACAGCAGTGCACCTTTGCCTGCAGGGATCCAGAAATCTATACAGGTAAGGTGGGGGTAGTGCATTAAAGAGTGCCAGAAGTACTCAGAAAACACAAACCAGTCATTTTAATATACTATAGTACAGTTATTTTTAATATAATAAAGCCAAAGATGAGAGACTGTTAATGATTTTGGTAAAACATGTTTATTTCTTACTTCATAAAAATGACATGATTTAATCAACTGCTTCATTTCCATGTTTGTAAAGCAATGCATACAGCAAAATAGTGCCTCTAGAACCGCGGGGTTGCAGTACATCACTATGGAATGACGTCTGTTAAAATGCTGACAAATTTATGTCTATAAAGGCTAAATAAAACTCAACCATACATGACATTTAAATGAGGAATGTTGGCCCAAGGTAGGTTTATTGTACTTATCTTCAGCTACTGAAAGTAAACTACAAAGATGCTTATTTTTAGCTGGTGTATCATGGGTAAGGGCATAATTAACACATTTAGAATCACCTGTGGTGAAAAAAAAGAAAGGGACTGCACAGGACGATCCATTAGAGCCATTTCAGTACAGATCAATGAATGTGATTCAGCCATGTGAATCATTTTCTTTTTGGAAAGAGCAATAAATGATTATGCATTATAAAGCCTGTGCAGCAGGTTTTTGGATTAAAAAATCCCAAAAGTATTGTGACAGGGCCCTCTATTGGATCTTAATCAACATTCCTCTGTATAAATAGTGGTTAAGTCAAAACATTGCAGTGGAAATTTATATTATTATATTAATTTGAAGTTGGCTCAAGGGTCAACCATAAACTTATTATCATTAATGGATCCATGTTTTATTGCGGTGCTCGAAAGATCCAGGCAGTGCCATCACTCAGGTCTAATTGACATGATGAGGCGCTATTACTGTATTGATCCACCTGGCAAGTGGCACTGGATCAGCTGAGGCCTGTATCGACCTGACTAAGTGGGTCCACAAACCTCTGAGGGTCAGGCAAATGTTAAGGGGATATTACCATTTGTTTGTAAAGTTGGATCTTGTTCAGCTTAAGGTGAAACACAAGCAGCATTTGTAAAAGTAACGGAAGAGGTGGCTATGAAGCCAAAAAAAAAAAAAAAGTCCTCGTGTAAAATAAGGATACTGACCTTGCTCATAATACCCGTAAAAACGTTGTGCTTTTAGAAAAATGTTCATGTACTTGACGGGAATTCAAACTTGATCATGAAGTGTTTGGTGGATCGTGAATAAACCTGGTTAGGCAGCTAAGTGAGTTGATATCATAACAATAAATTATCATAAAATAGACTTCTGAACTTTTTACACATCCACTTAATACTGTACATACACTGTATAACAATATCTCCAGGGTGAAAACACAGACAAGGGACCTACAAGAGGGACCTGTCATCATAGTTTTCCTCTCAGTCCCAGCCAAAGTCGTGACCAGTCATCTGGTAAAACTTTCTATTAAAGGGTTTATAAAAGTCCCTTAGCCTCTGGACCACCTCTGGGTCAATATTAGGATGGGTCCTGCCTTTGGTTTTGCCCAGGCAGTGCGGCTTGCTGTTCCCCTCAGGTCTCTTAAGGCAGGGGAAGCCCTTTGCTGGGTTAAAGTGGAAATGCTTCTCCGTTACCACCCTCCTGAGCTCAAGAAAGTCCTGGACACGAGCCATCTCACCTGCGGGGTCGCTAATCAGACGCTCTCCGCTGACAAACAACAGCTGCTCTGTAGGGAAGTACTGGAGCCAGCGCTCAAGGTGCTTAGCATACATGCCAATTTGAACGGCGCTCCATGTGGTGTCAATCAGACCTGCTGACATGTTCTTAAAGGTCAGGCTCTCGAAAGACGGGATGTCCGGCTTCTTGGAGCGAGTCTGGGTGTAGTCCGATATGGCCCGGGTGACAGGATCCCGGACAACTACAATCAGCTTTGTGTCTTTAGACATGCTGTAGATTCTTGCGGGGACCTCCTTGGTGACATAGTAGCTGGGGGTCTTCTCCATGGTCAACTGGCCCTCTGATGACTTGGGCATCAACTCCCTGCAAAAGAACACAAACACACTCATTTACATGTGCGCTGCAGGCACTCCATGGCACAGAAAAACAACTGTGCACCTTTTATGTATCCTATTCTACTTTACACCACTTTTAAAAGTTAACAATTTACAAAAGCCCCCATGCAGGAACATTAGATTAACATTGACACTGCAGCTCCATGGCAGGTTTAAAGTACTGTCAGGCAGGAGCAAGTCAATCCTCATCAGGAAGACAATTGTAGACATCATGAGCCACATTAACAGTGTGTGAGTGTACCTAAAGTGACAGGAACTGGTAGATAAAGCAGGAGTCCTATCAATCATCAGTGACAATGCACAGTTCATGACATGTTCCAAATACAAACCCTAAAAAAAATACATTCATCTCCCGCTGCTGCATTTAATCTACTTTAAGACCTCAATCCTCTTTCAAACCTCACAACCCTCACATTGAAATATTCCACACCTTCATTACATTATACAAAGGACGGTTTAACTGTGAATAGGCAGAATTATGCTTCTTAATGTCATGCCAAGACAGATGACAGTGACTGCACCTTTCTCCTCATATTTGTCTGTAATTTTGTGTAAAATGTGAAGATTTGGATGGGCCTTGCATTCCTCAAGGGAAAATGCAAAGCTTGGGAGCTGTCTATTCCCATAACTGCATATTCTTCTTGACCCTGGACGACTCTGATTGATCATAATATAGCCTGTTAACTGCAGCCCTGACTGGATAATGGCTAAAGTGAGCCAAGGGGGATTAGGACTAAGCCAAACACGATGGAGCATTAGAGGCTGGTTGACTGCCTTGTTGGCTGGCTGGGTGGCTGGCTTGTCTCTGGAGAGAGAAGGAGAGAGGGAGAGAGATATGTGGCAACGATGATGAGACTCAATGGTAAGCAGTTAATCCATGAAGAAATACAAGTGATCACACAAACTGCTGTACAGCTGCATGCAACCAAATCTCTGACTGTGTCAGAGCGATGTTAACTTAACAACATGTCACATTTTATTGGTTTGAGGTTATGTTGCATCAAACTGCATCGTTGTATGAAAATGTTTCACATCCACCCTAAAGATGTAACACTGTATAATGTAATGCTATCCAACAACACCACAAACTACATACTCGAGAGTTACACACGTTGTGTATTAACCTACCTACAGTGTAAACCCAGTAAAATAAAATGATAACCTCTTCACCAGCTATGAACACTTCCCCCCTTGTTATACGCGTAAGAATACTTGCACATGCCGTAGGTCTTATGCACTGTACAGTAGATGCAGTGGAGAGAAGCTCAACATCTTCTTGGGGACTGATCCTTATGATCACAACATCACTCCTATATGTTTTGTAGCCTCGCATAGTAGCATGAAATGAGATTCACACACTCAAGAGATTCAAGGGATTTATTTATCAACTGCATCAAACTAACATTTCGGTCCTTGCAGTCCTTCATCAGAGCATGATATCTCATACGGATTCAACCAATGCCTTGAAAGCAAGAGCAGTGTGCAGATATCTCCTTTTTTCTGCTATATGAGGATGGAAATAAATATAAGTCATGATGAGGCGTTCACAAGCACCAGCCCCCCCTAACATACCTCATTATGGTTTAAGTCAGTCAAAATGTAAAATTCAAATTATTAAAACATTTGGTAAAAGGCTCATGTTTTGATTGTGAGCGTCGAACGGTGGGTAAGCAGAGGGGCCATGTCGTTAAAGTTATTACAATCATTTCCAACCATCTGTTGGTACACACACACACAAGGAGCTTCAATATCCCTCTCCAAACCCAGCAGCTTTCATCTTACAAATGCATGTGGTGGAAACGAGCCGAAAAGGGACGGCGACATCTTTGCTGTGCAGAGCACTGGGAAAAAGCTTTAGTCATTATGGGAAAAGCAGGCATCACCCATACATCATTAGTGCCATACAAACACACAAGGGGTTGTCTTTCTTATGCAATTCCATCAACTTATGTCATCTGATCTTTCTTTTCTATGGAGGCTTGAGGTCTTACACATTTATTCAACTCCCCGAGTGTCTTAGTCACCATTGTATGTGGTGGAAAAATCACAAACCTAATCAAGGTAATAGGTGTGAGAGACACAAACAACTCTATCCAAACCCCCTGCAATTATCCTCTGCATCTCTTGGATACACACAAGCGGCGCGCTGTAGGCCTTTATCGGGGCCCCAAGGGACAACAGAACTTACTACCAATCAAACTTTCCACTTAGTCCCCGAGCAAAACAATCTGTGTGAGAAGTACATGCATTATTCATCTTAGCAGAGATAGAGCAGGGGAGAACATCTCTGACTGCACGAGGAGTGAGAGAGTTGCCTGAGGGAGGCAGATGTAGCAAGCTTTCACAATTTGTTCTGCTTAATAAACAATGTCGCCTGGAACCAATAGGTTTCAGTGCATCCTCATCTATCAATCAGCCATGCAAAGGCATCATCATTCAGCTTCAAGGCAGTAAAAAAAAAACAAAAAAAAACACAAAACCAGTCCTTTCTCCAGAATTGAGCCACAGCGTGCTGACTTTTGCCCCTCCACGGATTTTACATGTTTCTATATGACTACATGAAGCTTAAAAAACACGGCTTTTACTCAAAAATTGCAACATCTAAGTGGACTCTAAAGTCATAAAGCCAGGAAGCTTCAGAGATTTTTCTACCTATAATTGGTGCACTAAAAAAATTATCTATATTGATGCTTGGGCTTACACATAAACATCCTCTGCCCTCTAACATGTCGTGTTGAACTCGCAGGAGAACAGCAGGGGCTGAGGAGATAACGGAGGGAGGCAGAGAGGAAGACTGTTAAGAGAATTAGATAAAGCAAGAGAGGGAGGACTGGAAGGAGAAAAGAGAGGATTAGATGGAATCAGGTGCACTGTTGAAGGATGGAGACTGCATGGTCGACCCCCCTGACCCAGAAGCCTAAGTCTAAGTTTTAAATCGCTGTCGGATGGTGCCCTCGGTGATGAGTTCACCAAAGTAAGTGCGGTGCAGAAAACTCCACCAAGACTTACACTTTTTGTATCCTGCAGTATTCTGCTTGACTGACTCTAATTGGCATCTATATTTCAGCTTTTCAGACCACTGTGACAAGGGACTGCTCCAGAAAAAGAGAAAAAAAAAAACCTCAGCATTATCTAATGTCATGATGAGTCCTAATCTCCCACTGCAGCTCTGAGAAGAGGCTGCGCTACTGTGGGAATCGTTCTCAAAGACAGGATGGGAGGTGATGGTATGCAGCCACTTGTACTAATCAGACCAATATACGGTGAGACAGAAATCAAAGAGGAAAGCATCTTTAGGGGAGACGTTCTTTGGCCATTGCCGCCCATCTTATCACACGTGTGAAAGTCATGCCATCGCGTTTTCCACTCAGGACCTTCTTGTATGAGATCGAATAGCATTCAGTATCTCAACACATTCCTGAACAACAATGATAGTGCATTATTACTGTCAGTATGCAGAACTCAAGGCCGCCTGGCTGTCTGAGGGAGACAGCCCCAGTTTGAAGAGAGGAAGAGGAGGAGGAAGAGGAGGAGGAGGAGGAGGAGGAGGAAGAGGAGGATGAGAAACAATGCATGAGACATTAACACATAACAATTCTGACAGTCACAATCAGTTGTTTATGGAACCTTTTTTTTTTTTTTTTTTTTTTTTTATAGGTTGGTGGTGCTGGAACTATATAAACCAACAATGCCAAACCGATCACACTGGATGTTTGTACACTCTTTCTGAAAGTGATCAGAATCGCTAATGAATGATAAAATCAATAACAGTATGTATGGGTGTATGGTTTGTGGATATTGCTTTAACTACTGTGTTGACAAATTATTTTAATCTGTGAAACTTTGTCTCAGGTTGTTTTGTCTGTTTCCGTTTTGGAGGACAGCTGAGAGGGAATACTCAACAATTGTGACTCTGACTTTAAAGATAAACTAGAGGAAACAACCAACAGAAGTGTTAATGAACGGTTATTTGTAAGAGCCAGAATATGTTATACAGGGAGATCCTGTGCCAGCAATAGAAACACAAGCCAACAGTGAACCAATAACAGCATCGAACTCAAAAGAGATCTCCACCGATTTTTTGTTCACAGGTCTTTTACTACCGCATATGTGCACAACATTGTGTAAAACCTTTTGCTACTCCTGAGGCAGCTGATAAATTGCCTCATATGATGGAACTCCAGTCAGCATCACTTAGGGCTGAAGACTACAAGTTTGAAAAAGAAAAAGTTAGAAAGTTTTTTAAAAGCAATCAGCAATATTAACCAGAATCTCCAAAAATGACATTAAGAATGCCACAGAGCACGAAGGGAAATCAGACAAGACATCAGCCAGCAGCTAAAGCAACTACTGTACCAGTGATAACATAGACTTGGTCGAACAATGGAAACAACACTAACCAATGTAATCGCTTCACTGCAGTTTCTTAAAATGAAGTGCTGGAGGAAGAGAAAATGCTTTCTGAGAAAAAACTGCCATAAACAGCTACAGCCAAGAGAGAAGAGAGAGCAGGTGACTATAGTGTATGGGTTCATGTAACCGAATGTGGTTTTATATAGCAAAATTAAAAGAATATGTCAGAAATAATACCGTATTTGTTGACTATATTCTGATACCAACAAAATAAATAATATCGTGCTAATATTTGAGTAAATCGCAAATCGATTCTAATCGAAAAACATTGGTCAACTGCAGCTGGGAGCTCAATAAATATGGCCACGGTTTACTTTGTCAAAACATCCACAATTATGACGCTAGAGGTTCCTTTTAATGAGGTGAGACAACCCATTATGTGTATGCAGTGCACGTTTCTAACATATGCTGTGATTGGTACAATTAGATGATTCCCCACACAAGCATGCTGGTCTGAGAGGATCAGCGAACGCAAACAAGACTTCAAAGACGCAAACCAAAGATGGCTGAGGCAGATTGGTGCTAAAGTTGCTCTGACATGCTGTCAGTGAGTCTCTGCCGTGGAGACAAAGATAGAAGCAGGAAACAACACATTCTCTCTGAAGATACTACAAAAGAGAGAGATGAGGAAGTCAACAACTCAAGGGGATATAATGGAGAGAACTTGTTTTGTTTCAGCGTTTCCAAAGTGCTGTAATAAGTGCTGTGGTTTGACAAATTGCTTCAAGCAAAAGCCCAGGGGGTTGTTGCAGCAAATTAAACATTCAATCTCCAGAATAGGGAGGGGAGATGCACATTACCAGTATTGACAATCTAGTGGACTAATTCTAGAAATGCTAGCACCCTTTAAGTCTATCGGTGGAAACAATCTGATAGAGTCTGAAGTTTTAAAGTGCAAGGTTTTAGGGTTTGTGGGAAATATTTTAGGAATGTCAGAAACAACAGAGTGAATTGTTTCTTTGAAGCATCTCATTATCGACGCATTTTCCCTTCTTTGCCTGTCAGTGTGCTGACACATTAGTTTAAGCTGGGGTATACACCTATATCTAGAGCTCTCTCTCTCTTCCATCGATCCCCCCGTGTCCTCGCAAAGACCTAAAAGTGTTGAGTAAGCAATATTCCACCAGTGGACTCAAATGAACCTTCTCTTGGGAAAAACACACTTTTCCACACAGAGATCTCTGAAAGTCAACTTTCAGTCGAAAAAACTGAAGTGTTTGAGTCTTTTCTTGGGCAGGTTCCAATGAATGCTCTTTCTGATGAACTCCTGCTGGGCTTCGTCAAAGGGCACTTTCACCCTTCTGAGCACATTTGCATACAAAGTGAAGGCAGAGAAAACATGTTTCACACTAATTGTCTGCTCCTTTATTGTCAGGGTTAATGCGGACCTCAGGGGTTCTCCAGCATCCCCTTTCATTGAGCTCCATAATACTGTTGCGCTTTCTAAAGACTCACTTTAAATTTACTGCCCTCTATCTGCCACTGGCCTGCAGTAAGCTTCCCTGGGGCTCTGAGGAGGATTAGGCCCTCTTCTCTGACACCCTCAGTGAGTTAAGAAGGCCGCTCATTGTTCTATATATGGAGCCTCGAGAGGAAAAACACAATCTCAGCAATTAAGTCACATCTACTGTATAGAACACAGAGGACCTTGATTTGAGCATGCATTCAGCAGATGAGTATTAACCTGCCAAAATAAGACATACGGGAGGAAATTATTAAAGAAAGGAGGGGCCAAGGAGTTGATGCCTTCTGTGTGAGCGTGCACAATTGTCTGCCTGCCTCTCTGTTTATGCTGATGGGTGACAACGTGCTGTATTGTGGTTGGTGTCCTGCTGTGCTGGGGCCTCTCCGCAATGTGCGGCCTCCAGCAGGATGGACAGAGTAGACCTCCAGCAGGATGGACACACCAATCACAGCAGATAAATGGCATGGGCACAACTCAATGCCACCACAGGAGCTGATAAGCCCACCCAGCGGACTGCTCCTCTCCCCAAGCTTCTGCACGCCATTAGTCTGGGGGCGATGATGTGAAACATATGGGGGAACAAATCCATACACATCTTCGCCTGGCTTCACGCTCTTAGCTTATATTTAAGACTGACTTCTGAGCAGAAAACGCAGGACTACATGATTCCAAAGGGCTTCAAAAAGGTGTGACATACAGCTAAAACATTATGTATAAAAATGCTTATTTATTAAGCCGACAAAGTAGGCACAGTTCGGAAAAAACTCCTTTGTTCAACTACCGTGTGCTCCACCATGAAGCCAGGCGAGTGGTTTTCTGAGCTCCACTAAATGATCATTAAGAGTTGACTCGATGTCATGGTGCTCTGCTGTATGGGGTCAGTCTGTGGCACAGTGCTCTCACTGTGACAAATCAAGCCAAGTTGTTTTAATTAGCCAGATCACCTCTCTGGGAAAAGAAGCCTTCATTATACGTGTCCCAAGATGAAACAGTTTCCCACATCCCCAAGATGCCACTGTGAGCAAGTCGCTGGCACGTCTCAATTATATAAAACCGCTTCTTTGACTTATATAACATTCCGTTGTATCCATCTTTAATGATAGCTTCTCCTCCTTTTCAGACATTACTCATTGTTAACATGCATTGCCTACTAGCGTGTCATGTGTTGATCGTAAGAACAGCATGAGGACTTATATATGTAGAAAATGTTCAAGCATAGGACAATTTCAATTTGTTCTTCCTGCTCAATCTGTAGAGATGGACAAAAGACCACTCTCCAAACACTGATCATCCAAAAATGTCCTAAACCTGTCCGGAAATTCTTAAAGGAGCTTAAGCGAGAAGTCCTTTGAACAATGCTTCACTTCCCCTATTGTAGCTTTATGAAGCCAGCTTTGAAACACTGTCTAGATCCTTTGACATTGCCTGTTAATCCCTCCGCTCAGTCAAATGGACACTTGAAACAGCATATCTTATCATCTCTTATTAACAATGTGGCTGCTCTGATGGAAAGCATTCAATGCCAAACCATGTCCGGGGAGGTTTTGGGTACATAAAAGATCAATAATTTCTAAAAATATAGTGTGTTTGCCATTTATTTCCACTAAGAGTAGCAAGTTGCGTAACTGTACAGCTGAGTCAATAATAAAGAGTTTGCATATTAGGATTGTGAGGCATGGTACAAGGACAACAGTTGCCATGGCAGGGAATACAATTAAATGGTACGTTACACAATGTGGAAGATGTGAGAAGCCTCAGGTCTCTGCCCTTGACATTGATGTATATTCGAATTGAAGATCAAAACAAATTACTGCTACTGAATCAATACCCTGGAACTCATAATCTTGAATCATGCTCGAGGTTGACGGCATGATGTAACATGCTGACTCCTAACCACGGACCAAGGTTTGTTTTTCTTTCTTTGAACTGCATCCAGAATGCAGGTCAAATCTTAATGGAAGCGCTGCTTTATCTTCTTTCTACCTGGTGCCCCCTTCTTGTCAGAAAGCGACAGCAAGCCTACATCCAAGGACAAATGTAGAAACATTCCAGGAACTCTCAGTGAAGGTCATGCAAACAAGCAGAAAATCGATTGTCCTTTGTATAAGAGCATGAGTGAGAAGAGTTGCCTAAAATGTCAAGTTTTAGTCTTTATAGAAATGGGTCCATAGTGTGTTGCCCTGTGTGACCTGTGGTGTACTGACATTAGAGGGTTGTTTTAAAAACAGCAGTGTTTTATCGGCTACATTTCAGTTGAATTTCTACCAATAACAATAAACCTACAACGTCGCTGTTTACTGTGAAATGTCTGTCTGATATTATTACATATGCTTATGTTGTTGTGACAGTGACCTCAGGCCTAAAACCATATATTTACCCAATGGAAAACAATTATAATAAAGGTTCTCAACATGACAAACTTTTAACACCTTTAGAGACTAAAGTCACTTTCAGTTTACGGTCCTTTTATAAATTGACGTAAATCACTATATAGTCACAGGACATAATAAAGTTCTCTACAAAACGTTAATCTACTTTTAAATGAGCATTCTTTTCATTCTTTTTTTTATTTGTATCTACCAGTACGATCATGCCTTTGTCAGTATGAAAAACTGTTTAAAATTGCGTTGCAGAGAATCATTATTTTATGTTCTCACTTTAACAGTTTTTATTACCTTATTTTCACCTCACCTTGCACACCTAATATCCTTGGAAACTTCGTGAAATGTGAGTTTATTTCACACCTGATTAACACATGTATGTTCTTTTACTGTTGCAAAAAAAATATATGTTATGGGACTTTTCACGGTAATGTAATATAGTAGCTCTGGTGCAATAAGAAAGTTAGGTTGCATGAATATGGGGCAGAAGGTCACATTTCAAATGTTCGACTTTTTATTTAGCGTAATATACAATATTCCAGCCTACTGTCTTGTGGTCGAATCATATATAATAAATAAAAAAAGTAGGTAAAAGTTGCTTAACGGTTGTAAAGAACATTTCCAGAGGAAACATGTCCAATCTGTCTCTGGATTCATATTGATAAACAGATCAGTGTTATACCTGTACCACTCCAGTCCCTTGTCGTAGTTGCGGTCGAAGAAGTGCGGCTCTGCTCCCACCGCTCTGATGTCTGGATGCAGGCGCAGAAACTCCAGCAGCGCCCGTGTCCCTCCTTTCTTCACCCCGATGATGATCGCCTGGGGCAACTTTTTACTTTCCGACTCATTGAGGAAACCTGACATGGCATTATCATCCAACGCCTTCGCCTCGCCTCTAATTTCATACCACTCTTCTCCTCTGCTGTCCAAATCGTTTTCGTTGATCAGTAATTCCCTGGAAGCCCCGAGAGAGGACTCCTGATTGTCAATTTCTGAATCGTTTTCGTGTCTGTTCACCGAGCCGTAGGTCAGGTTCGGCATAGTTGAGCAGTAGCCAACACAACAATAAATCATATACACCCAAAGGGACAGCATTATGCAGAACACAAATAGTTTGTTTTTCACGTGGGATGATGGCACAACATGTAGATTGTGTAAAACCGGACTATATTCCATAGGACCGCCGTGAAAAAGTTATATTCCAGTTAACAGGCATTTTGGCAAAAGGCGCCTCACTCCTCTGCCATGACTCCGATCCTGGACAACCGGTGCACAATTTCCCAAAACACAAATTATAGCCAGCATGGAAACTGATATTGAAATGTACACCTGGCGTTCACCCCCCGCTTCAACTCCCGTTCTCTTTGGAGAATATGATGGAATTTCTAATTCTTGATAGAAACAAAATGTGAAAATAAATAAATAACAAACCAGGAAATGAAAATATTGCCAGGTGAGCGATACGCGCGTCAGGGACTGAGTTTGTCTCCCATCACTTGCTCTCAGTGTGTGAGCGCTCACACAGCAGCACCAAGTTATCTACGCCAGGCAACAGCATCAAGCGCGCCAGAATATGACAAATCCACTTCCGGTAATACCTTTCAAAGTAAACCCGGTGAGAATATGGCGAAGTAGGCTCAGCTCAAAAACTAAAATAATATTTTAATCATGGAAAATAAATCATCCAGTCCTTGCAAAATAAGTTTGTTGTAAAGTGTTTTTATATATGCGTTCATTCCATATATGTACGACCATGGTGTCACTGTAGCCTATCCGATAGTCTACATCATAACGTATGGAAATAACAATTACTATATGCAAATTATCACATATTTTAAAGTGTAAGACATTATGAGCACGGGGTATGGGCATTGGATTTTTTTTCCATTGAGTTACATCAAAAATTGCTTTTCTGTACAAAATACTCAAAACATCACTTTTATTTTGAAAGCTGTGAAGGTTCCGGTCGTGTTCTGTCTTTTTTTGTATACGTTTACACTGGATGACGTTACAAACCAAGTCTCTTGTGAAATGTGTCAATTAAAATGTGGCTCGTTTTTATTTTCAAATGTGATGGAATAAGCATTAGATCAGGAGCACAAGTGGAGAAATGGCATAGTTTCTTATTAATGAATAAAACAGCCATTTGAGATGTAATAATTTAAAATCAATCATCCAGTTAGTCTCCTCTTATTTATTAGAATGCACAAAATATGACCTTTTCTGTGTCTGTCTAATTGAGCTTGATAGCATTCCTGTGTTTAAAAAGTTGGTGGAAAGTTGGATCACAAATTGTGCAAATATGAAACAGATACATAGAGAATAGAGCTCTCTTCTGTCCATGCTCTTAGAATACAAAAGTATCTTACGCCAATTTAGACATGTTTACAACTTTACATGTGCACTTGTGTCATCTTCTGATGACACAAGAACATAGATAATTTAAAGTAAAAACGTGGACATTTGAACTATTTCCAATCGCTTCAGATACCAGCAGACAAACAAATGACATGACTTGAAAATATGTGTCACGGATCAGCTGTTTCCCTTTAACAGCTTCACGCTTTTCCTGATACTGTGGGTCGAATGGTTCAGTGAGTCCGAGTTAATTGGCGTCATAATCCTTCGGAATTGCCCCTATAATCATTCCAAACAATGTGAACATGCCGTTCCACATAAACAAACGTTATCAGCGTATTTTTGGGGGATCCATAAAAGTTAATAATTTACTCTTTAGTGGTGTGATGGTGATGAAGATGTGTTACCATGACTGCTGAAATGCCACCAAACGTTTGCTCTGTGTGTGTGTGTGTGTGTGTGTGTGTGTGTGTGTGTGTGTGTGTGTGTGTGTGTGTGTGTGTGTGTGTGTGTTAGCACCTCCTCTTGATGCAGGGTCAAAGGCCTTCAGTCCCACTGCACCCCTGAGCTAGCAAAGGATTAGCAGGATTACCCCAGAGCTGCCATGTCAGTCAGAGTTTCACCAGAGACAAGCCTGCCCCCTTCATCTAAGCCCTTTATCTCATCTCTCAGACACCGCTATATATGATATATAGTGGTGTGTGTGTGTGTTTGTGATTTCTAATCCTAATTGTTGCTTTTCCACAGTGCATGAGCACAAGATAACCTGTTTGGGAAAATGTGTGTGCCACAGGGTTTGGTGCGAGGTGCCCTGTCGTGGTTTGTCCTTTCTGCTCTGTGTGCAGACCATGTTTGTCTTTGCTCTGTGTACTTGCAACTCTCTGAGTGGAAGTTGAATGGTTTAGTTCAAGTGTTGTTAGAGTATTAACTTTACACTCACTCTGAAGTCCAAAACATGGTTTCCTGTGTTTGACAGATGGAAGAAGCCATTTATAGGTGGCCGCGTCTTTGACAGATAGTCTTCCACAACACTTTATCCCTACACCCACAGCTCCCAGTATAAGAACACTATCGGTAAATAAAAATGTGAGTAAATCACTACACGTCTGTTTTGAAATAGTTACAATATGATTGTCTAACTTGACTTTTTTATGACAAAGTGTTCGTCACAACCGAGGTTTTCCTGTCAAATTCAGTTGGCTCTTGCCAAGTGTAAGCACACTGGAAAATGCATATGGAGCACAGCCAGATGAACAGAGGAAGATGGTTAATGTCTCCTTAATAGATCAAATAATATTATGCCTGGAAATGTTGCAATTGGCATAAGAACATTGAATGTAAGTAAAAAAAAAAAATAAAATTGCAAAAGTATCC
>CALSCE010010635.1:4500074-4534087 GCA_943593645.1 Bovichtus variegatus
TATATATATATATATATATATATATATGTATATATATATATATTATCATCCTTTAGCAAACTTTCTTCACCAGCTAGTTGTGAATTTTGCTTAGCTGCTTGATGTTAATATACTGCAGGAGGATAAAGTTGGTTAATCAGAGCTTCTTTGCTGAAAACAGCAACATTATTAAGTCCAATATTATTCAAATGTATCAAGGTGTATAATATATAGTTACCTATTTATACATACCTAAATATTCCGAGATATTTTAACATACAGCACACTAATATTACAAATGATTTACTTAGTTAGAATTGAATGACAGTATTGTAAAAGCTAATTATATATTGATCCTTTGAAGGATGATATTTATAATGATTGTGCTTCATGATGCGTGGAGACAATACCTCATACACACACGCACACACACACACACACACACACACACACACACGCACGTTCACTGTGTGTCATCTCACAAGGACTCAGCTGAAGTAAACCGGACACACTAAAGGGAGTGCTTGACTTGTTCTACACATCCTCAATACGATTACACTAACTGAAAAATGTTAACACACTCCTCTGCTGCAGCCTAAACAGATGACATAGACAGCACACAGCTCATGCATGAAAACCAGACAGTTAAATAAAGTCCTGCATCAGAACCCACACTTATACTGTATCGTCTATCGGTACCGTATAGCTACACTATAAACAAATGCAACCTGATCTAACTGTTGTGTATTTGCGTTGTCAGTCTGCCATGATGGAGCTTATTTCTAATTTAGTGAAAGTAAAGCGTTCACACACAGAAGTGGTTGCTTCATAGCCCGGAGAAGAAAAACCTAAAGTTGTGATTTTCTACCTAACAAGGACACATAGTATCTAACACATATACCTGAAAGAAATTGCAGCTTTAATGATGTTGCTGACAACCTATGCCTGCTTATCACCTTGATCTTTCAACATGTTTTTTCGAAACATTACTTAGTCAGTGTTCTTACGTATGTGTGAATAAAGTGGGAATCGGGTGTTTGGGTGAGCCCTGTGTCTATTGCTGTGCGTATAATTACTATCTGTGGTAAGATTTAATGTGCACATATTGTCTAATACACAAATAAACATACACGCACACACACATCGCGGTGCACTAACGTCACTGTTGGAGCAACCTCCAGATGTCAGAGATCTGAGCCCATTAGAGAGTAAAGTGGAGTGATGGATGATCTCATCCACCGCTCTATCCCAGAAAGAACAAACAAATGCAAACAACAGTAGGACCGACGAGGTCTTACCCACGCAAAGCCCTCAATCTAATGACAGGGTTATTAGGTGAGCCGAGAGGCAGATCGAGACACTGCTCTGGCTCCTTAAGTCCTCCTTCAAGGTCTTCAACCCTAGCTAAGGCCATTTAAAATGTCTATAAATGCTCTGGAGCCGTGCTAGAGACCATCTTATCTTCTTTTAAGGAATACCCGTAACCTGAGCGGATTTCCTAAATTGATCTTGTAGAAAAGGTCTTATCTGCTGTCCTCCTGGGCCTGGGAGCAGCACCGTGGCAGGTCGGAGGGCTCAAGCAGGCTTAAATGTTCTGGTCCTGCCAAAAATCCTGTAAGGCTGTTAACTTGTTTTCCATTGGTGAGCTTGACACAGTGGCTCTATTACGTTAAGTAGAAATACTGATTTTAATACTTTTGGGAATGAGCTTGTGTGATATTAAAGTGGGATCTGGATGCAATGCTTAAAAAAAAAAAGCTTTTTAAACACATGTTACTGTATTGGTTGAAGAAAATTACGTCACGCTGACATGACCTATTTGTTTTTGCTCTTTTTTACCCTATAAGGAAGTTGTTTTTGTATTGCACTGCAATCAGAGATACAGACCATAACTTTGTCTGTTTTCTCTGTATCAAAGCGGGTTGTGTATTCCTGTCATCATAGGAGTTGATGGCATCTTTTTCACAATATCCAGGTGGTTCACACGTTCATCGTCAAGGTATGATACAACTTTATCACTTCATTTTCAGGTCTATTTTAATTTACTTTATGTACTTTTACTTCCACTTTCAAAGGAACATATGTGCAGCAAGCTTTCTGGAAGCAATTTGCATTGAGTGAAATAATTATGTTTGAAAAGAATCATGTAAAGGAATATAATGCTTGTATTTCTCCCTTCTTCGTCTTCCTTTACAAAGCTTATTCGCAAAACGCAATCATTCACTCACAGTTGGTGTGTTTTTCTAACCACCCACCGCTGCTTTATTATCATAAATTTAGAAAATAGCTTCGAAAGATAATTCAGCCTTGCCATTTGACCATTTCCAAGAACAGATCCTACCAGTCAAAGAACACATGTTGACTGTGTTTCAAAGGTTGCAGCGAACATTCACTGGCAACGGCGGCAACTAGATACCCTCAAGTGGACGGCTTGGAGGCTGGGCGTCCCTTAGGGGGTATATCCTGGATGAAAATGTAGCCCATTATTCGAGCCGAGAACAGGTGCTTTCAACAAAGCGCGCTGCATCATTATGGTCCTGTGGGATATGAGGGAAAATATCAAGGTCCAGGAATTTACGATGTGGCCTTTTGAAAGCGAGGCAGATCAGATGCTGGGGTAGTGAGTCAAACTGGAGAAGCCGTTTACAGAATAAAAGATGGAAAAACAAGGGAAGCTTCTTCTACATTAAGATGGAATGGAAGAAAGTTTTCTTAACCTACATACAGTCAGGTCAATGTGACACGCACATGAAAATGATGAGTTCATTGGAATCAGCCATGCGTGATGGATCGCATTCATTGTCATTGTCTTTGTCATTATCGTGTATCACTGGATGACACATGAACTCATAAAACACGCTGCTATTATTTCATACGTTATCGTCTAATCCAAATGATAAGAATAAATAACACTTCAAATACTAATAGAGTTCTCTCCAAGCTCTCTAAATCCTCTCATCTACTTTCTTAATGTAATTTTGAAGCAAAAAACAAAGGAGTTGATCATGCTGTGGCGTGATTCAAAGACCATTTACTCCAGGTTTGTGTCTTAATTATTTGATCTTTACTCTCAGCCAGTATTTATTGTTCAGTGGAGAGGCCGTGCATGTCAGCAAATACTCTGAGGTCACAAGAAAGCAGATCTGTGGCCAAGAAAAATTTCTCACTGAAGCTCCGTCTGGGTGGAGGTCCTCTAAAGACGCGTTACGCTCCACATTTCCACCACCTCTCCTTCCCCGTGCTTTTGTTTCAACATTCCTTACATGCTTCTTCTCTCACTTCCTCTTTCATTTCACTCATCAAGTACTTACAGGTCTCAATTCCCTACTCAGAAATCTTGAGCATCTCTTTAGCAAAGTTAGAAGAAACATTGGCTCTAAAGCTTCCTCACTCAGGGTAACCTACACGGATACTCTGACTCTTGCCACCCATGGTGTTGATCAAGCTCTGCTCTCTAGCTCCATGCTCGCTGAGGCCTTCATGCAGGGCCATGGCTCCTGTCAGACCAGAGCAGGGTCCCTTTGATCTGTGCTGAGATGACAAGGCTGTGTGGTCCCAACGCCCCAGGCCTCCTCTGTCACCACAGGCAGAATATGACAAGGTCACTCAGGGGAGGGCAGAGGGAACGCACACATGATCTCCAACTACCTGTATGATTGGGTGGGGGGAACACGGCTAAAGACTACCCAGGGCCCCAAGCTGAGGCGCAAATTGCTCCTCATGTATGAGGAAATGTAGACAATATGTTCGTAATTTAGGTTTAATACAAACCTAAATTCCGAACATATTGTCTGATAAAAACAACCACAGTGCAGAGCCTTGTGTGAAGCAGAATTTCCTTAAAGACGAAGATCTCTGTGTGCACAGTTACATACCATAAGCTATAGAAACAGACGGGTTTACTGGTCTCCCAAAAGCTTTCTGAGATTTACACTGAAGATGAAGTCCATTTCATATTTTATTGTTCCTTATATGATGGGAACTTTTTTTGTAGCCGATTTTATTCATCGAAGTTCTTTCAGTTGTGTTATGTTTATGTCTGACAATGTTTCACCACTGCAACGGTATTGTTTGGTCTCCTATAAAGTCCATCTGGCCTGGCACTTCTCTGTGTATAACACAATAAATACCATAACATCATTAACTGTGGCTGTACTAAACTGCAGACATGCATGTAGTGGAGTGGGTTTGTAATTCCTTGTGAGCAATAAATGATCTGTGGAGCCTCAATTTTGCAAAAGTTTAAAGTTTAGTGCGAATACAATCTCCGCTCTGATTGAAGAGTAACTAACTCAAGACATTTCCAGGCAAACCACTTAAATAAATCAGAAATACCTCAAACACACATGCTGTTTGTCTGAACAACACTCACTAGAAATGTACGGTCATTTTTCAGTCGTCCAGTTGTATTTTCAATCAGTCAAGCAGTTGTCATATCCCCTGACTTTATTCTCTGTGGAAAGCTGAAGGTTGAAATGAAGTAAAGCTGGTCTGTGGGCAAACAGTCAAACCCCTGAGGAAGAGACAAGACAAACATGATAAGAGGCTGTTGGTTAAATTACAGACTGCAGGCAGCCCTTAATGGAGTTCAGCGCAGGGTTGAGGGAAGTAAGGTCAGTCAGTCATCGAAACTCCTGCGCTGCCGATGAGGCTTCCTACATTCCTGAACACCAATGTCAACAGGAAAAGAGGCCGATTATTACATTAATTTCAACCTTTTAAACAAAAAAACCTGAGGAAAAACATGCAAACGTTGTTGTACTTTGAGTCCACAAAGAAGGGTCATTTGAATGATAATAATATACTGATCCCACATCAACAGCATAAAGAAGCTGTATGAAGCCAATACAAACAGCGCATTGACAATTATGAAGTCTCCCTGCAGGACTAACCACGCTCATTTGCATTGGATAAACACACTGCTGCACTTGAAACATGTTTAGTGTATGCATATTTCATAAGGGTTGTGACAGTCCATTGAAAAATGCAACCTCTTCCAGATTTACAGCACATACTACAGCAAGGGTGGGCAAACACCATAAACCGCATACACCACCTTTGGTGTACATACTTTCCTGTGGTCATGATCAAGATTTTTTGCCAAATATAGCCTACGCAGGTCTTAACTCAGGGATTCAGAGCACTCTGAACATTTGATTTATGGACCCTTTAGTGTTCAGTTTGGCAGAGCCATTCTTGACCTGGGTCTCTAAAGCTTTAGGTTAGAACAAGTGTTGTGGGATCCCGCGCTGTAGTTCAGCGTTGTGCTTCGTGTACATTTTACATTTCCCATGGTCCTATGAGCAATCAGCTGTAATATCCTGCCTTAAATCTCTCTATCACAAGTGGCTGCCAACCCAGGGAGGAGTTGGCTTGTCCCTCAGGTTGCTCGCCTCACATTATAAATCCGGAACCATCTGAGCTCAATCTGTCTTTCAGATCCATGAAATGCCAAGGCTACCCCAAGGCCTTGGTTTCCACAAGAGTTGGTTTCATATTGAGTGGGTGCATGTGTGTGTGTGTGTGTGTGTGTGCGTGTGTGCGTGTGTGCATGTGTGTGTGTGCGTGTGTGCGTGTGTGTGTGTGTGTGTGTGTGTGTTCATGTGTAAATGTTCCATCTATACCTGCAACAATATCAAGATGTGGAGTTAACAGCGATGGTCTGCTGTTTTTTTTTTACTACTTTTGTAATTCTACTTAAGAGGCAACGGAATACAGTTGTAGTTTAGTCCATTATGCTACGGAAAACGTGACAAAAGCGAACAGAAGAAAAACAGTGGTAGTGTTGCATCATAAATTATGATGTAACACTTTATTGACCCCTACGCGGAAAGTCACAAGCTATCCAGCAGATAAATTGTATAAAGCAGTTCAAATTATCCACACCTTTGCTACTTTAAACAATAGTTGGTTAATAATAATTTTAATCCATGAAATAACATAAAATATATCATTTGGAAGTGGGCCATTCGGCATAATGCGTATTTTTACTTTTAGATAAGTATATTTTGATGCCAATACTTTTACTTAAGTAAACATTTTGTTTGTTTTCCATTGAATGCTTATTTTTATAGGGAGTATATAAAATACATTTAAAAAGTATATAAGAAATATATAGAAATATTTGTATAGCCACAGATCAATGCCAATTACAATAGGATTAATAGCCTCAGCTAGTTTGCAATGCCTGTTCCTGTATTCCTGAATACACAAAAACTCAAGTAGAGAAACAGCACAAAACGCAAACAATGACAATGAATGAATAATCAATGACAGGCACCAGATCATTCATGACGACATGAATGGCTGTATCAACTTGAGTTTAAAACGACCCATTTTTACTGTAAGCTCTTTGGATATTGTTCCCCCGAACAGAAACATCTGTTCTCTATTCACACTCTCTTTCAAGCAAAACCTACCATTTATTGTGTGCTTGCATGTATTTACATGCTCCGTCTCTGAGCACAAATATATTCACAATACACTGCAGCTGGAGCTCACCACACCCAAGCAAGCAGTTGGGTTATTATTGGATGTTTGCATCCTGGTCTAGGTGATGAAAGGTGTACTGTGAAAGGTAACACCTTTATAGCTGATATGAAAGCAACATCTCCTTAATGTTATGCCCACACCTTATAAATAGAATCCGTGAGAGATCTTGTTAAAGTGATGATGAAGCCACCACCATCTTCTACTTTGGCCAGAGCAAAGAAGCATTTTCCTGTTCAAATGACATCTCTTTCTAGATGCTGTGCTGAGTGTCCAACATGCCATCAGTGTTTAGTGCTCAACTCGTGTCTCTCAACTCCAGGCCGACACGCCAGCAGACCTGCATTTAGCGTCTGAAAGGTGCTTAGGATAACCATCATTTTCTGTCATTTGATGCATGTTAAAACAGCCCCACGTAGTTTAGACCTGTAATATCTTTCCCCCTCAGATGTCACAGCGTTTTCATTAGGCCTGGTGCTGGGCTTTGCTGGGGCTCATTATGGCCCCAGATAACCCTTTAAAGACACACCACAAAGTCTGGCCTCTGCGCTCAGGCTCACCTGAAAGAGCTGACGTTAATGGTGAGCTTTGTCTCTCCACACCCAGTCTGCAAGAGACAAGAACTGTACCAACTACAAAGAGAAGCATACCTCTCTGCTGTTTGCAAGTATTTTGGCTCAAATTGCAGTTATTGATCCCCCATTATATTGGTTGTGGAATCAACATTAAAGTATATTTCTCTGTATTAAAATGGGGACTGTGAGTTACAGCCAGAGGGTGCACGGCTCATGGTGCCTGCCTGCTGCCGGGCACACACCTCCTTAATGAATATGTCACACTTTTCTTCAATGACAGACCAAAGGCTTGTAGTGACCCAACCCTCACGCGCAGACTGATTGATCTGGGTAATGTGATGCTGTGTGTCTGAAGATACCACACAAGCATGATGTACGTGGCGATCCTACAAATCAACCCCACTGTTGACCGGGCAGCTTTTAACCTGAGCTCATAATGTGCCATTAAAGGACCTTAAAGGACCTTCCTCATACTTTACACTTGTTTTGTTTTGAGCAAAGCTAACACTCGTTGCTTCAACATGTTGTTTCCAGCAAGACCTAACCCATCTAATGACTGAATGTACTGTAGTTAGGTACAAATGAATGACACTTGTACTTTTCTTGAGTTTTTCCATTTAATACAACGTTACACTTCCACTCCACTACATCTCAGAGGGAAATATTGAACTCTTTACTTCACTAAGCGCGTCTTTATCAATTAAAATGTTCCATCCTCTTCCTGTCCAGTGAACACCATATGTCTCCAGATGTGTTGATTTCAAATGTTTGTGGTAAACTGAAAGATGAAGTGTTCCTTCATGGGTTGGGAAAATTCTCCTACTTCTAAAGCTAATTTGAAAACCCTCTTGGATCAGCTGGAAAAATGCCTCATCACAAAACTGAAAACAGGGCTGTTTTTCTGAGCTCATGAAAAGTTGACTTTTCAGTGGTTCTCACAGGACAACACTGCAGACATATGATGATCTTATAGAATATGATGCGTTGTTCTAGATTAAACTACCCAACAGTATATAAAGGAGTTAAAATGAGCAAAACATTTACAGCAGTAAAAAGCAGCATACACATTAATGCAGCAGTAATATTACTTCAAAAACATCATATAAAATAGTATAACACTGACAGGGAACATTTTACTGCACAATGAATACTTGTTGATACTTTTTGATACCTTAAGTACATTTTGAATGATAATCTTTGCATATGTTTACTCAAGTAAGGTTTTGAATGCAGGACTTTCGGTTGGAGTATTTTCACAATCTGGTATTAGTACTTTTAAAGGATCCGAGGACTTTCTCAACCACTGGCCACTGTCAAACTGCAGCCCACATATCAGTAGCAGGAATGGGTCATCGGGTGGAGAGGTTATGACCTAAGAGAAGGCTTCATTTGGTGAACTGGGAGCCAATTAGTCCCCAGCTGCCCAGCAGAGGAGCATAGAATGAGAAGGAAAACACTCAGTCATCCCACTCATTGAGAGGAACAACAGGAGACCAGATGAAGAATCGTCGTTCACATTTCTTTCTTGTTGCACTCTCATGAGATGCATGCTGCAAACCTGGGAACTCTTTAATGATATTTGGGGGTTGAAATCCACCATCCAATTCCCTTGTAGTTTGACTTTATGTCCTGCCCTTGCTCTTTCTCTGTTCATTGTGGAGGGATTACCGGCGAGAGAGTTACTGAAACAGGCCAGCGGATGTGAAGAATCATCCATGCTGATTTAGAAGTGTCCAGAGACACTATAGAGCAGTACGTTTTGGGGGTTGGGGTTAGAATGGAGACCCCTGGAGATGCTTTCAGAAATGCTCCCAGCTTTGACGGGGGTGGGGGGGGGGGGCAGGGTAGGTGTCTGGACCAGGACTGGCCAGTTTGTCTGAGTGGGGACTAATGAAAACAAATGATCTGACAAGGTCAAAAGGTTGAGATCAAGGCTGAAGGATCCTCCGTCCCTTCTCAATTTCCAACTTGGGAGATTAATGATGGCAGAGAACAGCCATTTCTCTGTATCATTTACTCCCTGAGGCCTCAGGACCCTGGTGGTGGTGTGCAGCCCACCTGTTGGCCTATTAAGGCCTTATGACACCAGCCAGAGGGCATCCGTCCTGATTCGGGGTTGTAACTGCTCTTTCCTGTTCACAGCACAGACAGGAGCATATTGTGTAGTCGTGGCTCTTTACAAAGCCTCCAACAGCCAGCCTCAACACGAGATGGTTGTATGCACCTACTGTATTTATTTACCAGTACACAGTAGATCACCTCACCTGTACTGCTGAGTAAATATACAGATTAGACATTTAATGAGCGACTTCTTGCTCAGTGATGATGCTCTTAAGCTCCTTCGAAAAACATCATAGAAGCCTTTGCTATGGGACTAATGAACATGCTTTTTAATTTCACAGTTGTTGAAAAAACGTTGATGAACTCAGAAGATAAACATACACTTATGCAAGACGAGCGTTTTGTGTGGCATGTCTTTCGTGTTTGAACATATTACATGGCAGATATCCTAAGTAAACAGCCCAGTCATGGTGCTAAAGCTGGTGCTTCAGGCTGTGGTGCTGAAGATGTAAGGGGTTTATAAGAAGAGACTGCTCTCTTCTGGACAGTTGAAAGCAGCACAGAGTCCCAAAAATACATCACAACAAAGGCAGAAATTTGCAATCACTTCTAGACTTTCAGACAGAAGAAAATAAAGGAGCCTTTCATACTTTATTTTTTCAGCAATATATGCATATGTATATACGCTCAAATGTAAATTTCTTACATGAAAGAAAAATATATTTCAATAATGTATTTATTATTCTTATTCTAATTAACAGTCACATTATGACCACAACACATTTGACCAAAGTCTACTGTATTTTATTTGTCTGTTAACTTTGAAATAAAGAATTAGTTAGTACCACTTTGTACCATTGTAAGTGCATTGGCACGTAGAAGACACCAGATGGAGACGTTAGCCAGGCTGACTCATAGCAGCTCTAACTCTTACTACCACCTTTCTGTACATGGTCATTTCTCCTCTATGTTAGTGGGGCGTAATAGGATAGAATAGCAAAGAATACCACATTACTGTTATAACTCAAACACATGTAAAAACGTGTTGCTGTTTTTTTAAATGTCTCTTTATGTAAATATAAATATTAGACATACAATTATTTTTATTTTCATTGAGCATTTATTTATATATATTTTTTTAAATTGCTTATTCTATTATTATGTATTTATGACAACGCAACCCTCCCGATTCAGGCCTATTTGTGTTTCCCCTTAAATTTGAATTTCATTTATAGCCACTGGTTCATAACATTTTTACTACATATAATTCCATTGTTGTAGTCAATTGCTGAAATCTAGAGTAATAAATTGGATTTAAACACGTATTAAAATAAACGCCTATGTGATCACGCCTCATAGCCCTCTGGCAGCCGGCTAGATTGGGTTCTTTATTGAGCGTCAGCCTTGATTTACTACATTTCCCACACTGCATTGCTGCGCAGCCGCTGCTTGTCACTGCTGTCGCTCTCTGCCTGTGAGTGCCCGCGGTGAATCGGTCCAGCATCCCTGTGCAGGCAGTGGGGCAAATGTAGATGCAAAAATATCATTTGAAAATATGTAATCGTGTGGAATAGGTCTTTCGGCGTTGGCAGCTTGCGATGAGGGAGGGAAAACATGGCAGATTGGATTTTGTGTTGCGCTTCTGTGGAACACGGACCGTTATATTGAGAGAAATAATGCGGAATATTTCCCCCTGTAGGTGTTAACGTAGAAAATACAAGATGAAGAAACAATTCAATCGGATGCGACAGCTCGCCAACCAAACGGTGGGAAGGTAAGCAAACGCTTCCCGTGCGCTATTTAAGCCGGGCCAAGTCAAAGGGAAGAGAAACCCCCTGTTTGGCCCCAATAGTATGTGAATCTCATCCATGCAGATATGATTTCTATTACATGTTATTAGGCTGAATATATGGAATAGACAATGATCAGTGCAATTGTAACTAATTCTGAGGAACAAAAGAATACCCCATGTTCATGTTGGTGCGTAATGTCCATTGGAAGAGGCTACCGCATAGGCAGCGTGTAGGCGCATTGCCCCAGTGCAACCTGCCCACGGAAATACATAAAATAGGCTATAGACAATCGCAGCAGCATCATCATCACGCAGAGACGACCCCCTCTTTAAGACAAGGTACCACCCTCTGAAGTATGAAAAACATGCAGTTGTGAAGTTGCGGTGTGATTAAATGTGCCTCCTGTCACAGAACCTGTCAATAGGTGAACGTGATGCAGACTGATGCGGTGTGGGGCTGCGACGTGAGGGAAAATGGAAAAAGGCGCAATGTTTTCATTACGCAGTAATGTCAGCTGTGAGGAGGGAAGCACCTCCTAGGCGTGGGTTATCAAGTCCGTGAATTCCTGAAGGTCGTTTTTCGCATCTGGCATTTACCTAACATACTTTTTGCTTGAATAATGACATTATATTATTACCCTTTTAAAGGGGGTGCTTTATCATGCCACCATAGTTCTTAAAAAAAAAAGAAATCTCAACTGAGAGGATTTTCCATCCCTCTCCTCACAATCTCCTATGTGCTATACTTGCCCTGCATTTGGGTGGTTCTGAAACCCCTTCCCACCTTCAGAAATAGATGCTTTGTGACCTTTTACGTAGGTCTTATGCGTTTATCACTCCCCCCCCTCCACCCCTGTCCGTTCACAGGGAGGCAGAGCAGCTTGTGAAGCAGCACCAGGCCAGAGGGTGTTCTCTGCTTGGTGTACTGGGAGGGGGGGGGGGGGGGGATTAGGACCAGGAGGTGTGGGTCATTATTATTACAAGGCTGTGTGTGTGGCATGCACTCAGAAGGGAGGGGACACACCTTGCAGCCTGTGTTTGTGCTATCATTGTCAGCTGGTCCGGGCTGCCTTTTCTAGCTCTGGTCTTTTTATAATCACTTCTGTGTGACTCATTATAGTGTGTTGGACCCTGGATATGTGTGTGGGCAGGGGCATTGTGGGCCTTTGTGTGAGCAGAGAAGGCAGTGCTACGGCGTGTGTTTGTGTGCGTGCACTTGTATAGCACTATTTGAATGTACATCACACATGTGGTGCATGCCGGTGCTGTTGTAAGTATAACATCCCTCTCACACTGTTTCCTTCTGAAGCTGTCTGTCTAAGAGCAGCAACAGCTACCTGCTGAGGTAATCTGCCTGTACCACCAAACCATAATGAGCAACCGAATTCCCCCTGCTAATAGTACACGCAGTTCACAGTCAGGACTGCCACTCTCAAACCTTAAAAGTAGAATCCTAATCAGAAGTTCACAGTTGTCCACAGTCCAGCGCCTCATACTAAGAGGAACTTCTGTGACACAGCATTTGATTTGAGCTTCGGATTGGGGCGAGAAGTAACAGGTCTGACCCTCTTGTGACCTTGAGCAGTGTCATACAGGGAGGGACGTAAAGAAAAGAATCGCCAAAGTTGTGCCATCTCCAGCCACCTGCGTCGGCTACTTAAATGAAGCAAGACCACGCAAAGCTTTCTTGATATGGGCATGGTACAATAAGGTGCACTGTCCATCAAACGTGTTTTTATGTTGCTTAGAAAATCCGGAGGAGTATGTGCTCCCTAGAGATCAGCATGCTGTTCTTGTTTTCTTGTCATCTTGTTTTGCATGTATTTGAAGGAGGTAAAGAGGGATTGAGCTGATTTCTTTAATGGCTCTTTCTTATGTTTGCGCCCTAACCATGAAGGGTGATGATGTCCCTTGATAGTACCACCCACAGAGGAGAAATGTGTGAGTGTGTGTGTGTGTCGGTGTGCATATATTATGTAGTGACAGTGTGTTTGGATCCATGTGTCCTGCCACACACATTCCTTGGTGTGTTAGTGCAGGATCAGTGGGTAGGAGTCAGACAAATGTGTGTGTGTGTGCAGATTAATGAGGCAATCTTTAGGAAAACATTCCCCAAACATCCCCGTCATGCTACTCTCCCTGTCTTTACTCCGCGCAACACTTGAGCTTTTTTTCTGCGAAGAAGAGGGTTCCGTCACGATTTTAATGGCTGCTGAACCCATCCCGTGGAGATGGTGTGTAACTGTGCTACGTTGACTGAAATGGAGATGCTTTCGGTTTAAACTCTAGCTCGCCTGTCATTTCCTTTCCACTCGTTCATGTCTGTCCATTAATGATTGCACTTACTTGTACTCACTGAGGCTTCAGATATAAATCATTCTGCTGACTTAGCTTCACCCATCTTCAGAGTAGAACGGGGGTCACTGTGTTGGTTTGAGCATCTGACCTCCCTGAACCTCAGCAGTCTCGGTGGAGCCGTTAATAACGCTGACCAGTCCTCCTCAGTCCTCCTCAGTCCTTTCAAAACAACTCCACAAATCCACCCGCAGAAGACTGTCCATATTGGAAATTGTAACACTTTTGTAACTAGAAACTGCGTGGGGGTATTAGCGGGAGTGTGTCTTCGTTAAGAGATCACTGCAGACTTTTAATCTACTCACATCGCTCTGGCATGTATTATCATATCTGTAATGGCGTGTCTTTTCCGCATTGACAGTATTACCGGTGAGTCTTTTAGTCTTTTTTTATGTGTGTCTTATATGTGATGGAGATTGAAGGTCTTTTTTCAGTGGGGGGTTGGCGATCAGGTGTGCTGTGTCAGCATCTCTCTGGCTCTCCGGGGCTGCTGCTGCTGCTGCTGCTGCTGCTTGCCTGGGTGAGATCCATGTCATGTGATCGCCAGCTTGACCAATCGCCTCTGTGGAGCAAGACTTCATACTGGAGGATGTGCAGCCATGCATACGCTATAGCTAACATAAATGTGCTATGGCACAGTGGGAGCGACAACAGGGTGTCACAGCTCTGTGAAGAGCGAGACATTATGCCTGAATTTGTGTTTGTGTGCATTGTGTTGCTAACTTAAGCCATCACATTTGGTAGTTAAGTCTTTAGTGTTTTGTCAACCGTGATGTTAAAATCCATTTTACAAGTATTTGGGTTTGTCTTCAACATGCATTGCGATTTTTTTTTTTTTTTTTGATGCCCTCATACACGCCAAACAAGCCAGGAAAAGATAACTTTGTTCCAGCCAGCTCACACCCTCCATTTCTCTTGACCTATTTCTCTATTCCCAACTCACTGCCCTATCTAGGTCTAGGACAGCCTGGTAAAAAAGATCCCATTATACAAGTCTGTACGTCTGTCAGTGAATTTCACACATGAAAGAAAGGAAAAAGCAACGTTTTAATGAAGTCTTTTTTTTTCTTTTTACACTTGAAAAGGGAACCACTCTCTCTAGTCCTAACCTCCTGACAAATGACCTTCTATTGTCACACTCTGCATCACTCACCTGTGTGATTTTCACCAATGCATAGTGTATGGTAATAGCATTCTTCCTGCTCATGCCTTTAGGCTTTAGCGCACCACTCCACGATGCAATCATCAGAAAATGGCAGCCATTTGCGGTCTGGCAGATGGGTTAAAAATGCTTTCTATCTCCCGCATTGTCTCACTCTTACTCTCTTTCCCTTCCATCTGACAATGTGACGCAGTAGTTGAATGCGTTGCCAATGAGCTCGCATGCTGGCCTCTCTTCGCTTTTTAGTGTCCGTAGAAAATGGAGTTATACGAGTGGGAGAAAGACAGAGGAAGAAGGACGCAAGGCCAACATTATGACAAGTGTCGGAGCATGTTTGTGAATACTTTAGTGAGAAGTTTGCGTGTTAATCTGTGTGCAGTATTTGTAGTACTCTTGGAGTACTTGTAGTACTCGTTTACTCTACTGTTGGCAACTAGGACAGACAAGAAAAGTTCATACATGAATCTTTAATCTATTAATCTTGTAAACAAATTTCTGTTAGCATAAAAAAAACCCTCTCTGCTTGTTTTTACATTCAGCCCAGCGTTAGCACGTGTGCACCTCATGACAAGAATGTGTGCGGGACTCTAAACGAGCATATGGTAGCTGACAGGTAACATGAGATGTAGGAGGCAACCCTGTTGAATGCCAATGCAGCATCTCCTCCTCTCGTATCTCTCTCTCTCCTCCTCCACCTCAGAGCCCTGATTCGCTGGCTTTGCAGATGACGACAACACTGTGGAGATCTCAGAGCAAGTGGCCTTCAAAGGGCAGGCACTGCTCTGCTGGGTTCACGTGTGTATAGTTTCTGGCTGGTCAAATTGTTAAACTGGAAAGAACACTGTCAGCATACAATTTAGCAAGTCAAGGCCTTTCGTGGCAAGAGTTTTATGTAGTTTTGATGCA
Organism: Bovichtus variegatus; assembly: GCA_943593645.1. Taxonomy (NCBI): domain Eukaryota; kingdom Metazoa; phylum Chordata; class Actinopteri; order Perciformes; family Bovichtidae; genus Bovichtus; species Bovichtus variegatus. The sequence goes on from CALSCE010010635.1 coordinate 4,515,394, forward strand.
GTCGTCATCAGCAATCAGAAATGAGCCATTGCTTGTGTTTTAGATCACGTATCTTTGTTTGAAGCGAGAGCTATTTGTGTTATTGTATAGTGTCATTCAGTGGTAGCATCAGAGGTCCATGTTGATAACCATCCCATAACCCCGCCAGTGCCTCTCAGAGACAGCATACTACACGATTGAATTGGTGATAAAGAGCCTTTGTCAGGGGGCCATTTTAGCCATCAAAAGAGAGATGATGTAATATCTGACAGAAGCGCTGTTTCTCCCTTTTCTACGTCGCTGATTAAATCAAAAGCTAACCTCTTAAAGAGCCCCTGTACTGGTGGTCCGCTACAAACTACAGCATGAGTATATTATATTAGCACACATGTAAGAAACGCTCATTTGCAATTGGATTTCGTTTGTGTCCCTATCCACATGCTGCATATTAAAAGTGGGTTCAATCATGACTATGTTGAGTTAGGATTTTAGGGTTGACCCAGTCTGTTGCTCATGATCTCATCTCCAACAGGAAGTGACCTCGGGGCCTGACTGAAATGCACTAATTGAACCAGATGCAATTTAATCTGTGAGTCATGCAGGAGAAAGACAGGGTCTAAAGACTATAAACAGTATACACTACACATAGTTACTGTAAGCCTTGCTGTAACTAATAACTTTTCAAGTGGTACTGTTAAAGTAACATATAATGAAAATCCTCTATTTCAATGAACTCAAGAAACATGTTCACTCGTCATTAGGTTACATTTATTTTTAGTAAATGGAATTTTCTTTGCAATAAACTGGGGATTATGCACACTCTGGTGCGGTAGCCATCTTTGTTCTTCATCAAACGAAACATTTTATCTAGTTAAAAGCAGTGTTATATAAAGTTAGTGCTGTAAGAATATTCAGAAATATTGAACTATGGGAGGAATCAGATTTTTTTCTCACATCTCATTTCTCTTCATCATTTCTAGTGGTGTACAACCCAAGGCCTACTGTCTCATACGGTTAGCATTTGCATTATTATGAGTAACACACTGCTGTAAGAGAGTAGCTACAGTTACAGAGTGGCATTATTGTTAGAAATAACTAAGTTCTCCAAAGGAGACGGGCAACTCCCTATCAGCATGCCAACTTCCTTCCATTCAGGAATGCCAATAGGTTCAAAACAGGAAGCACTAATCCACTAATAGGAGTCCAGAGTTTCTTCTGATTCATTTATTTTGCTCTTTGATTATGGAAGATGATTCTCCATCTCTCTTTTCTATGCAGTCGATATCAAATCTTTCATTTGCTTTGGTTGCCTAGAAACGCTCATTCGGTATTAGCTCTTTCATCACATTTGTTCGGCTTTGCCAACTCACATGTTCCATTTTCAAAAATGGCGGAGAATATTTTTTCTTTTTTAGAACTAAACAAAGAATGATGGATTATTTTACAGTGTTTCCATCTATGGTTGGGTGGCCATAAAGCAACACATTGATCATTCTACTTAATTGCTGCTCTCTGCTGGACATTTGACATTGTTCAGGGGCGGCGTGTTTGTGCTCGGGCAGATGCCAAGTGTAAAAGCACGGTTAAGTCACACAGTGCTTCTTGTGGAGATTATTCACCATGAATAAAGTTATTAGAGATAACTCACTGCTTGTGTTTCCAGTGAAACGTTGCTGAATGCTGCAGGCTCGCTCTCTCTCTCTGTCTCTCTGTCTCTCTCTCTGTCTCTCTCTCTCTCTCTCTCTCTCTCTCTCTCTCTCTCGTTCACTCCCTCTCTGGACATATGTGTGTTTTGTGTGTGCACGCTTGTGTGCATGTGTGTACACACTCCTCTCACAGTTATTCTTGCATACTTTACGGATCTGTGACCTAGTTTGCTGGACAACTACAGTAAGTGGGTTTTTCTGTTTTAGTAACCTTGCGTCCCATCAGGCCTCTGCCTTGTCATTTGGGAGGAAACCGAATGGGCCTCTAGATGCATTTGCACGGCAAAGGTCTGGAGAGAAAAAAAAATTGTAAATGGAAATATTCAGAGAGCATATAGCATGAACACTGTTGTGTGTCTGTGTGTCTGTGCTACGTGTGTACGTGGCTGACTGTGGATCTCATGCCAGCACTCCAGACCGTGTGCTGCCCTGCTGAGGCCCAGGGCCACCATTCTGCTCCACTACCCTTCCCTTGCAGCGCAGGATCTAGCATCTAGATCAGCTCTTCCAGGCCCCACAGTAAGCACTTTTGTTAGCCAGGCTAGCAGTGTGAGCAAACCAGAGCATGACCGCTTTCTTCTTGTTCGGACGAGTCAGGTGGACCTTTGGACGGAAAGAGTTGCCGCTGACAGTTGGCTAGCTGCAAGGCAAAATGTTCAAGACTACGGATGTTTTTTAATTCACTTTTTGATTACAGTATGTCAACATGGATTATTCATGCTTTCATAAACCATGCACAGTGCTGGGGGGCTGAGCATGAGGGTTTCCAACATTAATATATCTCTAGAAAAAGTATTTATTATATAACACATATTTGTATGGAATGTGCAGCTGATGTATAAATGGTCAACTGGGTATTTGGTACTCACATTTTATTTCCAACTTTGTGGAATTACAGTTACTTGTGATTACTAAGTGATGTCTAAGGTCCCTAGTTCTTCTTATCAGCACTTTGTTAATGTCACCGGAGGTGGAGAGGGAGTTATTCAAAGTCCGACCGTTGATCTTTACTGTATGTGTGAATATTGTCTCAGCTAATTAATCTTCCCCCAGTTGTTTATGTTTTGCCACAGAGCAAGATTTTGTCATCTTTTTAAGTTATTTTGTATGTTTTGGTCTGACTTTTTAAAATAAATTTCAGCATTTTGACTTGAGTGTGTGTGCATATTTGTATTGAGTCATCAGCAGCACCAGGTAAAGGAATGTCTGGGAAGTGGCAGATGGTTGGCATAACCCTGGCCAAGTCTTCCTCTCCCTCCATGAGCACACCGCCCACATGGCTGCCAACTCTCCCACGTGTTTACTTTCCTCCCAGGACTCATTCTGCACACTATTTGCTGGGAGGAATTTCACTCCTTACCTCCAAAATCTCCTGCTACTTACGCAGACAACGCTATTTTGTCTGTTAGCCTTCACAGGCCGGTTATGTGCGATACTGCTTTCCTAAGAGGAAATACCACTGTCTGAAAACAAACAAGCTCTAAGAACAAGACAGCCTGCCGTCTTTGAAGATCAAATCTGTTTGAAGTCTGGGTCATAATTGCCACATCAGTTGTGGTCAGCAAGAACACCAGAAGCCTGCATTTCAATTTTAAATCTAGGAAGGAAGAATAAATGGGGAAAAAAATTCTGGGTTTTATGAAATTGACTACAAGAACACTTCAAGAACGCTAAACAACATTGAGGTCGATTAACTTCATCAATTAACTTCTCATACATTAACTAAATAAAGAGGGACGGTCTACACATTACTGACAATTGACTTTGTCCATTAGTGAATTTTTACATTACATTACAGATCATTTAGCAGACGCTCTTATCCAGAGCGACTTACAGTGAACTAACTACAGGGACAGTCCTCTGGAGAAACTCAGGGTTAAGTGCCTTGCTCAGGAGCTCAATTTACAAATTGAACTGCAATCTTAGGTTTATTAGCAGCCATCCTGAGAGCTCCGCCTCGTAGCGCTGTGAGAGCTCAACAGGCAGCGGTCGTGGTGACATCGGGTTTGTGTCGCGGCCTCACTCTCCATTTTTAGAACCAATACACCCCAATTTCAAACCCTTATTCTAAACAGCAAATGCAATTAACTATGTTTTTCAACCACCCTTTCAACGTACACTTTACATTCGTTCCCTCAGCCGAGACAAGCCTTCAAAAAAACGATTGAAATTTCTAGCATATGCAGATGAAACATCGCTAACTTGTCCTCATCCCTGTCACTGCCGGAGCTCCTGCCCCATCTGTGCCGTTGGGCTCCTATTAGAGTCCCTCAGCTGCCAGAGTCTCCTAAGGGACAACTCAACCAGCCAATGTAAGGACAATGTAGAGACAAGCTCACAGCTGCATTGCAGACCTCCAGGCTCCACACTCGGTATGTTATACATGAGACAGTCTTGCCCACAAGGTCTTTTATGGAACATGGAGTTTTAGAGATTTTTTGAGGCTGTTGAGTGTCGCAGCAGAACTGAGCCAAACTTGAGTGCTTGGGTTATTTTTATCCCCCTCATGTAATCAGCAATCTGCGATCACACTTATCCTTACAAATCATGCCAGAAACTTCTCGCTCTGCTATCATTCCCTCTTTCGCTCTTAGGCTTGCACACACTTTCACATGTCCTGTATTTTTCCTCCTACCTTAGTGAGCGGAGCAGTTTTCCAGCAGGCTGACTTTGATTAGATCCATCGGTACATGGTTTGACCCAGTTCCCATGGCTCACATCTTGGCACTGAGAGCGGTGATGCTAATAATTGACATCTTTACTGTAAAGCTCAGCTTTGTGTTATTGGCCACTATGTATGAAATATGTATACATAACTACATGTCAACATTAAACACGCTGCAGTTCTTTTTTGCCATTCTTAAACTGTGATTTCCGCTTTTTTCCTCCAACAAGATGGTACGGGGCAACAAAGAGCTGCTATGCTTTGTGTTTGACTGACTTGGTGCAGAGGTATCATGCATGAAAAGAGCAATTAATGATGTGCTGCTGATGTGTTTTTTGTCTGGCTGATGAATAATAGAGCACAAAACGCGGCCTTTTCCATTCTCTTGGTTAGCAGTGAGATGAATTAAGAATTAGTTTTTAAATAAATGATAAAAAAAAAAAAAAAAAGCTATTATTCACAATTGACATTGCCGTGGTTGCGGCACAATAGCAGGAAGAGGTTGTACAGACAGGAAGGGGAAGCGCAGACAGAAAATGTGCACCACCGGGTGGCTTCTGGGGGTCTCCAGGTCTGGTTTGGACGCATTTTAGGAGGTCGGCTCCCTTGCTTACACCCCTTTTGAGCCGGAAGTACATTTTATCTTCCTCTCTGATAAGGCAGCCCTGGATTGTTGCCTTATATGTGTGCATTGTTGTGTGTTGTGGGTGTGTGTTTAAAAGGAATTCTGAGAACAACCCAAATTGATGTAATGCATGCTCCTATGAGACAATTTGCCTATTATATCTTTTCTTGAAGGATAATAAAATGCATATTGAGCTCTGTTGGGAAATCTTCATGCAGAAAAAGGACTAAAGTCTTAAACTATTAGCCGTCTGAACTGAGCTGACACCATACTGTATATTTATGATATCCACTGGTTTGCTCTTTTCTGAGCTTATGGCTCATTCAATACTCCGGATGATTAGTTTTATCTGCTTCAGCGGCAGTGCAGCTCTGCCCTTTCCTTCAGTCTTTGACTAAGTCTTTGACCAGTCTGCTGGATTCACAGTGGGATGTGATGCTCCTCAGTGGGAACTGGCATATCTCTATCAGTGGCCTTTGCTCGCTGCTGTCCTGCCTGTTTCACTCATGCTTAGAACACTCCAGTGAGTTTACAGCATGAATAGTTTGCCTGATAATTCATGTGTTCTTCTGATTGGTTGTCTAAGATCATGACTGAGAGAGACACACAAACACATGCACTAACATGCACACCCACACATGCTCCAAAGGGACAGGTGCATGGATGCGGCCCACCCATTTTGGAAAACTGCCAAATTGTTGATGGGCAAAACAATCAGTGAATGGCAAAGACACGCCACTATTTGGATACTTGTAGAGTGCCTCAAATTAGCTTATAAAAATAGTTTTATTATGTGAGATGTCACATCTTCACGGTTACACAGAATATTTCATTGTGTGTCCAAGGACAAAAAAAGGGGGTATGACGATAATAGGATATGGATATTTCAGAGTCCTGATTTTTTATGTGTATAGGGAAAATGTGTTTTCTGCTCTCACGCTAGAGTACGAAACTAATCTGTCATCATCACCATCACAGGCTGTGTAGCTTGTCGAGTGACCTGAAAGATGATATAGGAACAAGTTCTATCACTGTGACTTAAAAGTAATATTTAGTTTTTCCTGACTTTACAGTGCACAAAGCAGAAACAGACGTTTAAAAATGCCAGTATCAGACAATGTTTATAATGTCTCCCCTGGATAAATGCCCTAACTGTTTTACACTTTTATCTTCACAGGGCAGAAAAAACAGAGGTGTTAAGCGAGGACCTTCTACAGGTGAGCTATGGGTGTGCGTGTGCGTGTGCGTGTGTGTGTGTGCGTGTGCGTGTGCGTGCGTGTGTCTGTCTGTCTGTAAGCAGGGAGGGTGATCCCTCAGTCTCTTAGCAGTTAGTGCTGTCATTGTTCATGCTTTGTTACATTAACAGGTTTACATCATTTGATTATGATAGAAATCAGTGGCGCCAACGTTTTTGTCTCGGGGCCCCTCAAAGAGAAGCAAGGTCTCATCACAGGTTACATACCGTGTGTCTGTATGCTGGTCAATTAAAGAGCGATACTCAGGTTGTTTGATTTGAAGAATTTTAGAGGCAGGAAGAGGTGTACGACGTGTACTATGTACGAGAAAGTCAGGAAACTAAAAGGGTTTTGTATCAGAACATTTTTTTTTATTACATATATCATCTCATGGTCTGGGCCTTTGAGTAATGATTATTGTCTTCATGAATGAATGAATCAAATGTCTGACATAGTGACAGATGTCCATCACAACTTGGCACGACCCAAAACGATGCCTTTAAAATAACTTATTTCGAGTCACCAGTTGTCAAAAATACATTTAAATGAAAAATGAAAAGCCTTCTTTAGCTGTCATTTTTCATTGAATACGAGGAATCATAGCAGCATACCCTTTGTGCCTACTGTGTACGTGTGTACCGCTAATCTGTACCATGAAGGCGGTAGCAGGTGCAGACATATGATGCTGCAAAAGAGATGACAGATGTGTTGTTAGAGCACAGTGTTTGTGGTAATACATGGGTGTATGTGTGGGTATGCCAAGAGGTTTCTGATCTGTGTGTGTGTGTGTGTTCTTCCAGGTGGAGAAGCGTCTGGATCTGGTCAAGCAGGTGACACACAGCACTCACAAGAAGCTGACTGCCTGCCTGCAGGGTCAGCAGGGGGCTGACATAGAGAAGAGATCTGTCAAGTCACCTTCCGTGAGTACCTGCGTCCATCGTTCTCTCTGACACTGAACACTGAACGCCAACGGAGGCGTGGCGATGCAACACAAAAATATTCATCAATCTTGTATGATTCTCACAGAAGCTTTAGTAATATATTATTTTTTTCTATCAGAAAAAGCTACCACTCACAATCCTGGCACAATGTATGGTAGAAGGGGCTGCGGTGTTGGGGGATGACTCTCTCCTGGGGTAAGTCACTGTAGTTAACAGGGCTTTGCTCACACACTTGCCTAGCGTACACACACACACACACATAGAGCCATCTTTAATTATTGATTTGGCTATTGAATTCTTCTCTGTCCTCATTACCCTTGTCTGCATTTTAATTGTATTTGATTGCCTGTGACTTTGTGTTTGGCTGTCACCACACAGGAAGATGCTGATGATGTGTGGGGAGACGGAAGAGAAGTTGGCCCAGGAGCTCATCCAGTTTGAGTTCCAGATAGAGAGGGATGTGGTGGAGCCCCTATATGTGCTCGCTGAGGTGAGCGCCTGATATAACTGAATTACAGATGCTTTTTTTATATCCAATCTTTAGGAAATTACAAGAACATGGTCCTCGTTTGTAATAAAGTGCTGCGCTCGTATTCCCTGAGCTGACTTTAATCCATCCTGCACTTTCTATTTTTAGGTGGACATTCCTAACATCCAGAAACAGAGGAAGCACTTAGCGAAACTTGTCCTGGACATGGACTCCGCTCGGACAAGGTGAAGGACGTGCACATTTAAGAGCCAACTTGCTCTTTGTTCATTTATGTTTTTCATAAAGGCTCAGGATCTAAATGCAGGAAGCATGAAATATCCAATGCAGTGGCTATTTTTCTTACCTCATGCCATAGATTTCATCAGTCGTCCAAGTCATCCAGCCACCCGAGCACGCTGCAGCCCGGCGCCAAGTCCGAGTCCCTCAGAGAGGAGATGGAGGAAGCAGCCAATCGGATGGAGATTTGTAGGGTGAGAGCCACTCTGATATTCTTCCCTTCTCCAGCTCCTCTGCTCTCCATTTGATTTATAGCCCTCCTGCATGTATCAGACACAAATGGACCACAATGCCAGGATGATATTACAGTTATATGTTGGACTTTGGTGAGATCATTTCTTATGCGATGGTTGCTCTCTACTTTCTGTTTCAGGATCAATTGTCAGCAGATATGTACAGTTTTGTGGCCAAAGAAATAGACTATGCAAATTACTTCCAGACAGTAAGTATATTTTATAATCAAAGTTGTAATCCCAGTGGGGAAAGTTCTTTCTTTTCTGCAAATAAAATGTGTTTTCCCATATTAGGTTACAATTGACATTGTAGATTATCTGATAACATTACTCACATTATATGATACATACTTTTGTGTTTTAATCTCTTCTCCTTCTATAGCTGATAGAAACGCAGGCAGAATATCACAGGAAGTCATTAGAGATTCTCCAAAGTATCCTGCCCCAGATTAAAGCTCACCAAGGTGAGTCTTGTACTGTGTGTGTGTGTGTGCGTGTGTGGGAATGTGTGCGCGTGTGTGTGCGCGTGTGCGTGTGTGTGTGTGTGTATGTAGACATCTGCTCCAATTCTGCACCTGAAGAAATATTAAACTGACAAGTAATGGAGTTAATAGCCTTGACATGTCACATAACAATCTCATTAGGCTATAATTATCCACCTCCCTGCTTGGGCTACCGACTAGTTTATTAAAGTGCTAAACCATTAGAAATAGAGATGTGGAAGCAGTGAAACTATCTTGAAAGTCACATCAAATTGCAGTTAGGATTGAATTGATGAATGTTTGTTTTTTGTCTGTGTGCGACTCAAGCGGCTGTTTTGTGTTGCAGAGGCGTGGGTGGAGAAGCCGTCGTTTGGCAAGTCTCTGGAGGAACACCTGAATATCAGTGGGAGAGAGATTGCCTTCCCCATCGAAGCTTGTGTCACAATGCTGTTAGAGTGCGGCATGCAAGAGGAGGTAGAGGGCACTCACACACACACACACACACACACACACATTGATTGACACATCAATTTTAGGTTTAAGCTGTCATCTTTTTTGTCATCTTGCCTGTGCCATGAAAGACACACCTGGTGCTAAAACTTAACCCTTATCAATCCTTCTATTTCAAAGACAACAGTGCAAACAATCACATATGTGTGCGCATACAGATGAAAATGTATCCCGCAATGTGCTAACATCAATACCCCGTTCATAGTATTTCCATTATTTAAGTAAGACCATCCTAAAGTACAGAGAAGCTGTTACTTCCAATATTCAGTAAGTAGTTTAAACCTGACTTTATCTTACTTTGTCAGACTGGAAAGACTCATTCTCAAGAGTTTGTATTGGCTCTTATCCGACCTTTGAATTCAAATGAAATCCAAGAAGGAGCGAGGACAAGTAGCAACATCTTTCCGACAGGAAACATGTCTGTGAGATCGCGGTTACTAATCACCTTTATGATGGTTTTTAACATTTTTGTGGTAACCAATTCAAATCTGTCGGTATGCTTCGGAAGATGGTTGACAGTAAAATATTAATGGACAGAAACCTGTTAAGCCACCAGTTTGCTGTGTTATTTATCATCAACCAATGTCAAGTGCACAACAATAGTGGCTATTACCTTTGTACAGCGTTTATGCACAGTTCATGTTAGATGTGATAATTACACATGATTATGTGTTTCCTGCGTGTGGGCTGCAGGGCCTCTTCAGAGTGGCTCCGTCAGCCTCCAAGCTGAAGAAGCTGAAAGCATCCCTGGACTGTGGAGTTCTGGATGTGCAGGAGTACTCCTCCGACCCGCACGCCATCGCAGGTGATCTACACCCACACGAATGCCTTGTTCAAAGCCAATTTCCATAACAACTACCCCTACACATTGTCTTTGTAAGTCAGGGGAAAAAAACTGCAAAATGCATCTATGATAAAGGCAATGATTGTTACTCAACATCTGCCAGTGTTTTTTATGATGTGGAAAGGTCATTTACCCTGTACAAAAGTTTTCAGATTGATTTTGGAAAATATGGGTCTTCATTGGGCACACAGAGTGCAGTCTTCATCAGCTCTGCCTGTGCTCTTTTCCTGAAGGCTTTCTGTTCTGATATTGCTGTGCATTTCACACATTAGCATGAAATCTGTGTTGAGCTATCTGAATCTGGCAGCTCCAGCAGGCACTTGCTGCAAGGGCCTGCTGGAGGGGAGTATATATATATGGGGCATGGCTTCGCCAAAGAGAAAACTACCCCCACCCCCTCCTCTAAAAAAGCAAACCAGTCTTTACTCTCACCCTGTTTTTCTCACCCAAAGGGGCTCTGAAATCATACCTCCGTGAGCTCCCTGAGCCACTGATGACCACTGAACTTTATGATGAATGGATTCAGGCCTCCAAGTGAGTTGTGTTTTTTAAAAAAATTTTATGCATTTTCTTCAATTATGCCATTGGCCTCGTTGAAAACAGAACATAGTCCAAAGTCCTTATAAAGGGGCTCTTAAAATCCCAAATAAAAATCGGTGGCATTTATTCAGAAATAGAGCAACAGTAAACCATAATGTTTTTTTGTTTTTTTTTTGTATTTCCCCAGCCTTCAAGATATGGACAAGAGACTACAAGCATTAATGGCAGTGTGTGAAAAACTCCCCACAGACAACTTGAACAATTTTAGGTCAGTCAGTTTCCCTAATGTTCTGTCCCATCACCATGTTCCCAGAAAAGCACCCTGCAGTTTCAGTCCAACCTGCACCAGCTACAGGCAAGAAAAGTAACCGCAGCAGATTTGAAATGCAGACATTCAGATGGCACCACATACAGGCAAATAAATGAATTGCTTCTGCAATGTTGACACCTGCAGGCAATGACTTTTATAGCTTTAATAATCATTGTCTGTAAGTGGACACTATAAAAATTGCAGCAACTATTATTGCATGTAGGAAGAGGTAGAGGGTACAATACACACACACACACACACACACACACACACACACACGCACGCACGACATTCCCAAGTTTGGTTACAATCCAATTGCATTAAAGAGTTATGGCCCGTTAAGTGCATCAGTTCATCACTTCAAAAGTTTGGTAACCAATTACAGACAGACGGTAAGTGATGCCTAAAAGCAAACTCATTTTGTTCAGGGTCATCTAAATATGGAATGTACCAATTCTGGTTAAGTTTAGATGAAATATGAGCAAATAAGAAGCAAGAAATGTGTTTACGAAAACATCCTAAAATGGCAGAAGAATTTTATCAGCCGAATCGGCATCATCCGAGGAAAATCCTGCAGCAATCGCACAATTGTTATTATTACTATTATTATTATTGTAATTATTATTATTATTATTATTATTACTTAATCATGACAAGTTTGTCTGTAGATTTAGTAGATATATATAGCTTAACATGTCCGACAAAAAGGAAAAAATAAGGTATAAAATGCACTCTTTTATTTAAATCCCACAGATATCTAGTCAAATTCTTAGCCAGGCTAAGCGACTACCAAGACGAAAACAAGATGACTCCCGGTAACCAAGCCATCGTTCTCGGCCCTAACTTGCTTTGGACACACACTGAACCGTATGTATTGTTATTTTTGAACTCAGCTACCTTACCTTCACTTATCACATAAGATTATACTGCAGTTCAAATCTTTGTCTTCTTTCCAGGAACATGACAGAGATGATGACCACCCTGTCCCTGCAGATTGTTGGCATCATTGAGCCCATTATCCAGCATGCTGACTGGTTCTTCCCTGGAGGTGGGGATCACATACTATGTATGTAATATTGTAGTCAGGCTGGGCACCATATCTATTTTTATTGATCTTCAATCATTGGATAATTGGATTAAAAAAAAATAATTAAAAAAAAAATAATATATATATATATATATATATATATAATAAGGTATGACCCGCAGTTTTTATGACCCAGTTTTGTCCAAATTAACCTATAGTCAAATATAGTAGTTGTGAAGTCATGCTTCTTTTCAGAACAATTAGTGGAAAAATAATTAATTGATAAAATCTTAATATAATTATTATTATTTCCTTTGGCTCAGCCCTATATGAATACGATGATACCTTCGGATCCTATGATTCTCCTTCATGATTGTCGGTTCACGTAAACGTTAAAAGAAAGGCAACACATCAACAACCTACGCAAAAGCATAGATGGAGCATGAACTGTTGATGAGTGCTGTACACATCATGATATCTGAGCATGATGTGTTTGAAGCTGCAGCATCATGTGACACCTCACTGAAGGCAGCAGACCATGCTCTGTTTACTGTTTGCTCGCTATAATAGATCACTTCCTGTTTGCACAAGTCTCATATGCAGTATAGACACCGTGGAGTTAAGATGTACACCAGCAATATTTCTAGTTATATTCTTGTTCATATTTTGTTTCTCTATGGAGAAACACAAGGCACAATCTCACTCTCTCTTAAATAAGCAATAAAATATAGACCATTATAATACTGTATTTGGTATGAATGGAAAACAGTTTTATTACAGGATTTTATTGTTTATTTATTGTTTATTTAATTTCTTTTTTTTTGGTAGATAATGTAACTCCCATTCTTAGTGATGGTCTCCAAACAGACCAACACATACACAAACAAACACCACTATAACCATCGGCATACAGTAAAACCTCATTATACTGTACTCTGACCGTGTGTATTCTCCTCCTTCAGAGATTGAATTCAACTTGACAGGCAGCTACGGCAGCCCGATCCACACCAACCACAACTCCAACTACAGCTCCATGCCCTCACCAGACATGGACCAATCTGAACGCAAGCAGCAGCACGACCAGAGCCGACGCCCACTGAGCGTTGCCACGGACAACATGATGCTGGAGTTTTACAAGAAGGATGGGTATGATGCCAAGTGCATCTTTTTGCTGCCCACATCTCACTCTCACTCTGTGTTCTCTCTCATTCCACCCACGTCTCCTCTCAGGGTTCTGATATCTAATTCTTATATTTGAGCCGGGCAGTATATAATACCCATTTACGAATCCTGTAACCTAAAGTTTTCGCTCTAGACCCTCCATAGGCCACAGAGAGATTGCACCATATATCTCACCTGTCTATAATTACAGCACATGCAACCCCTATTATCAACATTCATCAGGAGAAGAGAAGCCTGAGTCTAATTTGAATACCTGGCGCTGAATTGCCTTGAGTGGCATCGTCTCTATGGCAACGGGTCTCTGATGAAGGGCTGCTGGTTACCTCTTTTTTCTCAGGAAATAATTCTCCAGTGCTATCTTATCATCCTCCCACACACAGCTCCTCCTTCACAGTCTGGCTGGCACGTCACCTGGCCTGAGTCATTCATCCAGCTGGTGGAAAATCACTGGCAGAATTGGAACCGATCCCTTCACCAAAATACCCCCATCAAATTAAGGAAATAAGGCTTTCGCTCTCAATCTTCTGCATCCCGTCAACAACAACTATCAATATGGGGGGGGATAGAAAATAGCTTTTTATCTAGTTAGAGTAAAGAGCAGGTGAGTATAAAGGGTCTGCTCTTTCTGTGTGTTTCAAAGACCAAACAGGCTGAATTAGAAAAAACAAGCATTTAATTGGCGCTCAGTAGATAAGTGCAGGCAGGTTATGTGGCCTGACATGCTCTCACCTCTGGAACATCCCTTCTGCTCCTCCCTGCCACTGTGGATCTCATCATTCCATCATACAGTATACAGTGCACTGAGTGGTTTAAGTCTGGTGTTGTGACCCATGTCTGCATTACTGACCTCATATCCCTTTTGCCTCTCTTCCCCCTACTAACGCAGCATTAGGAAGATACAAAGGTACCGTATCATGCCCTATTTTCCCTACTTCTTTCCTTACCACCCCCACTCACCTCTTTCTTCATCATCATATATGACCCTGGATATGTTTGTCTCCAGTATGGGCGTCCGGGTTATGGATACCTCCTGGGTGTCTCGTAAGGGTTCGGCCACTCTGTCGCGCAAGACCTCCTCCACCCCTCCAGGCATGCAAGGCCCCGGCTCTCCCGCAGACACTCTCATACCCGAGCAGCCCGGAGAGCTCGCCAGCTCCCCGTCCGCGACACCGCCACTTGGAGAAAGAGTTTGGTAAGTCACACTCTAGACGTTGTCCCCCTCTTCCTCATGCATCCACTCCTGCTCATTTTATTGTCATCATCATCACAATCATCAACTTTCTCTGCTCTGTGTCATCAAGATTCCTTGGCTGTTTTAATCATATTCTCATTAAAGTGGTAATAGACAACTTTTCAACTTCCCCCTAGCGTTTTGAAGTGGTATTATTGTTGGTGCCGCAACCGGACAGCTTTTCCCTTTCCCTCACAGCCTTCTACTAGCAACAAGTGTATCAACTTATTCAGACCATCGGGGGAAAAAGCAAGAAATATATTAAAATATTTTATAATTAATTCCCAATGCTGCTCAGAGTAATCACTAAGCTTAATGCAAATGAATGCGCAGTGACGTCCCAAATATGCAAATGTCGGATTACGTCATCTGGCGACTTTTAGCAACTTGTGGAGCTGGTGCAAGCTACTTTCATTAGAAAAGAGTTGGCAACACTGCACAGGACTGTATTTTGTTTTCCATGGCTTTGTGCCTTTTCCAGGGAGATAGTACCCGGTGGCAAACAGAATTGCAATGGTATATGCTTATAGGGAACCAATATGAATGCCGATGGTGTCATTATTCTATAGCCTTTACATTATGCAATCTACATTTACTTTATATTGATAAATTAAAGCAAAAAAACTTGTCTAATGCCACTTTAATTTACTTTTTTTTTTTTATACTCTGTCAACACCTTTATGTCTCATTCTCTTATTATTATGATTTCTCACTCTCCACATGTCTTTAGTTCTCCCTGTGGTTTGTCAGGTTGATGTCCTTGTCGGTAACATTTTCAAAAAGGATAATGACATTTTTTGACTCTAACTCTGAAGGGTTTTAGTCCAAATACTGTATGGAAGTTTTGTTTCTGTACATGGCACTAAGCTTCAATCTGCAAGTCCTTTGCGAGCATGCTAATATTTCCAATATCCCATTGTTGTGGCTTGGCTTTCTCAGCTTTGGTCGTGAATTATTTCCTTTTCTGTTGACACTCCGACTGATTTCACCATTTTTTGGTATGATTATCATAGTTAAACACATGAATAATCACCTCATGGTCGCTGGCTCTGCCTGTGTGGCAGACAAGAGATAATATGGCTTCTGGCTTGGCTGGCTTTCCCCTCCTCTCCTGTGGCTCTTTCAGCCGATGAAAGGGTTTTGTGTCTGTTTCACACTGCCCTGGGCTGACTGCAGGACCTGCAATGCAAACAAGTCTTATACTGTCAGATAAGGGCAGATAGGGTTTCCATATGCAGCAGAGAGGAGATATTCAGTCATCAGCTCAGCTTGATAATATTGTAAGCTGCAGACCAGTACTTTGGCTCCAGAGACAGATCCTCACAGCTCCATGCAGTGTGCAGACACAAGGTGATCACAGAGGGAGTCCTATACACTCTATTATTTTCCTTTGGCAATAAAACTTTATTTTCCTTTGCTGTTTCTTTGTGCTTGTCGTTGTATTTGCACTAAGCTGACTGTGTGCTAAGCTTGGTGCCCACTGCCCACCCTAAAATGCAGTTTTTTTTGTTTTTGGCTACGGACCAAACTAACACACTAACACCCTAATCATCAAAACAGCTTATCCTATATCGCTCCAATGCGTCTCCCTGTTCAATCACTAGAGCTGTTTTTTTTGTGCTGTCTATTCTCTTAATATCTACAGCTCAGACAACGTGTCACCCAATCGGCCGGACACCTCTCATGCCCACCCACCCCCAGGGGAGGACCGGCCACCCCCCCCTTACCCCATCTCCTCGTGCCACGCTGCCCCCCACCTCTTCTATCCCAAACCCCCACCCTGCGCTCGCCCCGTGGCACCGGGTCCAGAGTCCCAGCCCCCCGCCTCTCCCCCGCCCCCACTGCGCTGGTCTGGCTTCACTCCCCCCGCCCCGCCCCCTTCCTCCTCTTCTTCCTCCTCTTCCTCGTCACTTGACATCAATTCGAACCCCAAACCCAGCTGTCTGCATTTCCCCAAGCACAGCCCGCCTGGTGACATGTCGCATGCTCCCCCACCAGACATTAATGCCTCACCACTCTACATCAAAACCCCCTTGGTACTAACCCGCCATGACCAGTCCCTTGGCAACCCCCCTAGCCTCCCTTCGTCCGCCCCCCCGCCCCCGCCGTGGGCTGCCTGTCCATGTGCCCGAGAGAGAGGACCCCCCAGGCTGACTAGGTAAATACAACACACCCATGGCCACTATGGATGCATCACAGAGTGGCATCTGTATCTCTCCTCTCCGCTAGCTCGCTAGCTCATATTTTCGTTTTGCTTTTTTTCCCCTCCCCCTTCAAATTACATATACCTCAGATTCTGTAACATCAGGTTGTCCAGGGATGCCTCTCATGGGGGTTGCCTAGCAACAAAGGATGTTACTGGCTCATATATAGCGCTCGGTCTCATGCTGGTATTGAGTAGACGATAAATACATGGACAATGCTGCATATGGCTATCAAAAAGCATATGAATGTATTTACTCTACAGTTTGCAGCAGTTTTTTACTAACCAGCAGAAGGACGTAACGATGTTTCAGGTTAGTTATGTAGTACGGTTTTTGCTATTATTTCCTGGTAAGCTTCCGTATAGAATTTCTTCATACAGTATAAGCATCTTCTTGACCCAAAGTGCTGAGATTGTATAGCGTGACTGTGGCAGTTTCCTGACTCATGTGTCTGCGGTGTTACAACCACACAGGACAGTGTGAATCATTACAGCAAATCGGTGTCAGCGATAAGAACAAGCTGGCTTGATAACGCTCCTTCTTGTGATTTGGTAGCTCCATGTCTTCCCATTCAGATGGATTATTTTTTGGGGGAAGACAGCTCAAAGGGACTTCAGGAGATTGCAGTTAATTAGATGTCATATAATCCAAAATGTGACTGCTATACTGCAGTATTGGTGCTTTCTGTGGATGTGAGCTCATATGAGTTTTGCAGCTATACTTGTCTATATTATTGAGTATATTGCAGACATGAATTACAGAAATACGTACATCTTACAATTACAAGAGAAGACACTAAGACAAAGCATAATGATTGTGTTTTAAAATGAAAAAGCAAAGAGGACAATATACAGTAGATCACATGTTATTCTCATTACTGATGTCTTATAACACAATTTTAACATCACTTGAGTTTGCTAAAACACCAAGATAGCTGATGCAGAGCTTAGTAAATATAAAATGTGTGTAGGGGCTTCCATCACACAAGATAAGCAAATTAAATATGTTTATACAGTCCACTAGTACACTAATTGATAAATGAAGATTAATAAGGGTGCTCCTTGATTAAGTACACTTTATTAGTTGGTCCATGCTTACTGTATACAAAGTAGGTTTAGATTTAGTTGTTATATCTTGTTACATGCAGCATCTCTACTCTATTTTCTGTGCATCCTCACTACTGTCTGTAAGAAATAACACCGAAGTTAAATGAGGAGGTTCTGCCCAAAGAAGCACTCATGCTACTTCTTTCTATTTGTTGCTGGATACAAATATATACAGCTTCTGTTCAGCTCAGTGGCCCTTTTTGTCAGGGATCCAGTGGAAATCTTCTGAGACCAGTTAAGATCCCAGCTGGGCTGTAGTTGAGCTCCTGTAACTACAGAAAGGAAAGGAATTTAAAAATAAATGGGTTTTTTTTCCCGAATATATTTCAGAATAAAACACGACAAATCGATCCAATTTATTCCAACTGAAATGTCTTGTTCTTTTTATAATCAATAAATCAATATTATATCCATCTGGATATGATAATAGTGGTGAAATACTAATCGGGTTTGTCAGGTTTAACATGCCAATGCCATCTAACTCAGGGGTCCCCAACCACCGGGCCGCGGACCAGTACTGTGGATCATTTGGTACCGGGCTGCACATAAAAAATAAAAAAAACTTATTTTTTTTGTGTTGGTAATATTTATTGTAAACTTTTTATTTATATTAGTCTGCAGGGTATTTCATTTTGACCACTTCCATCCGCACCTCTTTAAAGTGTAATAATTATATTTACATTATATATGTAATAATTAAATTATATGTTTTGCACTTTATTGTGTGTTTTGTTATACCTGCGCCCTCTACGGTGCGTAGAAAAATTGTCTTGCATGAAACCAGTCCGTGGTGCGAAAAGGTTGGGGACCGCTGATCTAACTTCATTGTTTGTGAAAATGTCCACTGACGAAAAAGACAAAAACTTGTAGTTTTATAGACTTACGTGCACCAGTTGTGTATAAAACTGTTAAATAAGAGATGATGTGAAACTGTTTGGCTGCTAAACACTTGCTTACATTGATGTAAGCTTGCTTGCCATTATTTTCTGGGTTTCAGAAAACTTAGTAATACTGTTAACACTGTACTTAAACATAGTGAAACACTCATAAGTGATGATGACGATGATGATGATGATGATGATGATGATGATGATGATGATGATGATGA
>CALSCE010010635.1:4534097-4553123 GCA_943593645.1 Bovichtus variegatus
GATGATGATGATGATGATGATGATGATGATGATGATGATGATGATGATGATGATGATGATGATGATGGCTGTTGTGGCTCTGAGGTAATGCACATGAGGTATACTGACAGGTCAAAAGACTTACTGTTCACAAACATACTGTGTCTGATACTGTTCACACACTAATGTCTTCCTGTCTTTTTCAGTTCGTTCAAGAGTAAAGAGCTCTCCCCTGTAATTGGACACAAAGCCATCCAGGTGGCAGGTCCAACAGTCCCCCCCAGCTGTAGTCCTCAGAGCAGTAGCCAGTCCCCCCACTCCACAGAGCACAGTCCACACACCCTGCACAAAGGTCAGCAACTCTCTCACTCTGAGTGTACATTGGCTACATTTACATGCACACTAATATTTCATTATTATTCCAAATATGACAATATTCCTGAATTTGGTATTCATGGTATTCCATTTGGATACTCCGAATTAGGCCTTATTGCGAATGCAGCATTTTCTGATTAAGACACATACCGTTTTACCGATATACCGTTATTATTCAGGTTTTAAGGAGCATTCTATGGACATGTATACAGCGCATTCACAATATGGTGTTTTTTATCGTAGTTTGTGACACACAGCTTCTTGCCTGGTTACGGCCAACGAAACAACAGTTTGCAATGCTGGCTTGGAGACGCATTGCCAAAAGAAAAGCCCACATTTTATAAAAGACATGGATATCAACAGGTTTTTGGATATTAGTTATTTAAAGGTGTAGCAATAGATTGTGCATCACAGGGGGGTTTTATGTTAATCGATAATGCATGATTAGCCACGTTAACAGTTTAGTAAGAATATTGTCTTTTTCGAAATATGAGTAAAAAAACTGAATATTTTGTCCATGTAACTTATAAGCTTATTGTGTATGTATGCATTTTCATTGACAACAATATGACTGTGTTGTGTGTTTCCAGGTTCCAAGAAGTTGGCCCCTGTGCCTCCCAAGGTCCCTTACAGCCAGTCCTGCGGGATGTCCGACCAGTCAACAGGTCAGCCGTCACCGGTCAGCCTGTCCCCCACACCTCCTAGCACCCCCTCCCCTTATGGACTGGCCTGCCCTTCAGGGCAAGTGCCCCCATCCTCCCCAGGGCAGACCCAATTTGGGGCACCCCACTCCCTTTCGTCCCCACCCTCCCTGACCGGAACGCTCACCAAGTCGCGGCCCGCCCCAAAGCCCAGGCAGAGACCCAGTCTGCCCCCTCCACAGCCGCCCACAGCCCCCCCGGGGTTCACTGGCCCGTCCATGGCCCCAGTTCCCCAGCCCCTGGAGCAGGGCCTCCTGGATGGACTGTCTCCCGGGGAGAGCATGTCTACAGGTAAACATCAGCCCTTGGCAACAACACCCCCCCCGCCACCACAGGTGGGGCTGCAGCGGCCCTCTCTCAGACTCGCTGTGGCTCTGTCCAATGGAGACGCTGGACGAGTGTAGGACTCTATAGGACTTGTCACTGTAGACATAAAAGATACCTTTCCCCCTTATTGACTGTTCCCAAGCGAATGTCTGAATGAATAAAAGTTGCCTTTTAGACACAGATGCCTGAAGAATTATGTAAATATTAGCATTTTTGTGCTACTGTAGTGAGCAGATCTCCTTGACCTATGTATTCATTGCTTGTGTTATGTGATGATGTTTCTGGGTAATGTGTGGAAACATCAGAGAAGCATAGCTCGTCCTGCTTGTATGGAAGTTGCCATTAGATTCATCATGTGCTCTCTGTTTATCTGTGTTACCCAGACCCTCAATCGGCAGAGGTAGGTCAGAAGCTTACTTTGCAGTCCAGTCTCTCTTACTGCGTAGCAGGCGTGGAAACCTAGCCAGACAAACCCCACATTATATCTACAGTATATGTTCTGATGATGAGGTGTTCTGTCATTATATACCAATCATTCTGTCACTTTGCTATATTTATCATTCTCTTGTTCCCCCTGCTACTATTGTGTACCTTGCAGCTGTGTGAGGCCAGGGATTCAGTGTGGGCTAAGTGTGAGGGGGACTTTTAGGGTAAGCCAGACCGTCCCCGCCCCCATGCGCTCCATCTCACTGCCTGGCCTCGTGCTGTGGCTGCCTCTGGGGTCTCCTGCAGCCTGCCTCAAACCTACCTGTAGCTCTCAATCAGAAAACGTTCCCTATTTCCTCTCAAAGCAGGTTGACATTATTGACTCTTTGCATGGTGTTGCTGCTCAACCGATAATGCATGGCTTAAGGACTTCCCAGAGTGCACCACACTGCGCTCACATTGCAGACACCGTCGCTTACAAAGGTCCATCTTAAAGCCCCCTTCCTTTCGTTACCCATTCCCAGCCCTATGCCAGCAGACATCCCCCTCTAACGTGCTTGCCACCGGAATCGGGGGGCCACAGGTAACCCCCATTCCTCCTTTGGCAGGTTCATCGCTTTTTATAACCTCTGCTCCCTCTTACTACACTGCCACGCTCCATCTCATTCCTACACAGGAGTAGTCATCAGTCTCTGCTTGGACCTGCTGCTTTCAGTAAATGCAGCAGCACTTTAGAATATATTTAGAGCAAATACTGTTTTCCGGTCCTCACGAGATTGCCATTGTAACTTCGAGCCACTTGGTGTCCTGGTGCCATTTTTCCACAGAGTTCCACACACATCTTGTTGCCTCTGTGTCGGTTTTACCTGGCCATTGTTGTAAACGTGTACAGTAATGTGTCCTTGTGCAGTCATTTTGACCTGTTATTGTATTTTTTCCGACAGAAATAACTTGTTGTTGTCTCAAAAGACACAAAAAAGCTGTGACATACCACACTAGTCGCTTGTACTTGTAGGTGTGTCCAGCAACACACTGAAAACATCCCTGTGTAGAATGTGAAGCACATGTAATCTACTGATTACTTCAATCAGGACAGACATCATATGCCACTTACCATGAGTTCAGACTCAAAAAGATTAATATTATTTCTGCTCTCTTCCGTTTTTTACACCTCATTACCATCGTCATATGCCCTCTTCTCCTCCTCCTCTTGCTCATCATCACCATTTCCACCATTCTGCTCATCATACTCACCTCTCCCACCATGCTCACCATTAGATATCTTCAATTATGAAATCCCCTCCATCAATGTCAATCTGGACAGCCTCATCGATGAGTTCAGCGGTGCCCCTTGCAGGAGGTCGGTGGCAGTGACAGACTCTCCAGAGGGGGACGCTGTGCCTGAGGAGGAGCCACAGAGCACCACTCTATGACCTATGACCCTAAGGCATCACAGCTAACCAGCACCCCTGTGGCTATACATACTCTTAACTGTCGCCATCAAGGCCTGATGGAAACACCAATTGGCCTCACCAATGCCCACCTGAAACCACAACTCGAACACATCTGCTACAGGCTGCAAAGAAAGTCATCTCTTACAATTGCTCGCTAGTACATAAATGTGACTACAAAGAAAAACACCAAAATGCCATAGTGGAGGAACAGTTGCCTTTAGGAGGAAAGACTGGAATATAGATGAGTATCAAATTAAGATTTGTTTTTCCTTTTTTTTTCCGCTTTGCTTTGTTCCTCTTTGTTGTATGATGCAGTGGTCTGTATTTCTGTGAGTTTTTTCTATTTATTTTTTTTGCCTTATTAAAACATGCAATCATATTGCAATATGATATTCTCAAATTGTGCAACTTTTGGTAAGGGAAACTCAGAGCCTGACATGGTTAGGAGCAAAGCCCATCCTCAGGGTGAAACAGAGAGACAGAGAGTAGTGTTGTTTTATTGCTCACAGGGTATTCAAGCTTTGTGCACATGAGGAAAATGCTGAGCCGTAGAGACAGGTTTTGCATGCAGGATGAAACGTTTAATGCAGTTTACTTCTTATCGTCACACCCAGTCTTTACTTCCCCTCTTCTATCACATATTACAACTGTAGTTCTTTCTCTGACATTTACCCTCATACAGGTAAGCTCACTTTAACTCACTTTATACCAGCACAGTATGAGAAGAATGTTACTGTAAATTAAATGTTTTTCGGACGAAAGCACCGCAGTGTGTTTGCATGACAAGCCAATATGAACGAACTCCTTCGAATCAAGGGCCTCAGAATGGCAGTGTTTAATTTTGTGTGAGTGTTTCTGTTTGTTGTTGTCCTTGGAGAGTAAATTTAGACCACCCATGTGCTGTTACAGTTTGATGATAATGGATGGATGACTACACTGCCTTTAGGTTTGTATGATTCTCTCTCTTAACCTTGTTTCAAGTGCTTCAGGTTCAGTGACCTTTGACCCCTAGTGTAAATACAAAGACTGTACATAAATTGATGTATATAAATCTGAGAGGAAAAGTATATGTAAAATGCATATCTTGAATATATATAATAATAATAATATATGTGCTGATATTTATCATGTGTAGAAAATGTAATGATTAAAAATTTGCTGTTATTTTTGTCCCTGCACACAATGAACAGGTTTACTGTGGTTTCATAATGTTTCGCTTTAACACAAGGTAACAATGATGCAGCAGCAGAAATGCAGAATGTTATTTCTGCTTGAAACCAATTGTGGTTTTTCTAATTCTGTCTCCAGACCTTTGACTGACTCGAGCACTAATGAGTTGCACACAAAGGCTCTATCTTTTCTTCTTAATCAGTTATTTAATAGATTCCAATGTAAATAATTAGATTGCTTCAAGAACACTCTGACCATTTAATTAATTCATAATGAGAATAAATGTAGTCCTAAGCCTATATTGTTGGACTGGCTAAAAATATGTGCTCATTTAATTATAAAAGCGGATTTGGCACACCTGCTGTATCACCTCCAAAGTTGAATATAATTCTGTCCTTTGTTGTTATTCTCACCGCAGACAATTAATCAGAGGTATTACAAGTTCATCAGATAACAGATGCTGCAGTGTCACTTTTTTAATTCCGTATAAAATGTTTTTGGACTATAATTTTGTCAATTAAAGTGCAATTACAGTGTTTTGATCCACCTCAGTCCGAAAAGTGGTCAAAGTCACCCTTCCCAAACCTACAGAAAAAAAAGCCATTAATCTTTATTGCAAAGCAATTAATTTCCTTTTTTTTCAGTTTGTTTCATGTGTGAGTTTACTTTTGACAAAATGAATTCTAGATTAACCTTTCTCCAAAAGTGATCTATGGTATGCCTCCGTGTGTGTTCTCAATGGACTATGTTTATGAAGACTTTGGTGATGTTGATAATTATATTGATAGTTGTGGTGATTATATGACAACAATTGCAAGTGCCCTCACTCGTTGTTATTATGGAACTATAGGCATAATTAATGTGTACTAGAGGTTTTTATTTTCTGTGTTGGATCCGTACATTTATACGAGGAGGCAGGGCTTTCTCTCTCTCTGTGTGCAGACTGAATGTGACTCACTCGGATTTCAAACAGTAGGCTACCTGATTTTGTAATAACTAGTAGGCAAATGAGAGCTTGCATTTGGATGAAGGTTAATTCGGGCCTGTTGGCATGTATTATTATCAGTGCAGGGCAGTATTACTGTAATGCTTTTGTGCATCATAACTGGAACTTACAGCCACCTAAAAGCATGCATTCATATTCATTCTAGGTGTGATTATTATGCTGCTTAAAAGAAAAAAAAAGGACATCGGTACCCACCCCCAAATCACAAGTCAGATTTCATCACATATCTAATTTCAGCCAGTTAATTTACCTTTACAGCGATTTTCAAGAGCATATTCATAGGAGCCCCCTTTTGCACCAAATGGTACACTGTAGTTTTATCAGGCATTTTAACTACTGTAGAACTACATTTCCTATCTCACCTTACCACCAAGTATGTTGGTCTAAAGTAAAGCTCAATTTGTTTACATTTTCTGGGGGGGATTTTAAATGAGGAAAAAAAAGGGGAAAAATCTGAAAAAGTGTCATGCATGCGCTTAGATAGTCTTTTGATAATCCACGTTTTGTGTCAATCACTGTCTTTTTAGGGATTGTAAGAGGGGCAAAATGTAGAGATGGACTCTAGAGAATGTGGATCACAATAAATGGTCCTTCGTGGGGTTTTGAGCAATACGGTAGAGGAGTGGATGTTGCCTGTGGATGTACTGCCTCCTTCTGCTTTCACTACTAGTGTACAAACAAAACCTGCCGCTTGTCAAGCCCACCATGCCCACCCCTTCCTCCTCTGCTTAGCATATCAAGTGGAACACAGTGTGTACTGTGAAGCCTACCTGCAATCCTTATCAGAATGTCAGAAATAAATATATATATTAAACTCTACATTTTTAATAATCTCACCTGGTTCATGTGGCTTTATTTCCGTGTTTTGTTTTTCTTGGAAAACAACGTGTTTGAAATGTAACGGTTGATGATCCCTGACGGCTATTCAAACGATTATTCAAAACTTGCAGTACAATTCTGAGGAGCGTACTGTATACTTTACTATTGTATTGCTGTTTTCTGCAACTTCAACTCCGCTACATGTTGGAACTTTCAATCCACTGCATTTGGTGGAACGTAATTTAGTACATTTAAGTAGGGTGCTTAAGTACAAAATGAAGGTACTTGTCCTTTACTTGTGTCTTTCCATTTTATGAAACATTATACTTCTACTTAACTACATCTGAGGCAAATGTTGTACTTTTTACTCCACTACATTTGTCTGACAGCATTGGTTACTTTTACATACATTAACTGTCCAATGAAAACCATGTATCTCCAAATTTGGTGATTTTTAATTTGACTGTTTCTGATAAACTGAAATTCTTTATCATGATGCAATGCTGTAAATTAATATTTAGAATATATACAATAAAATAGTTACAATTAACACAAACATAAACATATACAGCGCTAAAATACAGTAATATTAATCCAAAAACTCCTTTTGCACAATGAGTACTTTTACTTTTAATACTTTAAGTAAAATGTACTGATAATACTTACATACAGAATATCTACTATAGGAAGGATACAGGGCTTTTTCTTGTAATAGAGTTATTTTACTTAAGTATAGGATCTGAGTATTTTCTTTAGGAGGTTAATGCTGTCATAGGAATCTATTCAACAGCGTGAACATAGTAGAGAAATCTAACAGTTGGTTCTTTGAGCATTTCAGGTCAATTGTTACGGTCATCATTTTGACCTGAGGACATTACTAGTATTATCATTTCTCACCTATCATCTCTTTGCCTTGAAATGTTGTGTCTACTTACAGTTTACAACTTTTACAGTTGATTTGGCTCAATCCACTGATGTGCGAGCCTCCAGCAGGAATATCACCTAAAAAGTCTGATTCATCGAATTAAATGAATCATTATCACCTTCCTCCTACTCTCTGAGAGTCTGAACAGAAGCCTCTTTGGGCGAGTAACCTGCAGGACTGGCCCGGTAGGATGGCTGAGGGATCGCTGCATGACGAAGCTAGGAGTGTACACGTTTGTCAGGGTGTCATTCTGACAACTTGTCTTTCATTTGTTGTGAACTCTTTGTTCAAGAGAAATTAATGTATCTTTTTTTACAAAGAAATCAGTTGCCTTTTTTTTATCGTGTTTCTAGTTTTTACATAACTTCTGTTGTTTTTTTTAAAATTTTTGACAAAATTAACCCATGACTCTCTGCTCCATCTCAATCTGGATTCTTAAGAGAGAGAGAGAGGTAAGCTAATACCCCGGACCAGCAGTGTATCTGCTTACAGCCAGGCCCAGCTCATCACTACCTGCTAGTGTATCTCCTTCAGACTGTCATGGGTGCATCAATTATTTCTTATTGGAAGTTTTAAAGGTGACTCTGTTTACATCGTCTTTATACAAACTGCAAGGGGAGCCAGTCACATAGTGGTTGTGTTACTCCTTCCAATCTGCTTATCGAACATCTCCCATCAGTATGTGTAAAGTTAAAGTTTAAAATGGAATTGTGTGAGATTTTACACATGTTTGACATGTTTTCTTGTGACACAAGGAGGCGAGAAAGTCTGTCAACATGATACCCTGACTGTTTAAACAGTCAAGGTATCATGTTTATTATCACACTTTGCACCTTTAATAAACCAAGCTCTTGTCTTGCTGTAATTCTTTCTTTTTTTTTTGAGGACATAGGCAGACTCACAAAATAAGTTTACAGTGTGTTTCTGCTGCTTGGAAACAGCGTATCCAACAGCAGGCTAACACAACAATGACTTGAGCCGCTTTGACGACAATAGATTTAGGGTTACATGGTTTTATTTTCCTTTTTTTCTGCCAAATTCTTTTTTTTTATGTTGAAATTATAGTTTCAAAATGTCCAATCTTCTTGGATGTATGAACTTTTGGGTGCACTTTCAAATGGTAACACTTCCCTGCATGTGACTACTCATAAAACAGGTAGAACATGTCACAGAGAGGAATGCAAAACAAAAGACTTAGCTGTCAAAGCTTTAACCTTAACTCTATTTTAGACTGTTGCTTGGTTATGCACACACAGGGCATAGGCATGCCTATAAACTCCCAGACTTTTTCTTAGAATCAGGGAAGCCAATTAAGATACGTAATCTTCAAACTAAGTTGCAATTTAAAACTTAAAATACAATATTTGATCTATAAGACAAAAATAAACTTCTTCACACAGTTCATTGCATAGCAGGTATAAACGTCATTCCTTGGAGGAGAATAGGTTTCCTATAAATGTCAGTTCATCATTCCATATTGGCACTTCATAATCCAGAGATCCACATCACTGGGCTATGCCAACAAAATCCAGGGTAAAGTTGCAGCCACCAGTGCAAGTATAGTAAATGCTGACAACAAAACGAGCAGGCATCGTGCAGTTGTGCAAACCTTGCGCCTTCGCCTGCGCTGCGGCTGAACCACAGTCATCACGACACTGAGCACATCGTCTTCAGCCATGGGTCGCCCTTGAGCGCTTATTATAAAGATCTGAGATTCCTTATGGCCCGGGCTGATCAACCTTTGTCGACGAATTCGTTCAGACATGTCCCTAAAGCAACGAGAAATCCAAGTAACTTCTGTCAGTAAACTGGAGGTTCGCCGTGCGCTCTGGACCTGTCTCGGTGGCGGAGGGAGAGGCACCTCCAGGGTCTGCCCTTCACCTGGATCCTTGTCCGCCGTGAGGGACACGAGCGCTTCCTTTCGTTTCTTGATGAATGTAAGATGTCGGCAGATAGGGCAAACAATAGTGTCTCTGATAGTGTTTCCATTGCTGTTGATGCAGACCAGCGTTTTGACCAGACAGTCGTGGCAGAATACATGTCCGCAGCTCAGTGTCCTCTCTGTGCCCGACAGACTCTCATAGCACACTGGACACTCTCGTGCGTCTTCTTGGCTATCTTCCTTATGAAATGCCATTGAAGGAAAAGTAACCACTGCAGTAAGAGGGTTTTTTTTGTTAAGACTAAAAGTCGATTCCTTTGCAGTTGTAGTGTGAATTCCCTCAGCGCATGACTGTCTTTATCTTGGCTGAGTGTGGAGGCAAGAGCTGCGCCTTGTAAAACAGGGCCAGCCACCTCTGACTGCAGTGACTTCACTGATTGGGTCACCTGAAGGCATCATTAGCACTTCAAGTGGCCAAACTGGTTTGTGTTTCATGTTCTTCATACTGAACTATATGCTTGCTGACTTACATTCTTACATACTGTATGAGCAAAACTAAATAAATTGACGATATTTTTCAAAGCTGTAGCTTATAAAAATATATGTATTTAGGATATCGGTATATTTATATAAATATATTATATAAATGTAATGTAGGGATGACAGAACTGCAAAAACCCATTCATTGGTAATATCTACATTTAAAATGTAGATTCCCTGAGATAAGTTAATTATTCTTATATTTAGTCATTTCTAATAAAAATAAAAAAAGTCAAAATTTCAACAACTCCTTATTTCCTGTAATGAAACTTTGTTTTATAGGCTTAGACTATTAATTTGGTTTTGGTCCAAACAAGAAACTTTTCTTAAATGGGGGCAATAGCTTAAATTCTATTCTAGTCTAGTTTATTTTCAGCTCATAGGCTATAGGCTATATAACATAGGCAATAGGTAGGCTAGTTGTAACAGAAAAAATGTATCATAAAGAATCATAATATTGTAATAAGGCTGTGAGACAAAAAAAAAGGCAGCAGGTGTTAAACAATTAAGAAATTAATGGCACATTTCACAGCTAATATTGACCCAAAAAAAACTATAACAAAGAAATAATAGAAGGAGAACGATTTTTTTTCTTGACCAAAGGATTATACACTGCAAACGATCAGATGGAAAAAGCAGCACATATATAGCATATATACGTGATACACATAGGTATGAGGAGCATACAATATTAAAATACAATTACATTCAAATAAAAAACACAAATAAAAACAGGAGTAGCCTAATATCTTAATGTTAAAAGAGTAGTACATAATTAGTAGCTTAAAAAAGTGAGACTCCAGATCTGTTCAAATGTGTGTGATATTTCCGGATATTTCACAATCGAATAATAGGTCAGCATGTGTTCATACATTAAATTTACAAAAGGTAGCCGACATGAAATATACATTTCTGTAAACTTAGCGACAAGACATTTAGCAGGGGAGAAAGAATATTATGCTATTTTGTCATGATGTTCTCTGTCTCTGTTGTGGTGGTTTCTGGCAATCATATGCCACCGTGTGGTCACTGCAGTAAAACTATGTAGCTACAAATCTACAGTCAAAAAAAAAAGGTGCGGCTGATTCTATGACATCCATTTCTATAGCAGCCCTGCCCAGTTCTGACGTAAACGTGAATTACGTCAGCACGTACTTCTATGTCGGGATTTACGTTGGTTCCGGGAGACGCGTTGGCAATTTCCTAAACACAGCTCAGTTATTAGTATCATCCGAGGCCAGGGCAGGGGAGAGGTGTGTGTGTGTGTGTTGAATGTGACACCGGCTGGAAGGCGACCAACTGAAGCAGAAGATAGCTGGACACCGATTTGACATGAGCAGGTAACGAATATAACCGTGAGAATGAATGTGTTTAATGTCGGACCTGTGTGTGTATCGAGCTGTCGTGTTCGGCTTCTGTGTGATAACCGAGATGACAGCTCGAGCTCGGTTTGAATGTCCTAAAAGGTTTTCGCCTTGATACTTGTCTTTTACATGCCATTCATTTTCACTTTTTCTATGTGATATTTTCTGCTTTCTTTTAACAGCATAACGCGTACTGTTTGGCATTAACCTAAGCGTCTGTTTCTTGCTGTCAAACCACGCAGTATCAGATATCCACACATTGACGGCAGCGTTTATTAGCTAACATACCTAAAGCTAAATGACAACCTGCCGCTGTTCAGATAAACATTTCTACTTACATAAACGTCAGTCTGTTAATTATTAGGACTGCTTTTTTTGTGAAACTGTGCATATCAACTGTGAATGGCAGTTATTTGTGATGCATGTCAATTGTCTTTATTTTTTTTTTGGTAAAGCCTCCTTTTGTTGGTTTTTGATGATGACTTTGATACAATAGTATGATTTGAACCTTTAGCATTTGCCTAGCAACATTGCACAACCTCCTGCAGCTAAAACATAACACAAGGGACCAACATATGGTCAGTGGAACACTACCACCACACCCTGCAAAGCTGTATGTCTGATTATTATTCACATTAGAGCAAACCAATAACACTACAAAGATGTATTTGGCTCACCCCTCTCATAGGCCCCATTATACAAGTGTGACTCCATCAGTGTCAGCAGTTGAATTCTTAGTAAGCACGGAGTCATCTGCAACAAAAGAGGATGTAAAGACAAGAATGTGGGAAAGGAAACTCTCTTCACTAACTTCCCCTATGTGTAAATTCCACACAGTAAGTTGGGTGCCACCATCACCACCATCTTTGCTGGCTATGAGTCCTACTGCCTGTCCTTGTATTGTTACAACAGCCAAATAGTGCCAGGGGTCAAGCTGACACCGCTCCGAAAGGATGCTGAAATGAGAGATAACAGGAACTGTCATTTTGTTCTGGCACAGTCTCAGCTCTTGACCTGTTACGCGATATAACTGAACCTTTTTTTGTCTAATTTTAAGTGGTGTATTATGTTACCAGTACAGAGCCAGTCTGTCAACATCTGTCTTAAATCTGTGAAATAGCTTTGGCAGCTCCTGTCAGTGGTCTAATAAATAAAAATAGCCAGGCCTTTGATCTGAATCACCATGGCAACAGTTTCCTGTCGCTCATGCTTTTTTGAAGACTCACAGGGATCAATAGAAAGCACCAGATCCCAGTCAGCATCATAACACATAGAGATCTGCCATGTTTGCTAGATTACCTCATCATAGGATACATCTAAGGTGTTATGTCAGTAGCAGTTTTGGAACCTTTCCCGCTCTCCACCCTCAGGGTGTTTTGACCTACAGTTTCCTTTTGTGATTTCCAAAGTAGTGGACTAACATGTTGCGAGTAAATTGTTGATGACGCCATCTCATAGGAATGTTTACGGGGTCTTGCCTCTGAGTTTCCATCCCTCAGAGTCTAGACGATCTTGGCAAGGAAGATAACACACCCTCCTCCTCGCCTAAACCCAAGACAGGCTAGTCCGGTTAAGATAATACCTTCCTAAAACTGCTGAGCATAGTTTGCTTGATTTTCAGTCCAGCTGAGGGGTTTCCTGTGCTGCATCCACTAGTTGTCTGACCTATCTGCAGGAAAACCTTATAGGCTAATATCTGTTTGTATTATGAGTATTCCTGGAGCTAGAGCAATTGGAGTAGCAGCTGTATTTACTCCCACACAGAACACACACACACACACAGTGGCCCTTTCCAGATGTGTTTCATAATTTCCTGAAACCTGCCTTGTTGCCACATAGATCACAGAGTGAGGCACAGTTTATTAGTTAACCAGAAAAGAGGAACAACCGTCTAGTAAAGTGTTATTTCCACAAACAGTGCGGAAGACGAAAAGCTTTCAACACTTCCGAACTAGGCTACAACAGACAGCTTTGATCTAATCAGCATTAGCTACACTTAATTAGCAGGGATCGCCTTTAATGAATTGGTAATGCTGACATCACATGAGCTGTAAAGTTAGAGATTTAATTAAATTTGATAAGGGAGGCACACTTCTACTATGTACTGGACATGCATCATTTAGTCCGTTTACAGTCACTGCCATGTTGGCCACTCAGTCGCTTTATCAAAACCCAGCTTCTAAATAATTGGGTGATTTTTATTTTTTTTTTCCTCCATCAGATGGGATAGTCAGTGACTCATGAGTAACTAACGATGACATGACCTCAGAATGACAGGGTCACATGGCCAGGCCGATCTGGGTTTGTTTGCCACTTTCGATTTAAAGGTAGTTGTCGGTTTTGTTATCTTCTCTAGTGACGAATGAGGGAATTCTTTTTTGTAATCTAGATTTGCCGGGTTGTTCAGCACTGAGATAAGAAGGGAATGCACTGTGCATGTTTCTACATGCCAAAGGATGTAAATAATGAAAGGGTTTTTAACATGTTTGAGCCACATGCTAGTTTATTTTGTGCACTACTCAATGCTTGTTCTACTTTTAACCTCATGAGCACTAGCCTTGCGTGATTTTCATATCTACTTTTAAGCTAATGGAAAATGGCTGTGAAGCTAATAAATATGTCTCTTTAATCCTCAGGGTGCCCTGACATGGACAAAGAGATGATTCCCAAATTTACGTCAAAGGATGAGGAAGTTGATTATTGGAAGTCCCAAGCCCTCAAATATAAGAAAAGGTATGCAATGTGATTTACTTCTTATGTGACAAGTTAACACAATTTCTCTGTATATATGTGTACACAACCTCTTTTATCCATTTTTCACATCTTGTTAAGATCAGTTAAGACATACCGTACATGTGACTATATGACAGATGTTCTGTTGTGTTCTCAGCGTTTTGTACATGGAGAGTATTACTGTTTGCATAGAAAGCTCGATCTTGAAAATTGGGTTATGTAACAATGTGTCGTACTTTAGTTTGTGATCTGACTTGCAAAAACGTTAAACCCCCTTATGAAATGATCACATTTGGAAAACAATCAGAAACAGCAGAAGGCCCACTTTGTAGTTATAAAAGCAGTAGCTCATTCTTACAAAATTGGCAGATGATAATATGCTGAATATGTCGTTTTGTGGATGCGTTTAAAGTTTCAGCACACAATCCTGTGTTTAGCCACATGAGGCAAATGAACAGACAGGCTTTTTTTAAATCAGTGCCCACAAACAGCTGTGGCTTGCTCAGGAGGAAATGACTACATCTGACTTCTTAAACGGAGACCGCACTCTATGTCCGGTAGGCAGCAGCGGTGCTTGTGAGTGTAAATCTTTGTTGAGCTCAGTCTGTCGGTCTTTTCTATTTATGGAGTTGGGGCCCTTCATACTCAATCTCAAAGGAAGTGTAAACCTGCACAGAGAGAGTTAAAGTCCTGGTGGTTTTCTAAGAAATTCCATACGTGGGTACAAAATGGAAAAACTACAACCCATGGAAAAAATATCTCCAAGTATATAGTGCTTGTCTCACACATGTTTTGGGTCATACAGTTTCTCAGGATCACTTTTAAAGAAAACCGCTCATAGTGGCAGCATGCAGTGTTTATTAGTAACCTATTGAAATGTTATCTCCCTGAAGTGATATTTGTACACTTTGACTTTTTCCACGTTGTTGTTTTGACAACGTTACTTGGACATCATACAGTTTTATGATTATCACTAAAAGATGTAATAATGTGAAATGCACTTGTATTTCCAGCATTCACACGTTATGTTATCTAATGCCGTTCTACGTCACACACACACACAAAGTGCTGTGGGTCTTTTAAAACCATGAAAAGCGCGAGAGCCTGACTGTCAAACGGGGAAGTTATAGGGCCCAGCGTGCTGATGAAGCAGCCGCTGTAGCGTTGGTATGTGTGGAACGACCCCGGCACAACAACTGATTCATGGATTCCAGTGCTCTGTAGAGCCACTGTGAGGCCATTATCCCAGCACAAGTCAGCTGATCTCAGAACAGTGTTAACCACGGTGTCATCACGTGTGTGCACACCTTTTGACAAGCGAAAAACTAGGATCCATTTAGATTACATTGATTACCACCAAAGTTAATTTGTACTTCCTATTCCTCTTTTACTTCTACACTCGTCACAACTACATTATGAGATATTGTGTGATTTTTAGACTCTCTACATGGGGTCAGCCCTGACCAGCATGTACACACATCCTGTTTCTTAACACAGGTCCTCATCCTGTTTCTGCGCCCTCTAGTTTTCTCTCCACCTCTGAACTCTTAACCTCTCCCACAGCTGAGGACTCTTGACAGCAGGCCTGTTTTCCTGAGCTCCGTCTGAACCACCTACTGTCACAGTTCAGCTGTCTCTTCAGAGCTGTATATTTAGAATGCTTAACTCGACAACGCTGAGCTGTGCACCGTTTCCTGTTTTGGCACAAGCAGGATTCTACACATTTCTGACTGGGCCTTTCATGCAGGTTTATTCCCGGTCATTGAAGATAAAGCTGCTAGAACAGGCCTGAGGCCGGCTCATCTTGCAGGACAAAAGCCAGACAGTTTTCTAGAGCTCATGCCCGCGGTCATTCAGCCAGTCAGCTATACAGAATTGAATGGTGGCCGGTGAACAGGGTAGCTGGTAATTGACAATGATTGTTTATGTGTTTCCCCACTGTCTCCGTGTGTGTGCCATCCAGTTGCTATGATGCCCAGGAGGAGCTGCAGGAGTTCCAGGAAGGGAGCCGGGAGCTGGAAGCTGAGTTGGAGGCACAGCTTAGCCAGGCTGAACACCGCCTTCGAGACCTCCAAATTGAAAATGAGAGACTGAAGAACGAGGTGTCCAACCTCAAGGTAACTGGGCCCGGTGACTTACCGTGAAGTTTATTTTGGGATTTGGCTTGCTTTTACGATCTATTATACCAATTTGCGGTTACTTAAAAGGTTATCTGATCTCTGTTGGATCCTGAGGACAAGGTCCAATGTCGTATTTTAATATTAGGTGTTAATAAGCCACACTCTTAGGTAATCCTCCAGCCCTCTTTAATGGGATTGGAAGAAAATAGAAAACTGCAAGTCTGGTTCTTAAACACTGCAGGCATGAACGATGGTCAGATTTATTCAGTGTGCTTTCCTCTGGTGATCATATCTATGGTCTAACAAATGACAATGGAAAATACCGTATCCGCTGTATACAGGGCAGAAAAGTATTATGATTTTTTATTATTTTTTTCACATGGCCCCAACACGTGAGCGTGGTTGCAGCAGCTAATGCTCAAAACAAACTATGTAAATGAAGCAGAAAGATCATGCTTTGTGCCTCAGGGGCCACAGTGCAGGCATGCTAACTGTACTGTAGAGTAGCACAGGGCAAATGAGCCACAAGGTCTCTTTAAGGAACAAATGGGCTGTTTGAAAGTAACATAATTTGTGAAAGATCATCTTCACTAACCGACTTATGATTCACCAGGTCGTATTACCAACAGTAGAGGCACTGATGTTTATTGTATAGCATATAATATGGTACTTTCACACTGCATGCCTTTTTTAAATTTAAAGTGGATTTATGTTTTCCTGGAACAATGGGTTCAGTCTGATGTTTCTCTTCACACACTCACTCCCATGCTCTTTTCTCTTCTTTTTTTTCCCACTCAATCAGGAGAAGCTGGAGCATCAGTATGCCCAGAGTTATAAACAGATTTCTATGCTAGAAGATGACCTGGGCCAGACGCGCAGCATCAAGGAGCAGCTCCACAAATACGTCCGAGAGCTCGAGCAGGCCAACGATGACCTGGAGAGAGCTAAGAGGTCAGACTGACGCACTTTGGTCAACATTAATTGTTTTTTGGGGGGCCCGCTGAGGAGATGATGAATTCTAGCTGTATTTAGTTTTTTATTTGCGCTTTGACCTTAAACAACATTAAAGGTTTTAACAATTGTCCCCTTCAACCTCTACGTATGTGCAGGGCAACGATCGTGTCCCTTGAGGACTTTGAGGGCCGTTTAAACCAGGCCATTGAGAGAAATGCCTTCCTGGAAAGTGAGCTGGATGAGAAGGAGTCTCTCTTAGAATCTGTGCAGCGGCTGAAAGATGAAGCACGAGGTAAAGACACAAACCCATTCTGCCTTTCTGCAGGCAAGGCGTCATCTGTGTAAGGGTTGGTGGAGGAATATTTCATGAGTTTGCCTCTTGTCTTCTGCAGATCTGAGACAGGAGCTGGCAGTACGGGAGCGGACTACAGACAGGATGTCAGCACCCAGCTCACCCACCTTAGACATCGACAAGATGGATTCTGCAGTACAGGCCTCTTTATCCCTCCCTGCCACACCCGTAGGAAAGAGCATAGAGCACCCCTTCATCAGCCCAAAAGGTCAGGATGGATTAATTAATCTCACTCTGTATTATACACGTGAAATGGGAAATTCGCATATGTATTTTAATATCGACTTGTGTTCTCGTGCAGCATTGTCCAATGGCTGTGGCAACTCCTCCCTCACTCCTTCTGCTAGAATCTCGGCGCTTAATATTGTTGGCGATCTCCTGAGGAAAGTTGGGGTATGCATTGTTGCTTTTTAATTCAACACATAATTAAATGAATTATCTGAATTGGTTGCAGAACACTGAGGTGACACTAACAGTGTGTCCTCAGCCAAAGGAGCAACGGAAAGGTGTTTATGGTGAGGCTAAATACACAATGTGTCTCCTGTTTTTCTGACCAGGCTTTGGAGTCCAAAATCGCTGCCTGTAGGAACTTTGCCAAAGACCAGGCAGCCAGAAAAAATTACTCCACAGACAACGGCAAACTCATCAACAGCAATGCCACAAAGTTCTCTCACTCTCTACATGCCACATACTTCGACAAAATGTGAGTCTTTTATCATGCGGTTTTATTTTTCTCCTTGCTGCACTACTGCATTATACCTGGTGTTGTCGCCCTGTATGTATGCGTGTCTCTTTTTGCTAATATTTCACATGTCCATGTCGCAACTGCAGGACTGTAAATGGGTTGGACCCCAGCTCCTTGACCTCCATGGCGACATCCAGAGCCGTGTCTCCACCAGGCATGCTGCCTCTGAGTGTGTGAGGTGTCCCCACACCACATAAACCTCTACTGAAACTATGGGAACCGACAGGACACTTGAAAGACCATTACATTGTGTGTGTGTGTGTGTGTGTGTGTGTGTGTGTGTGTGTGTGTGTGTGTGTGTGTGTGTGTGTGTGTGTGTGTGTGGGTGTGTGTGTGTGTGTGTGTGTGTGTGTGTGTGTGTGTGTGTGTGTGTGTGTTTTGCCTCCAGTTTGCAGCTCTACATGCATCTGTGGGTAGGCGCACAGCCACACGTGCATATGTTCCTACCACATACTTGCATGTGCCTAAAGCTCTACTGTACTGTGCTTGTATGAATGTTGTTGCAACTCCGCTGCTCTCTAGACGTCAACTCTGAAGTGGCACCGTTATATCCTTTAGTTCCAGTGTTCATCTGATCCCTGACAAAAGGTCCTCAACAGACCACAGCTTCCTCCTAACCTTCTTTTCCTCCTGTTTTTTCACTCGAATTGCACAGTTAAACTCATTTCAATTTAGAATGTATTATATTTAAAAAAAAAAAAAAGGGATGTGTTGATATTACTTAATTTATCGCGCAGTATGCTTTAAAATGCAATATTTTCTTGCATGTGTGCATATGTAATGTGGGGTTGGAGAGGTACAGTTGGACCCCATATTCATGACTGAAGTGAATGTTGATCGTTCAAAGCCATGTAGCCATAGTGCAGTCGTTCCTATTGTTACTGGCTACTTCCTGTAATTAACTCGGAAGTAGTCTCCAATTTAAAGCTTGGAAATATCTGATGGTTCTGTCCTCTGGGTTAAACCTGCGCTTAAACAAACTGCTCCTCAAAGGTGTTGCTGCAGTCCAGTGTTTTTCCCTCTGTGGACATCCATGGACATTTCAAGGGAACAGTTTTGCCTTTTTTTTCCTTTATGTTTTAATGTATACATTTCTTTTTTTTTTTCTTTTTTTTTATTCTTGTGACAGGCTCATTTACCTCCATTCTCATACA
>CALSCE010010635.1:4553133-4578057 GCA_943593645.1 Bovichtus variegatus
AGGTCGTCCTGCAGGAAGACCACAGCTTCACGGTCAGGCCAGCGCTGGACAGTGGAGTCCAGGCTCTGGCCTACAGTCAGGGGGAGCAGAGAGATGGAGGAGGTGCCATGCACATAGCTGCTGCTCAGTGAGGGTGTGAGAGGAGGACTGTCCACATGGAGGGTCCTGGTGTACAGACATGCACAGGGGTTAAAAGCACAGGGTTAAATATGGTAGATGGACTCTGATTTGAACATCAAAATAACTTCACGGTGGGTCATGAGGCCTTCTTGATTTTAAGGGGTGTAAGACTAATACTAAATAATACAGTTGGCCTATATTTCAGGATTTCATTCATGTCTGTGAAGAAAACTAAACTAAATCGATTTTTTGAAAATGTGGATTATATTTAACATGTGAACTTTCTTTTAAAATCTCACAAGATAAGGGCACGGTGACGACCGGACCACAAGCTGCTATATTCACAGAGGCTTCCCTTTCTCTAAACAGCCTCGTCCTTCTTTAGAAAAGTACGTAGTTAAAACAACCAAAGAGCTTGTAGAACAATAGCCAAGCATTGGGGAGAAGAAAACACGGAAAAATAAGTAGCATATTTTTATGTAAAAGAACATGATACAGACAGAGAAATGTATTAAAAGTTCCTAAAAAAATAACAGGAAAAATTATCTCTGCTGCAATATTTACAGGAAATAATATGTTTAAAATGCATTCAAAACAATCAGCTGTTCCGCAATTGTTGTATTTTACCATTGAAGAATATAAACGTACCGACACCACTGGAGCAAACTGCTGCATAATTTCCAAGTCTTGCTCTGTTTGAGTCCATCCACAGCTCTTAGACTGTGAGCACAGGACCTTAGCAGTGCTGACATTTGTCTTAAATATCTCACAAGCTGTTTTAAATGAGTCTAAATACTGTCTGGTTCGAAGGTACCAGGTCTTAACAACAAATGAGCTGGTTCTTACCCGTCTAAATTGAATATTATCTCTGTATGTGTAATCTTTAACTTCCACTCACCTAGTTGGCTGAGAGCACTGAAGAGTGGCCACCACAGCATTCTATAAACATTGCATGGCAGTTTGTCACACTTCACCTCTCCCTGATGAGAATCTGGTGTTACAAAATAAGTGAGTTTACCAAACCTCTGCAGCTCAGTCCTCATCCCTGCAAATCTCGCACAGGGCGGTTTATTTAAGCTGCTTTAGCCTGTCTACCCTTGCTGCTTTCTCTGCATGACATTAGATGTGTTTGACTTAATCAATGTCATCATGTCATTTCTGTTTTGTTTTTTTATTGATGTCTTCTCTGTTCTGTACCCAATGGGGGGGTCTTTGTTGCTTGTCCTAGAACAGAGCGATACTGCCAAATATATTACTGCAAATGGAAATAAAAGTTTTCTTTGACTTAAGTGGTCCTGACTGAACTCTGGTTTTGCTGTGTCGATTTTGACCCATTTTTTTTAAAACTGTCCATTGTGATTCTGACAGTTAGGCTATAGAACGCAGTTGTTGAATTTCCTGGCCATTAATTTAGAGTGCATGGTCTCTTTGAAAACTCAAATCAAAAGCCTTGGTTCTGGCAGATGTTAACTTAACACAGCTGAAGAGAGAAATGCGTGCCAATAAGATGTGAATAGTAACATGCCAACAAACAGCAAATGATAAATGCAAGCATTAAATCAAATCAAGTTTATTTATATAGCCCAATATCACAAATTATACATTTGTCTCAGTGGGCTTTACAGCCTGTACAAGGTACGACACCCTCTGTCCTTAGACCCTCGCATCGCACAAGAAAAAACTCCCTAAAAGATACCCCACAATTAGTGGGGGAAATATGGAAGAAACCTCAGGTAGAGCAACTGAGGAGGGATCCCTCTCCCTGGACGGACAGACGTGCAATAGGTGACGTGTGTACAGAACAAACAGCATTAAAGAACATCATGAACGACACTTTCCCCGAGAACGAAGCTGGACAAAGAGAAACATCCTTACTGTCCACACAAACCCATTGCTGATCTATAAATGTATCTACTCTGACTGTATTCTATATAATGTATCTTCCACTGAGAAAGACCTGTACAGCGTGTGTATAAAAGTAGCTTTTTGTGATTAGCAAAATGAGTTAAAGGTTGTCAGTGTTCACAGGCCCATTATAAACAACCTCATAGACCACTCGCAGGCCAACAACTGTTATTTTATTACTGAATTTCTTCCCAGGCGTTATGAACTGAACTTGATCTGATGGACTGTGTTTTCTCTCTAAATTTGGTATGAAATACCCTCCAACACTCACTGAAACTCTAACCCTTGTGAATACACTGATGAGTTTTTAAGTACACACTCGGCCAAATCACTCTCAGCAGAAAGCAGAGTACGGTTTCCTTCCCCCCCGGGGGGTCACTGTTGTCTTTGGGACCGTGACTTGTATTTGTCAGTTTTCCGCATCAGCAGGGCAGCAGCACTCATCTCTTTGTATACATAGTCGTGTGTGCAGGTAGGCTTATTGTGTTGGATACATCCACTCTTACATTAGACAGATTTATGCCATCCATCAGTGTGTGGATGGCATGTCTGCAGTACAAATGATCATAGCTCCAGCCCTTTCATTACGCAGTGTAAGACTTGTTGAGGCTTTGTTATGACTACAACATGAATCTACATTTCACCACGTCTGGAAATATGAGCGGCCTCTCTGGGATTGGAGAGAGACTTTAAACATGAAGCCTACTTTCTGTGCTCTTATTACACAGTTATTACGGGTTTGGGTTGTAGGCTCATACTGTACATAACTGTGTCTATCGGTGCAGACTTGATGGTGATAAGTGGAGGGATGTACTCTGGCCTCAACACTGTCATTTGCTCAGGATTCATCACATACAGAAGTGGCAAGAGACGGTCTTCCTGCAGGGGGCAGTGTCTGTCTTATTAAAAGAGTTGCGTGAACCTTGCGTTTCATTTCGAGCCTATACGTGGGATATTCACCTATTGCACTCACCGCCATCAACTCATTTTTTTTATATTCCATTTATTTAGGAGAGTGTTTTTCTAAGCAGTTTGCATTTTGCTGTTTTTTAAGTGGAAACTGTGACACATTCAAACACTAGACAGTACTAAACGTAAAGGGTGTGTTTGGAGGTGTTCACTTATTGCTTGTTTTTTTCTTTGCATTTTCGCCTTTATTTGACAGATGACCGTGTAGAAATGGGGGGAGAGAGGGGTGTGACATGCAACAAAGGTCCCAAGGCTGAAATCAAACCAAGGACATTGTGGTTAAATGGCATGTGCTGTAACCACTCAGCAAGGCGCTCAGTTCACTTTTTCTTTTAAGGCAAAATAGCCTGAGAGGTTGTATTTTTTTTAGCACTATTAGTTACTACTCAAATGGATGAAGTAATTTAATAAATACTATTTTCACTTAACATTTTCTCTTTTTCATAACTGAAAAACTAATAGAGACCTGTGATGCAATGGTTTTAGGACAAATGGCAAAATGCCAAAAGCGAAAATAACCTACCTCTATTTCCTAAATGTTGAAAGAAAACAACTTAATGGAACTCAATTGATGCATTAATAATAATAATAATGATAATGATCAAAATCAAAGCAGCAGATGTTGAGATATTCTGGGTCAAGTTAGAAAAAAAAAACACAGTTTTAACAGTTCCCATAATGCTGGTCGCAGCTAAAAATGTGCAGTTTCCAAGCCAAAAACCAGATGACTGTAGTGACATTATCAGCGTTATTTCCTCAGATATGGCAATGGTCCTCCCAAGCCACAGGAGACATGACACGACCATCTCCACAGGCTGAGTAGTGCAGTCCTCATGACGAGTAAATAACTTTTAAGTGCAACGGTGAAATGTCCCTTTATAATAATAATTATCAACAAATGCAGTTGTAATGACTGCACACTTTATCAGCTACATAGTTCAAGAACATATCAGCTTTTTTCATACACACATCCGAGAACATTATGTGAAATTGTTGCTGGAATCCTAACAGCAGGTAAATGTGAGGCTGCTAACAGAAGTCTTAGATATTCCATACGCCTCGTATGGAATATCTAAGACTTCTGTTAGCAGCCTCACATTTTTTTAGATACAAAATATAACTGTCAGCACTCATTGTGAGTCTCCTGTGCCCTCATTGCTACTCTCTGTCTGATTTCTCCACTCAGGCATGTTATGCATTCCACAGTAGAGCGGCGATAATCCCCCCAAAATCTGCACACTATTTCACACCAGCGAGCACATGTCCCCTCAGACTGCAACTAGGTAAACTTGACGTGACTGTGGTGCAACACGAGCACACAGCTCCATGAGAGTGAGATCAAAAACTCTGCAAGTGGAGCGAAGAATCGAAGCAGGCAAAGGGGATGAAATAAATATTCTTTATGTTTAAGTGATTTCTCATGTTCGTGGTCTTATTTGTGGCCTGTTTTTATTCTCTTTCTGTCCTGTTGTTGCCAAGTGTTCATTCCCACAAGCTCAACAGCAACATTTTCCTTTGACATAGGTTTTTTTTTTATAGCACTTTGCAGTTGTGGATTACATCCCTTAATGCCAATCAATGAGGTTGACCTTTGACCCTTTGGAGCACAGGCAGGTCCCTAGCTACACTACAGGGTCCTGAACTCTGATTAAGGGTCACTGACTGACTGTCACCTGTGCCAAGCTACTATGTGAAACAGCTACATGCATGTGCACACGCATCTGTGTGTGTGTGTGTGTGTGTGTGTGTGTGTGTGTGTGTGTGTGACCCCCTACAGCTCTACTTTCCCTGGGCTCAGCCATTCTTTTCCCAGCTGACTGTTCAGCTGTTGCCAGCACTTGTCCACTTGATAACTGTTGCCATAACTTAGAACTCAGCAGGCTGGTTTACAACCAGTAATGGTTTTAATGAAACCCCTGTGACATGTAGCCCAGATTCTGTGATTTAACAGAATATTTTATTTTATTTGAGAATTCCACAGAGAGACATTAAAGGGATTTTGAAGCATTTGCAAGAGTAATAAAGATTCAATTTAATCTGTGTTTTACACTGGAGTATGTGCTGAGCTGTGCTATGTATGCAGTCAGTGTGTGACAGGCCCCAAATTCCTCTGATGCTATCCTGAATTAGGCAGCGTGGTTGTTGGGTTGGGTTTCCATTTATCATGTGCTCACAATGTTGAAGAAGCACGCTCAAAATATTTAACAGTTTTTATTGATCTGTTTTTTTATTTTTGGCAAAGATCAGCCAAAGAATGATTTTAAGACAGCAATCCATACCGATATCTCATTATACTGTATGTATTTACATTTATTTCAAATTAAATGTACTTAATATAAGACATTTCAACTATCTACCACATTCCTTCACCGGTGAATAAGCATGGATTTCTGTTGTAGCCTGAATAGATGTGCCTTTGGTACTCTCTTGTATGATTTTGGGTACATTTTGCACATGAAGGGAAATTGCATGTTTACCATGTTTAACTGGTGTCTGCCTCATTGAAAGTAACATTTGTGATTTAAAAATGTTTGATTTGGATAATCATGGTTGCTGGCTCGTGACTTTAAATTGTGTTTATGCATGAAACAATCCAGTTGACAATAATAACAAAGATTATTTAAAAGAAATAAACAGCAATACGATGTATTTATTCCCTCTTTACCAAGTCCACCCCCTTCAAGAATCGATCCATCATCCTCTGTCCAAAAACCAAACAGCTCACATCCGCTCCTGTGTGAAAATCTAAGTGTTCGCTTCCTACCTATCCATCACACAAGCTATTATGCTCCTCATTTAGACGTCCATCAAACGTCACATGTTCCATTACACAATCCATCACGCTCTGCACTGGTCCCACCATTGGCTGATGATCTCTATCACCCCACAATGCCCAAAGATGTGTGTTTCCTTTAGAGGCTGTAGGGCACGCCCCAGTCTCCTCCAGATTCTAATGGCTGAATTTAGACAGGAACCATTTTTTTCTCTTCGCATCCAAAGGCCACAACCCAGGCCAGAGGTCAGAGGGGGTCGGCCTGGTTGCCAAGGAGGAGTCCACCGACAGGGCAAAGCCACTGGTGCTCATTGGACTGTGCAAACAGCAGATCTGCTGAGGCTGACAGGCCTGAGAGTAGAGGAGCCCGGGCAGATGCCATTATCATAATCAGACAAGAAGCAGGGGTTGATGAGTGAAAGGTTGCATAGAGCATGTAACAACACGCTCATTCAAAGCCAATATTAAGTCAAGAGAGCACTAGTGACAGAGCAAGCTTTTGTTATTGTGATCAATGACAATTTCTGTAATGGTCCACCCACAATGCATTGAATGCAGGGGTTGGTTTATGCTAGAAAATAAGTTTGTGCAACGTGTATCAGAAGAGTGTACAGCTGACTTTCTCACCTGGCCAGTTGCTTTAGGAGTGGGTGTGACTGTTGGATGGTCACTTTCAGAAACTTACACAAATTGTAACCCTCCCACCCAAATCAGACGTTGCAAAGGGGGGGGTTTCCGAAGCTATTCGACCAATCCGACAAGCGGTTCTGTCAGAGTGTACCAGCACATGTTCTATGAATATAATGACAGAAACTAGAAAATGACAAGAGAAC
The DNA here is from genome assembly GCA_943593645.1 of Bovichtus variegatus. Classification (NCBI taxonomy): domain Eukaryota; kingdom Metazoa; phylum Chordata; class Actinopteri; order Perciformes; family Bovichtidae; genus Bovichtus; species Bovichtus variegatus. The sequence goes on from CALSCE010010635.1 coordinate 4,559,734, forward strand.
AAGATTATAACATTCAAAATCATGATCCTTCCAAAAAAAAAAAAAAAAAAAAAACTTTACTATCACAGTTCAAGGTCAAGCTTTAATACAAAAATCCAAATGGTGTGTGTTTGTATAAAAGAAATATCAGTTCCATTTGGGATCCTGACATCTCACAGCGAGCTTCATCTCTTTGCAACAGACCGTCTATCACTAAGACAAAGTGACATCATGAGAAAGTTGTCCCCCCGTTGACAAGGCCGACTGTTGCCATGGGGCTCCTGGAAATGGCACTGCAGATCCCAGTAAATGAAGGCTGTTGGGGGCGGGGACGTGAAGGCAAGTAAATAAAAGTGCCATTTGCAGTGTGTTTGCTTGATGTCCTCCGAGCCAAATTCTGCTCAGTTATTGGGCTGCTGAGCATTGGGGGGCTCCCGGTAGCGCTGTGCTGCGGGACCCCCCCACTCTAGAGGACATTGGCTTGTTTGCTGAACGAACAGGGAACCCCAACGCGGCCTCTGGGAGCCATGTGAGCTGACAGCAGCCGCGCACATTCACTCATTAAGAAAAGAGGACGATGAGGGACAAAAGGAAGAAGGAGACAGTCTTGTAGGAGCAGACTTTAGCAGCAAATCACCATTCACAAACAAATAATTAGTCATAATACAGACATCAGCCAAGAAAGAGGAATTTACATGATAAAGCTCAGCAGTGTGGAGCTTTCTATCACATGCATGGCTAGTAGTTTGGTCAACAGACTTTGCCTATTGCTACTGTATGTTTTTGACTGGATGTGATCCCATGAGTCTCTGCCAAAACTAAGCAACCCTCATCTCCAAACCTCCAATGAAGACAGTGCCTGGTCTACTTCACGCACACGACCCATTTACTCAGTCGGTGCACACAATTCCCAGATCCTCTTTGATACCTGATATTTAGACATGCAGTCTGTGACCCCGCAATCACTTTTCGCAAGAGACACCCAACACCAGAGTGCTTAATCCTGCCATACCGCTTCGTGGGATAGGCGGGGCGAAGGAGGCGGCTGCGAGGCATTTCATGACTGGGAAACTCATGACCCTCTGGGGATTAATGAGCATTCTGAGAGGGGCCTTATTGGCTTGTTGACCCTCTCGCTTTCTGAGGTGTTCATCTCTATCTGGCTTGAATTGGGAATGACATACAAGGAATTTAAAAATGCAATCTTATTGAAATCATTTTGAGCCACTCAAATACAAAAAATGCCTATTTAAGGCATAGATTTTTGGCATAGTATTTAGCTAAGCTAGCGTCGTGGCTGTAAGGATGCCAATGTCGTCTGTCAGTCAATATTTTTGTCCAGACTAAAATATCTCAAAAACGTTTGGATGGATTGCCGTTTAATTTTGTACAGATAGTCAAGGTCACTAGGGGATACATGTTATGACTTTGGTGCCTCGTCATTTTGGAATTTGCCCAACACTTTGGTCGATTATCAAATATCAATTAATTAGAAAATGTTAGCACGCTCACAGGCCCAAAATAAGATGGTGAAAACTATGTGCCTACGTAATCTACACAAAGCTGCTAACTGTAGACTCTTACTAAAGTAACCATATTTAAATTAGTCAGATTAAATTAACCATAAATGATCTTACAATTGACGGACTCATAGCCTCTCTTGTTACTAGGGCCTTGTAGCGTGATTTGACAAACAAACATAAGGGCTGAAAAATACAGTAGACGAAAAGGGATCAGCCTCCCAGTGCCCTCATAGTGAGAGATTGGTAAAGGCTGTCTTTGCAACAGAAGGAAGGGAGATGGAAGTTTCAAATGCTGTTTGCCGTTCAGCCACTGTGTAGATATAAATATTTGAATTCAAGTAAACTGTCTTGCCTGCACATTTTATGGCGTATGGTTTCAGGGAGTATAACATCCGTAGTCTATAATCTGTAGGTTAGGGTGGTTTCTACATGTTGACCCAGGGAAACATACGTTGAACATTTGAGATAATAAAACCCTTTGACATGTAATGTGTCATATTAAGAGGATATTGAGCCGGGGAGCATAAGACCTGCAATCCGAAATTGAAGTGGGTTGTTGTTAAATAAAACAAATAATATCATAAGTATAAGAGTAATATTCCACATGATCGTTTGGATGAAGACGTCAGATTTGAAACCTGGGAAGTGAGCAGGAGAGGCCGGAGTTACAGAAGTGTCAGGGCAACATTGTGTCAGATCGGAGGTGTTAGGACTGCAGCTGCAGAGCGACTTGTGGCTCAGTGTGGGTGGCGGCTATCTCGCTGCTGGGGTGGTGTGTTTATGTGTGCTGGGGTTAGGGCCACGCGCACAGTGCAGGCATACACACTAACACACACACACATAGAAAAACCACAGAGACTCTATTGATTCCAGCTAATCAAGGCAGCGGCGCAGGGGGAAGCTGTGCACGCGTGTGCCCGAAGTCAACACATTCCCCACATTCCACCACTTCCCAAAGAGGCATAAAATATTAGCCACTACACTGAGCTCGCAGGCCTCTTCTCACTGCTGGGGACCTCCTGCTCCTTAACTCGCCTTCTTTCTGCCAAGTCACTGTGCACTTCGCTGTGTCTGTAGTTTTCAACAGTAGTTTTTTTTTTTCTTCTTTCTCTTTTAATTCCACCCACGAGATGACCATGCAGTGACTTCTGGCTGAATCACACTGACAGCACAAAGGCTCCACATATTCATGTCTGGTTTAGACTGGTCCTTCTCAACTTGTATTACAATGAAATCTGACCCCACCCATAAAGTTGCAAACCATTGCATGTGCATTTTTTGACAGACTAGTCAGATTAATAAAATGAGCTACACCCAGTGACACTAAAACCAAATCCTTCTGAAGCAAACCTGATGAAATGAGATTTAAAAACATTCTCTAAAATTACATTTTATTTTGTGATATTATTTGCCCATCACCTGTTTATCAAGCAAGTTACACCCAGAAAGAAAGTGCAGTATTAGTGACAATGGCAGAAAACAGTGGGAAAAGGTGTATCGCCGTTTTTTACAGCTCAAAAACATGTCAACATGCAAATTTACCTTTTTAGTAGCTGGAACAAATGTTTTAGCGTTTTTGCTTGAAAACTGACTTAAAACGATTAATCTGTTTTCAAAATACCTGCCTGCCACTTGACTGATCAATTAATCAATTAATCCATATGAGAGCTAGAAGATAAATTCTTCCCCTGTTGTGTGCAGCTCGGAGTGGAAAGAGTTCATATGCATTGGATTAGATGTCACTTTGGACAGTGATGTAGATATTGATTATGTTGCAGTGGAATCACCTGAAGACTGTTACCAGCAGCTGCTGGTGGCCACATGGTAAAAGCAGAGTAAGGCTGCCTGGCCAGAGAGGAAGAAGAGAGGGAGGCCTGACAACCAGGACAGCTCGACCAGCGAAGAACCCACCAGCCAAGTTATGCCCACTGACCTCCTCTTCCTCCTCCTCCAAGGCTCCTGGTCTTAAAGCCAGAGCGAGAAGGTTCACAGTCAGGCATCGTTTCCATAGAAACTCTGTTTGCATTTCCCAGTGAGCAATTCAGGGACCGCTGGCTTTCAGCTGGAATTCAGACATTCAATTCAACGCACAGAGCTGTCTGAAAAAGCAATTGTCTATGTGGGGCAACTTATTGAAAGACATTCGAGGTGCATTTCCGTTTTAAGTGAAAAGGCAGACAAAAAGAGCCTTGGTCATGAACTAGATGTCATCTTAACAGGCCTGGCAAACAGGTTGCATCTACTGCTGTGGCAGAACAGCTAAGAGCTCAAATAACCTGCTTCTTTTCTTGCGTTTGATTTGAGGTGCTGAAAATGAAAAGCCTCCATTTAAACAGTGAGCCTGAGCAGGACTGTACATGCCAATCAAAATTTGGAGTGTGGTTGGAGAGTGCTGCTTTCTGCTGCGTGCCCAGTCACAGGGCTGTATTCAGGTCTGTCTTCAGTCCTCTCTCTCATACCAGGCTGCTGCGCTGGAACAAAGAGGCCTTTCACATTGACCTTGACACACGGCCACCCCCATCACCACAGGAACCAACGCAGAGGAATCCACTCCAGCTCTCTGATATCAATCTCTGTACCCCTGGCAGACGGTCCCAGCTCAAGGCTGAGGTAAACCTCGGAGCGAAGGCTAATGCACATCATATGAGTGCGTTTTTATTCCAACGGAGTGAATGGGGAAAAAAATTACTCGTTAGCAACACTGAGAATATCATATCTGATGTGAAATTACCCACCATGTCCATCTGCGGCCAAATGTAAAATACTACGTTTGGGTTTGCAACTAGCCGTCTTCAGGATCAGATTATATTCTAAATTAATCAATTATTTGGACTAAAATGTCAAAAAAAATTGTAACAAGCACCCATCAGTTTCCAAAGAGAAGTCTTCAAATGTTATGAAAATATTGCATTTACAATGACATAAAACAGAGAAAAGTGTTGCTTGAAAAAAGGTTTAAATCAATTAATCAATGAACAACATAGTTGACCTTTACGTATATAATCCATCGTCTTTTATACACACTGTGTCGCAAGTCAAAACCTGAAAAAAAACGATGATCTGCTAAAGTTAGAATTTGCCTGAATATTTTGTCAATTATTTATTTTACATGTAAACACCACATACATTAACACTCATCCAGGGAATAAAAGCTTTTATTCTCAATGGCGACAAAAAAAAGTTTTCTTTTTTTTTTGTTTGTTTTTTTTTTAACAATTGTACGGCCTGAATAAAAACACATGAATTCAGGCATTAAAATTGCCAATAATTTTTTTAACAAAATAAAAATAAGAGGCTTTCACTTTATACATTTCTGTCACAAGAAATAACTTCAAAACTGTACAAGCTTTTTTTTTTTTTTTTTTTTTTTACAAAGCACGCAGAGCTTCAAAATATACAATGTTCATTCACATTTTATACAAATAAAAACAAAATGGGGTTTGCTACATTTTAAACCTGGGAGTTCCTCGTCTGCGAGAAAGGCAGTCCGAACACATTCCACGTTGCATCACGTTCAACTTTTGAGAGGAGAGTCTATCCAGCATGCTGCTTGGCAACATTCAGGAGCTCCAGTCTTTGTCTGCAAAGCGTCACGAGACAGCAGGAGAAGAGAGAGGCTCTGGGACAGTCTGTCAGTCTCTTTTTCTCCTTAGCATGAACTTTTGCTTCAGCTCTTCCCCCAAACAGTAAGGACTTGTCGTACATCCAAATGTGGGCAGGTAGCACACTCAGTCTATGTCCACGTGACAGGGGTTGGTCCCCTGTTGCTGTGCCTGGTCATACAACCGCAGGAAGTCTTTGTAGCGTGACGCACAACCCATCCAGGCCTCCCCAAACCTCACAGTCCCGGTGAAGAGGAACTCACCCTCCCCAGACCTCACCCCACACTGAAGGGGCATCTTGATGTGGCCAGTCCACCTCCGTACCCTCACACCCCCAGATATAAAGACCTGGGTCTTCTGTCTGTAGAGGCGACTGATCTCCACAGTGACAGACGAGTGCTCCTCTTCCTGCTCCACCTTCTTAATGTTGCCCCGTGCCACTGAAAACACAAAGCAGGAAGGCAAGATTTAGATACCTGTACTGGCTATATGTCATGCTACACAGAATGGTATTTTCATTGGACATTTCCACCCTACATACAGCAGCAGGAAGCCTTTAATTCTCCCAAATAACGTTTTAACTTACCAAAGTCATTGGTGCAGACTGCTAGAAGCATCTCAGTGTCGCTGCAGGGCTGACAGGGTACTGAATGGTAAAAAAAGAGAGAAGGCGGATGAGTTTGGTAGAGCATTACAAGTATAACAGTACCTCACAAAGACACAACTGGGGTTGGGCCAGCCATGAACACGTAGGAGTACGGCTGTGTTCGGATAGCAAACGAGCGTACTGCATATTAACGTACAGCATACTACATACTCAATCAGTATGTACTGCATAATGCATTAACGATGAAGTATGCCATTACCAGCAAACTCTTCACAGTGACGGAAACTAAAGCAATACGTCTTCTCTGCATCACATGACTGTATCGATTACTGATGGTCCCAGCTACAATCTATATTTAAACTAGTTTATCACCAATTGTAAATGTGAAATCAAAATGACCTCTTTCGCTCAATTTAATATTTTCCAGTATTAAAAAGGTATTTAATATTTTAATGTTGAATGCGTTTTCTTCATAAATTATACATTCACTATGAGCTCCGGCGCTTTTCCTCTCAACTCTACCTTAATGTCACTCGACGGTCTGAAGAGGCGCAATGCATTTTGGGGCAGTTGAGTATGTCCAGTAAGCTCACGCCTCATACTCTGAAACTCTCTGCTAATCTAGTGTACATCCGGGCATTTCATGTGTACACAAGTCCACATACTATTCAGCTGGAACGCCCTACATACTCAATTTTACGCAACACTTGGTATGAATAGTATGTTAGCTGCCGATTTTGAAAACAGCCACGCACAGACACAGCACACACAACACACACAACACACACAGCACACACACACACACAACACACAACACACAACACACAACACACAACACACAACACACACACACACACACACACAGTCATTTCCGTCCCCACAGATGATTAATTATATACAAAGATGGCAGAGCAGAATTCAGCTGTCGTGAACTCCTTGTTTTAACACCAAACAGAGCTGGGCATGGTGCAGATTGTAAAAAAAATAAATAAAATAAATAAAAAAAGTTTAGCAACAAAAATTCTGTGGAGTGTTTTATGCTCCTGGGGGATGTTCAGCTTCCCCGCCACAAGAGGAACCCCTTGACAAACAAGGACCAGATGAAAAGTTTAAGGAGAGCACAAACACCAGGAAAGGCTACGTCTCCGACCTGAGCTCTGTTAGTTCTTCAGCAGGCCTGCTGGGACTGAAACAGTGAGCACTGAACTATAACATCAAGTAGAGTTTTTAACAGCCATAAAAGTGAAAATCACTTCAATGAGGCAGATAAGAAGGGCAAAACCGTCCACTTTACCATATCTTACCGTGTCTTAAACAATGAAAGAAAGCCATGAAATGACATGCTCTCATAAATAAATAATTAGGTCTAAAAAATAAAAATAATAAATAGCCAGTCATTAAACGCCTGCCCCAGGCTACATTCTCCCTGTAGAGCAGCAACTCAGCCTGCCTGCCTCCAGAGTGTTTTATAGCAGGAGAAAGGGCCCTAAATGAGAGCAGTCAAGTCAATGATTAGTTGACTCAGGTGGTCCTGCGGCTGGCCTGGCTAGAACGTCTTTATTAGCCCAAGATCTGCTGTGGTTTTCTTTTGCGGCACAGTGGCACACAGGGGCAGGTGGGGGGCAGAGGGAGGGGCGTCGAGTCAGCAATGTGCTGAGGGTGGGGCAGTGGGTGTCCATCCATTAAATCAGAAAGAGTTATTTAAAACAGTTAACTCAGGTGGATTTGGTGCACTGGAAACCGCCCTAGGTTTACATCTGGTCGGACATCTGAAAAATGTATCTAGTTTAGAAAGGATGGAGAATAATCTGCAGACCATTACCCTGAATTAGGTCCGAAAACAGTGATGTGTGCCCTGTCTCATCAGTAGGAGCTGAAGCTTATTTTTAGCTGGCACTTCTGAAGTTGAGAGTATAGAGGTGAGGGGTGAGCATGTCTTAGATCAGCTTGTGTAGCAACACGAGGCGCTGTCGCATCACCAGAGAGATCAGAGGTCAAACAGCCACAAACTCGGACGGCTTAAGAACAGCTGGAAAGCCGGGAGACTTCAGAGCGGCCGACCTCGCCCAGAGCTGAGTGCAAAGGCCCTTTGAAGTCAGCCTGCGTGCTGCCATAGCATTAGACAGAGCAGCCTAGAGCTGAGGCCTAAACCCAGGCGTGTTTTTTCTTTCCTCCAAAGCAGAGCCGAGCAGGGCTCACATGTCAGACATGAAACAGAACCACAGGAATGGGCTGAGAGCCGAGTCAGCATCTCTCTCTGGCCCGTGCACATGCAGCGCCACTCTGATCAGAACCACTTCACAGGAGGAGAGAGGGATGAGGGATGGGACGAGTGGTGAAGGAGGGGCATGATGTAGTGTCCCTGCAACATCTGGGCCCTGATGCATTCCACTGTAATGGAGCACAACTCGCTAATGCCACTCGGCACAGACGAGAACCACTTCAAACATTCAGGAAGAGAGAGGGAAGATACATGAAGGGCAGAGGGCTGAGAAGGAGAATACTGAAATGATAAATAGACAAGAAACTAAATGAAGGGGAGGTAAGATATAGTGAGACAGAGGGGAAAAAAAGAATAATTTAAGTGAGCTGAAAGGGAGGGCGAGGCAGTGACAGCAAGAAAAGAAGGAGTGGGGGGAAAACTATATGCCTATGTGCGCCTTGAAGGTCCTCCAAACATCTGGCTGGAGATACATTCCAAGTTGATGGTGAGCAACTCAATCCCAGCACAGCGGGTCAGGGAGAAGAGGAAAGGAAGAGACAGGGGAAAAAAAAAAAAAAGACGAGAAGAAGCGAAGCAGCAATCAATCCACCAGCCCAGGCTTCAGATGACACGAGACCACTGTCTTTGTGAATCATCCCAGTGCTATCTCAGGCCACATCACACAACCAGATTATACTGCAGTGCTGAGCAGAGCGCACCAATGTGGCCAAAACAACTCCACGCTCACTGCTCTCTACATTTAACCCTCTCCCTCACTCTCTGCTGTGCCAGATAGTGACGCAGGATGTGGATATGTGAACCCAGAGAGCCCGTAAAAACAGATGTGGGCCCGACACTGCTCCTATTTTTGCTTTAGGTGAAGAAGGAGAAAAAACACAAGTGCTCGTGCAGTTGCGCAGTTTGAAACTGTGCACGTTTGGCAGGTACGCAGCGTGAAAATAGATTGCTGTTTTTCAATGGAGGCCCCCCGTTTGGCTGTGCTTCTCCACACACACACACAAAAAAACTAAACTATTTCAGCTTAGAGCCAAGTAAAACCAAGCGGGGATGGATTTTTTTATCCTAAAAAAAAAAAGTTCCATAAAAGACTTAAAGGCTTCAGATTTTGATGTCTTGATACTCACAGCGCGTGTTTGAGTTTGACAAGATATATATTCCCCCAAAACCAAAATGTACAGACAATGCGACCAGAGAAATGGACTTTGGCTTCAGTATTAGCGGACTTCTGGAGCAAATGTTGAGTTTCCTACTATTAGAGTCCAACTTAATAAAAGTTTTCCACTAGTAGATGGCTGCATTTAGTGCACACACACCACAGGGACAAAGCACAAAGGAAACCAGACCAAGAGGGAATCAATCGAAAGCAAGTCTGCAGACTTTTATAATGGCTAGTTAGATGAAACACAACTATCGAACAGGTTAACATTGTGCTGTGAAGCATCATAAATGGAAACGTATCTTACCTTCCAGTGATTGTGCATCTGGTCCAAGCCTGTCGCTGACCAGCTCATACTGGAACTCTGTGATCCGCCGGCTGATGTCCATGTGCGGGACGGCCTCGATGAAGAGCGCCCCCTCCTGGATACTGAAGCACTGCACCTTGCCCTGAGCTTGGTCCTGCTCACGCAGCAGTAACCGCAGCTTTCCATTACGGTCCAGGTAGACATTGGTGCCGCTGGAGTCTGCGGAGGGTTTGATGCAGACGGAGAGGCGGGCGGCAGCAGGAGAGACCGTGTTGGGTCGCAGGTTGACGATGATGGCCCCCGTGGGATAGAGCCACTCCAGAGAGCCCTGGGAGCAACGCAAGTACACCTGCTCAACATCCCTGGCGTGGCCTTCATGGGTCAGACCGCTGGAAGAAAGAAAGTGAAAGACGTCAGCAGACATCAAGCAGTCAAGAGTCAGAGTGACCAGGCGTTATCAAGAATCTCGTAATCTCACGTTTTTATGAGGAGATGTGTTTTTTTTCTTTCATTTAGGATTCATCAGTATTCGCAGATAACAAAAAGGCTTTAAAATTAAATATCGGCATCAGCCACAAATGAACATTTCCTCAGACAGGCAGATATGTTAGATAAAAATATTGCATGTAACCAAAGTTAAAAGTAATTTGCTTATTTTGCCCGGTGAATGTGTATATTTTGCATTCCATCACTATAACAGTAGGCATGTTAATATGTCCAATATCTTGCGTCCCTACTTTATCATAAAGGGGTTATTCAGCAATCTGAAAAATGATTTTCTGGTCATTTATAGCCCCAGGTACCTGACCACAGTGAAGACCTCTGGCAGACTGTAAGGGCATTAAACCAAATTCCTCCTGAAGCATTAATGGCCGTCTGTGCGCAAGACTGGCTGCATGACCAGTCACGAGCCGGAGCAGCCAAAATGACCTTAGCTCCAACACACACTCCCCCCATACCACATTGTTCCGCCCAGAGCTTTGGCAAAATGCACCACTGGCAGGCTGCCTTTGGGAAGAGTTTGGAAGCAGAAATGGATGAATGGAGGGACACAGGGGCTTCTGGGCAGACAACGGCAGCAACAGTAGCTGGGCCTGCTGCATGCAAGTGCAAATGCAGGTCACGCACCGAACCTCCCCTTGCTTTCAAGCCACCAAAGAGACTGGAAGAGACTTGTCCGGGCAGCACTTTGGACTCTGGCGCCAGCATGACCAACTGACTCCCTCCAGAACTTAATGCCTGGTCAGGGTTTGAAAACTCCAGTCTGTCAGTCATTCTGTGGCAAAGCCAGAGGCAGGAAGCCATCAGCAGTCCACCAGCATGTGCATGCCAAGCTAGCGGTTTTGACTCTGGGGGAGAAACGCCCAGTTTCCTGAAAATGAGATGCTGAAATTCAAATTTGCCATAGATCTAAAGTAACCCATGGCACATGCTGAGCATATGCAGCCGAAGCCCCATAACCAGGCTCTCCTCAGCATGCCTCTAATTAAGTACTTTCTAACTTCATCACTCCTGCATGCAATTAAAGGAGATTAGTCAAGAGTCTCACTAATGAACAACAGATTATTGGTGAAGGGCTCAAAGTGCTGAATATCGCCTACCCCTCCTGACTGGAGGATGAAAAACAAAACCACACTATTTGAGGCACAGCCGCTCGACTGCAAAACAGATTTCAGCAGATGTTTGATGAGAGGTGAAATTTTCCAGTATAGGCTGCCTGAGGTTTTAGAATCAGTTAAAGACCAAAATACTTTTTAAAAAAAAGAAAGGTTCTTATGGAGATCTGTGCATGTAATCCTGTGAATACTTCAGTACTCTTTGTGGGGGATTTAAACTCTTTAGACCAAAGTATGAACTAATACAGGCCTAAATAATATAAACAATGGTTATGCACTGTTGTATACGCCCAATTTCATAATAGTACACAGTTTCTTTTCCAACGTATTGGTGAGTCATATGTTATTGTGATCAAATAACTTCTACAATTAGTCATTTGGAAATGCAGCACAACACAGACCATTAAAACGTACTTGTCTGTGAAACTGTAGTACTTTTTGTTTCTATTCACATCACAAAATGAAAGCAGTTGATTTGATGAGGCCTGACATTTGTTCTTTATGTGTGTGCTGTCCTAAAGTTTGGCTCTTTTTCGGTTAACTCCGCTGCCTTGCTTTCACATCACCGCGGTCTCAGTCTGAGTTTCGGTCATTACCAGGTCGCTGCAGCGCACTTACTTTCAGACTTTATTACAACCCTCCTTTTTTTTTTTTTTTTAAACATTTTGCATTTAGTAAAACAGGACGGCTAAACCTCACCTGCCCTTCCAGCTGCACTGGTCGCTTGAGTATTGGCAGAGAGAAATCCGACAGAGAAGGAGAAGAGGCAGCAGCAGGGAGGCCAGCATCGGGCTGAGCATGTTTATCTCGCAGCTCACTTCGCCTCTCCTCGAGCGAAACTGTGATGAAGTCCACCGCCGTATTTCCAGCTACATAGCGTTTCCATGTGTCCCCGGTCCGCTCGGCGCTGTTTCTCCGGGGTTTCTCCTCAGATTCTCCGGGCGCTTCGGGCGAGTAACGGCGCTAATTCAAACTCGGTCCGTTGCGCCCTGTCCTGACAGCCCTCCGTGAAACTGTGGAGTGAGTTTCAGCTCCGACTCCGTTCCTGCAGTCCCGATCTCTCTCCACGTCACACACCCCATCCACTGCAGCGTATCACTGTGCTGCCTTCAGGTGCTCAGCCGAGGCTTCGACCTCTGAGCTTCACAGTCTAAAATGACACTTGTTGTAGCATTGGAGGGATTTTAGCATATTGATAATTGGTTAAAGGTTTTCTTTTCAAAAGACCCCCACTGAGCTACTCTGTTATGCACTGGTAGAAAAAAATATTATTTTTGTTATTTTATTCTTTTTAACGAATGTATTTATACAACATTAATGTGTGACACACTTTACATTCGCATGAGATTAAACCATGATAGTAATCGTGATAGATATTTACATAACAACTGTGTCAATTGTATGTTGATTGACTTTTCTTCCCCTCGTGATTCCAGGTTGATAATTAATGTGTGATCACATCATCACAGGAAAACAAAGTTTTTCTTGAGTTTTATAAATATTATTACTACGAAAAAACTATTTTATTAATATGAGAAAAGAATAGGCTAAAATCCCTTCCCTAAAATCCCTATTATTTCTCTATTGAGATGTGTTGAGATAATTCATCTAATAACAAGCGGGAAAAGTTCCGACAGCACTTGAAGTAAGCATAAAAGTCAAGAATTTTGTTTGAAAAGGATAACTGCCCTGCGTGCTGATCTTTTTTTATATTAAGAGGAAACTAGAATGGGCAGTTTTTAATTTTTTAATAATCAGCATTATTCCTTAATAAATACTGTCCACATTATGTTGGTGTTGTATCTAAAAATAAAATCTGGGATTTGGCAGAATAGTCTTCCAAAAGCCTTTCACTCAGTCTGTGCTGAAGTTAGTGAAGTCAGGCTCAATGAGTACACATGAAAAGGAAGACAAAAAGGAGTTAACTCAGGAAGAGCATCTGTTGCCAGAAGAAGGGTGAATGAATACAGTTTGCTAAAACCAGTTTATCATAAATGGTACATGAATTGATTTCAGCTACTGTCATTATGACAGCTGGCTTCATGTTAAATTAAGCAGATGATTACAACTTTATCAACTTATTAACAAAAAGCTACCAGAATAAAGTCGTAATAAGTTTGACTGCAATCAAACTGTATTTCTGCTCAGTTTTATTGCATTGAGCAGTTCATTTTCAGAAAGGGCTGAAATGTGAGGATTTTTGTGTTATAAACAATACTTTAACTGTTACGCTAATAGCCACCATAGATTTGTGTAGTTGTTGATTCTGATATTTGTATGAAGAAAAAGAAAAAGAAATGTTATATATATATATATATATATATATATATTATAATTTTTTTTTTTTTTATTATTATTTTTCTTTTAAATATAAATATCAGAAAAAAGTTCAAACTATGGAGAAGTATGGCTCAAGATAGGCCACAGACAAGGCTTACTGTGGAAAGTTTAGTCACCATCTTGGAGCATATTGGCTGTTATTTATGTTCTGAGGATTTATTCGCTGGTAAGAAGAACCAACTGAAATTGAAAATCATGGTTTGGTGCTCTGGTCGTAGGCCCACAAACATCTGCAAATACAGGCCACTTCAAGGAATAAAATGAATTAAAGTCATAAGTATTGGTCAAGTACAACTTCACATGTTGTTTTATGTGAACTATTGTGATGTATTGTTCTATAGTCACAGTGGTTTGGAGATTCAAATCTATTCTGCAATAATTCATTTACAAAATGAGTGGGAATCTGGAAAACCACATCATGCAAAGAGTAATTTCAGATCACCCAATGAAAATATTGATCATTATTATTACTTTGACAATTGACACACAAGTCCCAACCAAAGTTTGAAGATAACACCGCTGAGCTTTATAGTTCAGCTTTGTTTCCCACTGCAACAAGAGCTGCAGGGACTTGCAGAGCGGCAGGGTCCATTAACCACCGGGTGCATCTGTAAACATAAACTACTCATCACTCAAGTCGTGGATCCTGGCCTAGGTTTTCTCATGAAACAAGATGGTTTGTGTGTGTTTGGCATGGGAAAGAAACCTGTCTGACAAGGGAATCCAGAGCAGTTTGTAACCGCTACATTTCCTCTCTGGTTTCTTAGAACCTTGAATTGGTTGCGGCTTGTTGGTGATCGACATGTTTGTATTACTGACCCGACATGTAGGGTGCATGTCCCCGCCTGGGCCGCACACCACCAGAGCACCCCACAAACCTCAGTTGCATGTGCAGAAAGGTTTTCAATTTGACTGTTGATTCTTTCTCTTTAATAACATTGCTCAAACTCTCAGCCATCTTCTAGACGTCACGTTGAGCAATGTTTAGTATCGTTTGTGTAATTTAGTCAGTGGATTAGAAGTGTGTCTGGTTTTTGTAGTGCTTGTTGTATTGCAGGCTGTCTGGCAGTTATACGTCTGGATGAGGTTACAGAACCGCGAGACGTGTCCGAACATGATGTCTGAGGAGCCATCACAATTACACCTGCACTGTTACACCAAAGCTACACCTGTACGAGTTTCTCAATTATTTTTATTAGAATTGCACAATTTGTGTCCTGAATCCTTGTAGTATTGTAAGATTAAAGGGGAACTCCACCGATTTCACAACTCAAAGTCTGTTTACAGGTCTTGTGGAGTACTACTGTATGTGTAAGTAGAATATTGTATAAAGCCTTTTGTGGCTCCAGAGGAAGCGGGGCAAAATCTAACAAATTGCCTTTAGGTGATGTCACTTGAGTTAGCTTTGGTTTGGGCTGAAGACTACAAGTTTGAAAATTAAAAAAATCTTAGCTCCCAATCTCTGTTTAAGACTTGCAGATCAAGGCTACATTACCCTCTACTTGCATAACATACCCTAATCAGAACTATTGGATGTAAAGTTGCATTTTGGGTAATGTAGGTGCCAAATTTAGTCAATTAAGAAGAATATGTGAAATAAAAAAAGAAGATATCTCTGGGTCTACTGCATCGATTTAGATTTTTTTTTAAACTGGAGTGCAATGCTAAATCGCTGGTGTACTCTTTTAAGAAGAACAGTACATATTAATATTGACAATGCACCACTTTAACAACCAGTATACAAGCAATGACTATATTTATTGTATTGTACTAAGAACAAATTGGACACCAAACTGTGAGTTTGAAATCATTGCCAATTCAATTGGGAAAATTGAACAGGTAACATAAAGTAGTCAACAGAGTGATATGGCATCACTGCCAACAATTACTTCACCTTTTTTCCAGCTTTGAGTATTTATCAAAGTAGTTTAATGTGCACATACATATTGGTACTGTATTTCAGTATTCAGTATGCATACTGACTTTTTTTGTTTTTGCCTACCTCATGTGAGTGAGTTTACAGCATAATCAAAACAACAATTTTGATAATCTATTAAGTCAATGTCAAACATTCGCTGGGTCCAGCTCACCTGATGTGAAGTCCTTCTGCTTTTCTTTGTTTTAGAACATTGCAAAATTAATATTTTGGCTTTTGAAATGTCAGCCAGAGAAAGAAATATCATCTTAAGCCCTGGGGAACTGTGATGGACATTTTGACTATTCTGACATTTTAAAGACCAAACATTAGCACTACTCAAAGCCTGGTTACAACGACGATGTATCATACAACTAGGACTTAATCACTACTGGCGAGAACGAGAAAAAAGCGGGTGTTTGCCCTCTTCTTGTTATTCCAGTTGCTTGATCACTTGTTGTTAGTGTTTGTGATTTTCTCTCGCACTGCAGTTTAAAGGAAGCAGGTTTATTTCTCACCCTCCACCTGTCAGAAGTTTCACTCTTGGTGGGAGCGGAGAGTGGAGCAAAAGGGTGGGGGGGGATAACATCGATGACAGATAGCGGGAGGCTGAGAAAGAGACAGTTAATCATACAGTGTGTTCCAGCTTTAGATTGAAACTTGGCACAGGAACCATGACGTTCAGCAGAGAGGTGCAGTTTGAATTAGAGGATTAGGAGGTAAATATGTGTTATGTAGCCTGGGATAGTGGAGTTTAGGGAGTCAAGGAAGGGGAGGCTGCTGAAGTTTGAGGGGGGAAGGGTAGGATTGTTTTTCTTGTGTTAGGCTTGTTGTCCCAAACTCTTGTAGAGTGTGACTCACTTTTATGCCCGGAGCTAGCCTCCAGGTGAAAAAGCAGTCATAAAGTAAATTAGGCTGCTGACAGGATGCGTTTTTACGTGTGTTTGCGTGTGTGTGTGTGTGTGTGCGCGTGTACGTCCTCACAGGCCCCCCTTTCTTTTGAATCGTCTGTTTTTTCTTTTTAATTGTTTCACTGTCGGAAAACAAGAAACCAGGCTTGTCAATGATTAAACAAGAGAACTGTTTTTCATTGTAAAACAGCGGACAGTGAACAAACCCATTGTTTTAAAATGTACAGTTCATTGATCCGTTTGGTTGAGATTTTTAATGTCGGTGACTGGAAGCCTAGTCAGTTCATTTTCAGCAACCTTTCCCTCAAAGGTTAAACCTCCTGTTCTGAGAACCAGTTTGATGAACACCTAAACTGCTGCTGTCTTTCAGAGCTAGTCTCAACCTGTTTCTTTAAGTCTACTATCTTGGCCAGATAAACTGCAAACTGCAGCCACACAAGCATGTCCGATATCTTGTGGTATGCAAAGGCAGAAGCTGATATCATCGAGAGGCTGTCTGCCTGTCATCATCCCTCTCTGGCTGCTTTCCAGACTGTCAGAAATGCAGCTGCAGCTCAAACCTGTGTGAGCATTTCTCTTGGTAAACAGGAACCATGTCATTTTGAAGTGTCTGCCGTATCTGAAGACAGACATGGTGTTTGTATCTCTTTCAACACCTTGCTTGAACAACATGGTAATAAACAGTGTACATTCCAGCTCTGCAGCCCGCAATGTCTCAATCATCAGCCCTGGTCAGTGTTGTATCGCTGGTAGTGAAGTCCATGCATCAAGTGAGTGCGAAAATATGTGGGAGGAAGTGAAGTATGCAGCAACTGGCGCATCTAACTCAAAATTCCCTGAAGTTTTTTGCAGGCCAACAAAGCCTGTCTTTTGTTTCAGCTGTAATGGTGATGTATGGCTTATGTAAAAAAAAGAAAGAAGAAAATTTGGAAATACAGAGAAAAGTGACGCCAAAGTGGAGAAAGCCAGAAAATGTCACGGTTGTGTTCTTTGTGCCGTATCCATTGCAGGCCATGTGAGGGGTGGCAGAGGAGATTAGATATTGCCAAGGCCTCAGCACAGCGACATGCTCAAGATGTCCATGCTGAATTAGCCCTTGATGCCTTCAAGCTGTTCCCAACACCATGCTATCAGCTCCTTCATATCCCGCTCTCTCAGCAGCACAAAGAAACCTTAGGAACCGCAGAGCTGAGAGCTCATAACAGGAATTTGGGTCAGGGCTCTTCTTGACAGAGCAGGTGGGCAACTCTTATGAAAGCAACATAACAAAAGTGAACTCAACTCCGCTTTGCCTTCAAGTTTTACACTGATCAGATATGGACTAGGCCTGCAGATCCAGGTGGTTCCGAGGCCAATGAGCGACCAAACGGGAAGAATATAACATTGTATACGCAGAGGAAGACAGGGAGCAGCATTGAAGGTAAAACCTGACTCACTAAGGAAGAGCGGTTGTGCACCCTTTCTCCAGGACGACTTCCGCTCACCAGATTAGCTTCGCCGATCTGATTCTCATGGCTTCCTGCGGAGAAAAAGCTCTGGCCCACGTCCCTACGTTTTCTTCATGGCCCTGTGACATGAGAGCTTCCTTGATGGGTAGGTCCTGCACCCATTCTTCGATTTGCTCGATCAGGCCAGGATGCTGTACACAAAAAGCTTCAGCCATTAGGCTCCCTGATGCTGGGTGACAGCCATGATAGACTCAGAGACTGTGGAGGGGGCGTGCAGGAGTGCCTTCTTTTGTTAATGCCCAAGTTCTCTGGCTCACACAGGGAGCTCCTTGTATCTATCCAAAGACTCTGGCATCATTCCTGTGCAACACTTTGGCTATAACTCTCTTGAACACTGCAGGGGAACACTTAAACATTTGACTATTTAAATAATAATGATTCCATATAGGCCGTGCCGATCTCTGTGTCTCTGTGAAACATAGCAAAACACATTTTTATGGAGTTTCAACATCGCAGGAGATGTCGTCTGTCTTCAATCAGAGATGCAATAATCTGCCAGTGCAGATGAGGCTGAGTCAGACTCCCGGGACATTTTCAACTGATGATTGAAGTTGTGTTTTTGTGTTTTTGGTCTTTATACTTTGAGGAGGAGACATCTCCTAGCTCTCTTGGCGTGTGGTTTTGAAGGTTGAAAAG
>CALSCE010010635.1:4578067-4618067 GCA_943593645.1 Bovichtus variegatus
GATAGATAGATAGATAGATAGATAGATAGATAGATAGATAGATAGATCCTCCTTCACCAGCATTAACATTAAAATGCTGCTTTCATGTTAATCCAATATGCTATGTTAAAATGCTGTGAAAGGGGCCGTTGTGTTTTTACTCACACTGTGGTATTGATACTTTCACTTAAGCAAAGGACCTGAATATTTCCTCCGACGCTGCAAAGCTGACACAGCCCGCCAACAGGCACATCAATTCACATTACAAGCTCATGTGTTTACACGGGGAGTGAACGAGAAAAGGAAATGCAGGAGAGGAGAACAGTTGTCCTATTGTGTCCATCCACATGCAGAGTTGTATATTAGCACATGCTTTGCCCGGAGAAACAACCAACAAACTATTTAGAATAAAACAATCATTCAAACGTTAAACAAAACACGATGGCTCTTTATGGAAATTCTGACCCAGTGGTATGGTTCTTGTGGCGCTGATACAGAGGGGTCTTTAAGATCCTCTGGCACCCCTCTGAATGGATCTCATTCTGCCTGTAACGAGAGCTGGATTTCGGAAACCCAGAGTTCGGTCGGTGGTGTGGTCAGCTCTGAAGGCGATACTCGCCTCATCTGCTGATTCACAAGCCGGTGACAGCTGTGGTCACAGGTGACGGGAGCTGGAAGGTTCATGGGAAAGGTAGGGGTCAGGGAAAAACCACATAAGGGTCAATGTGGAAGACAAAAAGAGTTCATATTTGGGGTTACTCACAAAGACAAACACTCACTGCTGACGTTCTCAGGTTTTTCAAATCAGGAGTTCTTACGGTTTATTGAGCTTGATGCCGCTGCACTGAACGTCCTAGAACCTTGCAGCTTCATTTCTTTACACATTCTGTGAGGTGTTTCAGTGCAGTTAGGTGACGTTTTTATGAGCCCGTCAAAATGCTACAACTGCTAGCTCACAGTAAAGCCGTGGTGAAATGGCCAAGTCTAATATATAGATACAGGCATGATGTATGATATAGGAATTAAAGATTAAAGATTACTTATGTTTGTGTTGCAGTATAGTCTCCAAGATTAGCCTGGATTCATAAGGATTCCTAATTGACTTGTGCACGACGAAATTGCATTTAGACAAACTCCACGAGTTGTATCCTCTTCCCTTACAGTCACATGAAGTATGTTCTCTGTTACCCTTAAATCACCGTGTGTCACCGCTGAGCACACTTCATTTGCAGAATATTAAATTAGGCCTTATTTAATTTGTTCTTCCTGAGTAGTAGTGCAGATGTTTCATCACTACCTCACCGCTTGCAAAGCTGAAACTGTTGAGCACGTTGGAAAGGAAATGCCACTTACCAAACTAAACAGAGTGTAGATGTAATACGCACTCAGCAGACGTACTGGGGAACATTAGTTCAAGCTTTTTTTTTTTTCAGACTCTACTGCTGCTTTTCTAACAGTGAGCATGCTGGTTGTCTCAGGGTATGAAATGACCACATGTCGTCATTATGTTGTTCCTCTGTGCAGTGCAAAGGGATCGTCTTTCTGATGAGGAACATGGAAATAAAAAAAAATAACAGCAGAGCTCAGCGCCATGTCATTGCTAAACACTCAGATCTCTTCTTTGTCTTGTGGTCTCATATTAGAAAAACAATGCGGACGTGCTGAGACACGAAGAAAGGGCAAACACACAAATAACCTGTTAGGTCTGTATCTTCCCGCGTGCATCCTGAGGTAATGGCAGGCAGTCCGCCAACAGAGACCGCGGTGAAATGAAGAGCCATTTTGAGTCGAGCAGGTATCCAGAGATCACTGATGAAAATGGCCTTCCTATGATTAACAAACCTCTGATTTGGACAGAAAGACATCTAGTCACTATTTAGATTAATACTTATGGCGACTTATGAATCCACCTGCATTATTTCACTCACCCTGAGCGACTATGGCGAAAGGCCAGGTCCACATCGGAAGATTATTTTAGGGTTTAAGCAGATGGGGCTGAATGCAGAGCAAGTCCTAGTATTTGGAAACCTGGATGAGGTTGAAAGGGGCTGATGTGCTGACTGAGTGGAAACATGGAGGCCAGATCAGCTGCGAGATCAGCTGAGGGATCATGGGAGCTGGGCATGGAGGCTGTACTCTGTGATCTTATTATTGCGCTTTGTGTTGCTCGGCACTTTACTCCACTCTTTGCCCGCACGGCTTAGTCCGGTTAAGTAGCTCAGCAGCGTCTGACACACACAAACACACACCTTTAGCACTGCGGGGTTGAATCAGCAAGTTGTCTGGCCGGTTTGTGTGTATCCGACACACACTCATGCACATGTGATCCTCCCATATACTCAAGCCTGGCACACTCCACCCACACTCCAAGTCGTTATATGTTCGCAGTACGCAGACACACATGTGGAAACATCTCAGATATACTCCCAGCCAAGCACAGAAAGTTTCCAATTTTAGGACAAATGCATGATAGAAGTTACACTGATGGCACGTCACGTGTCAGATACGACCCCTGCACCACATATTATTGTTAAATATGTGGTCATGGATTTGGGAAAATAACTAAATGTACATGAAGAGGACACTCTAGCATGATCCGTTAAAGAGACAGACTGCTGTTTGTGTATCCCCTGAATATGCCCTCATGTAAAGGAGTTCATGTTATTGTGCTGCCCGACACCTGTTGAAACACGGGAGACTCCATCATGATGAGACATGCGTCTACGCAGGTGAATCACAACCAGCTGAAAGAGCTGCAGCAGGTGACACAGCCACGCGCACACACACAACACATACACACACACACATTCCCTCACAAAGAAGGCACGAGCGTAGTGCTGAATGCATGTAGTCCAATACAGAGCTAAAGAACTCAAAATAATGGCTGAAATCATCTTCGACAGACGCATCAGACCCAACATAGCACACATTTGCACAACCTACACAACTCTTTAACAATGATCAACATCTGTAAATGCATGTTGTGTAAAAAACTAAATCCAGATGGAATTGGAAACTGATAAGATGTCAACAATATTCATAGCAAGATTAAACGTGCCTTCACATGTGTCTGACAATGTGCAGCCCAGACTACAAGCAAAGCTAAGCAGCTTTGAGCCCCAGCCATTTCAACCGTATGATCAAAATCCCAGGATATGTCTGCAAACAAAGCCGGCGATTCAGCGGTGGGCTCGCTCCGCACCTCCGCCCCGTCCCGCTCTCTTCTCGCCAAGCCTCAGATCCACCAGCAGCCTGGGGAGTTGTACGTCGCACAATGGGCCCATTGTACGTGCTGAGGTAACACCATAATTGTTACAATCTTCCCATTCAGGTGAAAAACACACCCACTTTTAACTCTCAGTGACATTTTGAGGGGTTTGTGGCTTTCAGTGATGTTGCATTAATCAGATATAATGGAGGAAAACGTGGGTGGCTTGCGCACCTGAGGTTGTGGCTGCAGCCTAAATACAGTAAGCTCCTGTTTGTATTTTCATGTGCATAAGCCAAAGTCCAGACCACAGGAGCCGGAGTGACAGATTTAATAACATACTGATATTAGTGATCTGGGACAATGGAACCGGCCGACTGGAGAAATATAATA
Organism: Bovichtus variegatus; assembly: GCA_943593645.1. Lineage (NCBI taxonomy): Eukaryota > Metazoa > Chordata > Actinopteri > Perciformes > Bovichtidae > Bovichtus > Bovichtus variegatus. The sequence continues at coordinate 4,581,648 of CALSCE010010635.1, forward strand.
ATTCCTTGCTGCCAATCTGAAACCCCCAAATGAAAAATACATTTTCCACAAGCAGGCTAGTCTAACAATACAAAAAACAAATGTGTTGAAAAGAGTATTTCAAGATTGGGTTACTGCTATTTATTTATTCTATTCTTTCCCTGGACTGTCTCTTATCGTGGGGCTTTGCATTTAACGACAGAGATGTCTGCCCCGGCATCCTCCCCACGCGCCTTACACATCCTGGGGAGATAAATCACAACTATGGGCCTGCGTCTGGGAGGGGCCAGCGAGGAGGAAACAGTATGGAGGCCTGGGTGGTTCCAGCTGGTCGGCTTCCAAACCTTTAGTTGAGTCTAATGCAGGCTTGCGAGGAGCTTCCCTGTCTTTCATCCGTTTAGGAAACATCTGGAACCATCTGCCGGTTAAATGAAAGCATGCACGTGTGTGTGTGTGTGTGTGTGTGTGTGTGTGTGTGTGTGTCTTCCAGGAGGTTTGTCAGGAATGTTATCATTGTGTAAAAGATTAACCTCACTGTCCAACAAATAAATTAAGGAAACTCACTGGTGAATTGCCAATAGATGTTTGGGCTTTGACATCATCTCCAGCGAATAAATTCCTGCCGAACATCAACAAGTATATTACGATCAGTCCCCTCCTCATAACTCATGGAAGGGCCGCCCACCACATAACTGTGCCAAATTGGCTGCACCGAGAAGAAAATCTGAAATATATTACAAGCTTTATGTTCAATCATCCCCTTTTTCTATGGCTTTTAACATGTCAAACAAAAAGACTTCAGAATGCTCACAAGAGCCGAATAGTCAAAACCAGTTACAAGCGTGTACTGTTGCTGTTCAGCAGAGTGGTTATTGTATCCAGGTGAGCATACAAAGCCTGTGATGGAGCGGCGTGTCTCTCCATGCCCGAGCTGAGACATCAGGCCTGGATGTGTTGACAGAGGCAGACAGAGACAGGGTCAGGAGTCACACCTGTCGTTAAAACACCTCTTTCTCCGCGCACGAGGCGTCGTCACCTCAAACACCAGACACGCACTCGTAGCAGCCTCCATACCTGCAGTCTGTGCACAAAAATGTGAAGACCTTCTCGCCAAGACTGCGAGGAATAACAAGCGAGAAACATGACCAGTGCTCGCTGTGTCACTGTGTGGTGAAAAACCTCCAGAATGTTAACTTTTAGGAAAATAAGGATAATTGCCCTGTTTTGAGCACATTCAGTTTGTTTCTTAAAGTTCATAGTAATTCTCTTTAATTAACACAAGAACATGAAAATCACCAAGTGGTTGAGTGCTTTCACACAACCACAACAGCATATGATAAATACCATGCAAACATCTCTTCCTCCTTCTCCCCCTCTTGTTCATGTATCCAGTGTGTAAACACCCTGAAAGATAACAGACGTTACAATCTGAACATTTTTTTACAGCTGAATTTTTCCATCGCAAACTAGGTGTGTAGGGAAGAGAGTTGCTGTGTTTGGAGCCGGGAGAGGATGCTTGTTGTAGCGTCACCAGGGGATGTGATTTTTGGGAGTATTGCGGAGGATGTTTTGCCTCCTGTGTGGTGACTCCTGACCCCCACCATCCTCTCCCAACCTGCTTCACCTCTGTCCTATTGTAGCTCTTATCAAAAAGCTGAATGTTGTGCATACATTCAGTCCACTGGCCCGTACAGGAGATAACATTGGCTCTGTCTCACATCAGAGCAGCCTGCCACTGTTCCCAGAATTTTTTTGTTGAGGCATTTCACCCCCCATGTACAGTATCTATCCCATAAGTCTATATGTAAACATTTTCAACTTCCTTCAAACTATCCCTTCCTCCATCCAAATCACCACCTGTCTGTCCTACTGCTCTCTTGTCCCGTACACCTTTGTTAGCCGGTTGTCCGCTTCATCTCAGCTCCTGTGCCTGGGTGTTTTGTCAGTCCTGCGTGACTCCCTCGCCTGCTAAGACAACATGGTGTCGTCCTGAGGGCGCACCGTGGCCCCTGCTGATCACACTCCGCTGACTTGCGCTCGTACCGCTTCTCATCTTCCCTAACACGCACTGACATGGCCCTTTGAAGTCACGGGGAGCAGCGTGGACTGGGACCAGCGCAACAAAAGCAATCTGATCCTCGTCTGATGTGTCCAAGCATGCCTGTGGCCCCCCCCCCAACAATGGACTAGGACAGCAGGGGCCCCCTATGCAACTTCTGTGTGTACCTTGGAGTGGACCTGCATGTTGTTCATGGGGAACTGGACATGTGAAAGATCTGATATGGGATGCTCCTGTCGCACGTGGATCTTCACAGATAGTAGTGATTAAATGTTATTTCCACCAAGTTGTTCACTCGTGCCCTTTAGTTTTAGTTTGAAAAAAAAAAAACGCGGATACTCTCTGAGATTAAAGTGGTTGATTCACAAGTAAAAAACTCACAAATTTACGAGAAAAAAACATGAAAATTGAAAAAAAAAGAGATTAAAGTAACACATTTATGATAAAAACCACATCGCTTCACGTTGCTATTTGCTCCAAATGAATAGTTCTTTCTTTTTCATAAAGTGCACACTATTTTGTCTGCGATCACAAGCTTTAACTTGACACTTTTTCTTAGAACAATGTGCTTTTGATTAGAAGACTCAGGTATAATAACCACCGCAGCGACCCACGTCTGACCTTCATCCCCAAATATTTACACAAACATTTGGAAACGTTAAATATGCAAAGCTCACCTCGAACAGTATTTGCATACAGAGAAGGAGAGACCTTGGGTCGCAAGCCAGACATGCTCTTTGTTACCTTGACATTTCAGCATGTGTTGTTGTCTGTGTGTTGCGTGTTTACATTTGCTGATATGTATGCATTAGACAAGTTAGAACAGCTCAAACCCAGTGGGACATCTTGTTCTAGACTCAAGGTTTTGTGTATCTCTCTTCCCTCATGGAGAGTATGGAGGAAATAAAGCCATATCTGCTACCAACCTCGGGTCCTATCTGTGTCTGGAACTATTAGGGCACAAGAACATACAATCCCTTGTCTAGTCAACAAGCAGATAAACTTCTGATCCGGCCTTTAAAGCGTCTAGTACAACATAATCGTCAAGAAAAGCTCCAAGTCAATCACTTGATATGTGATATGACATGTTCCAAATGGTAAAAGACCAGTGGAAAAGGGAGAGGAAAATGGAAAAAAAATAGAAGAAAGAAAGAAAAAGGAAATCAACCAATGCCAGAGGATATCATAGTTTCACTCTAATTTATAAATAAGCCATCTACTGTATATTCCTTTCACATTTAGTAAACCAGTTGTGCCTGTGATTGGCAGGTTTAAAACCATAGACTGTATATCCCCATAGGTTTCTGAAGAGCCGTTGTGAAGCTCAAAGTAGGTGGCTCCAGCAGTCGCCATGTTGTTGGAGCCGACTCCACCTGACTCCCGGTTAATCCAAAAAATGGGCAAAGAGGTGGTTCGTCGGTGGAGCTGATGTGTGCCCGGCAAGCGACCTACGACGGCTTGTCATTCAAAGCGGCCACGGCCTAAATGATGCATAACGTTAAGCCTTAATGTAAGTCTAATGGGTAAATTATATAAATTCCTCCCCCCATACAGTTGTCATGAACGGGGAAAGCGAGACCACAATGCGCTGTATACATGTTTTTTCTGCTGAAAATTTGTGCATTTTAACATGGGGGTCTATGGAGATTGACTCGCTTTTGGAGCCAGCCCAAAGTGGCCATTCGACGAACAGCAGTTTTTAGCACTTTGGCGTTGGCTTCATTTTTCAGCACCAAAGGTTGTTGCTTGTTTAAAACATGGAGCTCCAGTGACTCTGGCTGGGAGGACCATATTCAATCTGACCATGAAATACTCCTCAGGATGTGGAGCACAGATCTGCCTCAAATGTGTCAGTGGCTCTGCCAAAAAGACTATACAGTATAGTAGAGGAACCATGGCTGCCGATCTAAAAATTGTTCATTTTCAAATCATCTTCTCTCACTTTTCTGCTTAGGGATCACTCAACACACTGTCAGGAAGGGCAACATCTTTCACACTTCCTTGTTTGTCTTCAAAGTTTATAGCAATGCAAGTGTGCAAATTGTAGACCATCGCCAAAAATTGAGTCAATACTTCAGCACAGAGCAACGCAGCATGTCCCATCCACTACATCTGGTTCACTTTAGCTATAGCATCAACAAGTGCTTCCACCTCCACAGAGCTTTTTCTCTTTCTTACATACACCCAGAGCACATATGAATCACGGAGGATGATGTGCTACAAAGCCTGAGAGCATAGCACCCAATGTATATTTCATGAGGCATTAGATGCCGTATTATTCATGCGGGTCTGTTTTGTTTGGTGAGACAGAGAGCAGAACAATAGATTCAAGGCATAGTGATTGAGGATTAGAATATTTAGAGTCCACAAAAGCCCACAAGCACTCTTTATTCCCTGGAGGGGTCCATTCGTGATAGTAATAAGTGATTTTATGTGGAAGAATGTTTTGTTAATCATTCTGAGGATTTTTTTTACAGAAGAAATGAGTCATGTTTTGGAGGTGGGATGAGAGAGGCGACTGGAAACACAGGGTGTAGTTGTGGACTCCGGATGATACTGTAGCATGATAACACTTTTTAAGGTGGGGAAGCAACAATTCAAACTTCCTCCAGAGACCATGATGTGTTGGAAAATCCTCTTTCAACATCAAAAACAGGTCTGGAACTCACTACTGATAAACTTTGCCCGGGCACTGTGTATGTTCAGAAGAAAAGAACACATTCACTGAACCACCTTAACATTGACCTAACCCCATCTATAAACCTGCTTCTACTACGCTCTCCGTATCCCGAACAACGCTCCCTTTGTTCCCCGTGTGAGGAGTGGAAAATGAAGGAGACCGATGCTGTAAATCATTCGAAACAGACGGGGTCACAGGTTTTGGTTGTAGTTTCTAACAGCTAAGCTTACCGAGTATCAGCCCCACGAGCGCTCTCTGCTCGGCCAGCTGCTGCTTCCTGCAGAGCTGACAGCAGGTAGCTCTGCAGGAAGCAGGCGCTCGCTCCTGTGACATGTCAAAGGTATTTATTTGAACACACCAAATAGTTGTTTATGGAGGGTTTCAGATCTGCCATACATCTCCTGATACATTCCAGTGGATGTGTGGGTGATGACAAATTGAGGGGGGGGGGATGTTTACATCTTCAAAAATAAATCGTTTATTTGATGACTCCAAATGTACATTTAATCAATATTTTTTTTTATTATTCCTAATTGTCCTTCAAGTCGATATTTGCAAATCAACAGTGAATCACTAGACTGCTTGTGTTAGAAAGGTTTGCTCGTACTAGTGATGAATCCACAGAGAATCGTCCCCCAACTCTGCAGTCACAATCAGAGTTTCTAATGTTATGGCCTTCAACTTCACTGTTTTGGTTCAAACTCAACGCTCTCATAGCGTCATTTTCAACCACAGCGACATACGAAGTTAGAGACGAGCTGGTGACGAGTGGAGCTGAACTGGAGACTGAATATTTGACTTATATTCGCCAGGACTCCAAATAGATGTTGCAAGTGTTTACTAAAAGGTTCAATATCAACTTCACAAAACCTATACATATACATCATGCACATTAACCATCTGCATTTACCTGTATGTCACTTAGCAAAGCCATTCAGACCATCCTGTTTCAAAACAGACAATACCGCCTCTGATTTTAATTTATTCGTCTTTTTCTTCGGCCTCCTGTTTCTTGCATTTGCTTTTAACGGAAACGGAAATGGAGGATTTTGAATCCTCTTGTTATCGCCACACGTGTACACAGCACAGCACACACAGTGACATTTAGACTCTGCATTTAACCCATCCTAGATCTAAGAGCAGTGGGTTAAAGCAGTTAAAGAAGATATTCTCCATAATCTAAGAAAATATGTGTCCTTTTTATTCATTTTTTTCAGGAAGTATCACACCAAATAGATCTGGAGGACTCACTGCAAACTATGTTTCTGACACATCCCTCGATACATTCCAGTGGATGAGCGGTTGATGACAAATGCTTGGGGAAGATTTTTTCAGTGTTTAGCTTCATTTATAAATAATTTCGTTGTTCCCTCCAAATTCAACGCCACTTTTGTTTATGTTATATATCACTGTGCTTTATCACTATACCTTTTGTAACACATGGCAGGTGTATGCAGCCCATTTTCATCATTTTTACAGGCAGACACCTGAGAGGTTATCATGTGCTCACAGCAGGGCAGGGGGTGGAAAGCAATATTGAGAAGAGCAAGGCAAAATGAGCAAATCCAATTTAGCCATATGTGATCCTATCTCCACAGCAACTCTTTGTGTTTGCAGTTTGTGAGCTTTGGCACCTACCGACTCTTCTCCCCATGCTAGCCCCATCCTAACTGCCATCCCTGAAAAGACGAGCAGATAGATAGAAAAAAGGGACGCGATGAGGGAGTGAGATAAAATGTGAAGCGGTGTGGGGAGAGCGATGGAGAGAAAGTGAGAGAGAAGAGGAAAAATAAAGAGCGAGAGGGGGATAGGGAGGTGATGAAGTGAGCGGAGACTTGAGAGGGGAGTAGCGGGACATTCCTGAGCCAGCTGTGGGTTGGAGGGGGAATTCTCACTGAATGTCTGACAAATAAAACAAGACACAGGCTATTTCAGTATTCCAGGCAAAAACCCACAGGCACATCGCATCGGAATGAGGGGGAAAGAGAGATTTTGGAAGGAAAAAGAGGCAGGCTAATGAGAGAACCAGCAGGCTGCATGGTCCTGTAAGGCAGGCCTGAAACCGCAGCAGTCCAGCGGTTAACCTTTCGCTGCCTCTCCCTCTCCTGTCTCCTTCAAAATGGAGGCAGAAATTGGCAGCAGCGGTAGCGGTTCCCGGGCCCTGACAACACACACATTCCTCTTGCACAGACAGGTGGTGGGGCTGTTTAATAAATACAGGATTTGATGGAGGGAGTCAGCAAAGGAGGGGGGGAGTCAAAGGCCATCGCAGACTGTAAACAGCAGAGTTGAGAAGCCATAATATGACTACTGCTCTTCGGGGGATGCAAAACCCCGGACTCTACTCATAACTCCTCGTTAATGACTCACCCATTCGACTAAAAATGCTGCTGACTATCTAAACACTTCTTGTTCCTGTGGAATGACTGACTACAGATGGTTCACTTTATTAAGTGGTGCTCAACTAAACAGCTATAAGGCTCAAGAGTAAGCAGGTCCTGAGTCAAGAGTGGAGTTCAATGATTCTGGCGGAAAATTGGATTGGATATCCACTAAACTCAGGAAAAACAAGTTCATTGAGCCATCAAAATGTGTTCATTTCGTTTTAATGTGGCTGCCATCTAACACTATAAGTTGTATAAACGTGGAGACAACACACTTTTCATACAATTTATTATGGCGGTTTGGTTTGCGTTTGTGCTTCAACCATGCAGTGGCATACGCTGGACTCTTCATTTAAATGTTGAGCTAAACATTTCACTTACTAATGTTTATCAATTACTTTTGGCTATTAACTGTTTCTACTTTTAGCAAAAAATGACGACAGTTTCTTTACTACTTAACGGCTGATAAAAAAAATATTTAAATTGTTGTCTAACAATTTGGTTTATCCATTACTTTTACCACTTTTTTAACCATTTATCCATTACTTTTAGCTAATGCTATACTACTATGTTGACTAACCTATCATATCCACTTATCCAGCCTCAGTGAACTGTTTATCTGGTACTTTTAGCTGACAATCTCAAGTGTTTATCCATTACCCTACTTTAATAATACAAACAACTCACAGATAACCCAAAAGGGTTCCTTCATGAAGAAAAGCTTTATCATGAGTGGGATCACACGTCTCATGTAAAAGAGTCTTGTCTTGTTAACCATGTAAAAATCTCCTCTTTTGTTTCATGTAACAGTTTTTTCTTTCACACTTACTCACTTTAAGAATCCGTTCCTGTTGTTTCCAATGTATTTGAAACATCAGTAACATTTAATATTTCACATTTTTGTGATCTGAACGCCATTTGGTGCACCCTCATTCCTGTGAACCCGTGGTGAACTCAAACTGCTGTCAGGATGTCAGCGTACCTGGATGTCAGAATTTCTTCAAGATACTTTAAGTGATTAATAACACAAAAAAGAGCAAAAAAAAAAAAAAAAAAAAACTGAAAGGACCACACAGTAGAACACAACACTTCTAGCAAGCCATAAATGACTGATGTGTTTATAATTCTCTCGCATTATGTTTGTCTTCATGGAGTTCCTGCCATCATGACAAACACTTACTATTGTTCCATCTGCATGCAGAGACTTGCCTTTTCACTACAACCAACACATGTGTCAGCGTGTGCGTAGGTAGGTGGGGTTGAACTGACAGCCAGTAATGAGAAAAGACAGACTGATTCACATGGATGAATGCCACAACAAGCGACGGGCCGACCTCATCTGTATGACAGAAATTACTAATTTCACTCCAATGAACAATGTAGTTTAATCTTTGGTCGTGGGACAACCTGTAATATGTGACTTGCGTCATGGACCAATCTATGTAAACTGGACTGTTTCACGTCACCAGTTGTCTCGTACCAGATTCAGGGCCCTGCAGACACGTCCACTGCTGCCTTTGAATAACTTCTTGTGTCATGCGGAGAAGGCCGGGGCTTTCCTATGAGCAGCACTCCGCTGCTGCCACCCAAGGACAGAATTGGTGGCCTTGTGTGTGAGCGGGCCACCACATCACAGCCACCCTCCACCCAAAGTCTTTCTGATCTTCCCAAAAGCGTGCGAGCTCGCCTCCCCCCCTAAACCACATAAATGAGAGGAGAAGAGGGATGATCATTTCATAGGGGGAATCCCACATCCTGCAATCCTGAAAAAAAACCATCATGGGGTAATGTAGATATCAGTGACAATACTGTTACTTTGACACTGGGCACATTTTGTTTTCATGTGGAGAATAAAAGAACTGATAAGCAGTTCATTGCACACTTCCTTTACTCTACTCAAAAGCCACTTCCTAGACTTGAGTCACTCATCTAGGATGACAGCTGCCGGTCGACCGCTGCAACCGCATCCAATGTCTTTCCTCCATCTACTCATCCCAAATATTCCCTCTCTCTCTCTCCCTCTCTCTCTCTCTCTCTCTTTCCTCAGCACTACAATTAATCTGCACACGCTGCACCGCTCAAAGCATGAGTGACGCAAATCATTGACAGTTTCAAAAGCGTTTTTCAACAAATGGTAGCTGTGCGGTGATCTTGGCCAAACCTATTGAGGACATTAATGTGGATAGTGAATGTGCCTCATGGAAACAGCCCTGTAGCGGCGAAGAAAAGTTCAGTGCCCGCGCTCTATGCCTCATCTCTGATGGAAATGATTAAGTATATTGGAGTGTAATTCCACCCCCTTCGGTCTGGCTCTTAAAATAGAGAAATAGAGAGAGGAGGGCGGCAGGCCCGGGCGGATGTCTGAATTCCTGTGATTGGAGCAGTGCAGCAAACTTGTTATTAGGCTGATGTCGACCCATGACCGCAACAGCAGGCCTGCCATGTGGGGGAGAGGTGCATGGCATCACTCACTCAGAAGCCCCTCTCTTCTACTAAAACTCTTTTTGCCTCTTGCGTTGCCAGCATGTGGTTTTGATGTGTATTGCTGATTTAAAAGACCTTCCTTACATTTGAATGTAAAACACAAACATGTCCACATGTGCTTACAGTGTACCTAGATTTCAACAACCGCAGGGGTGCTTTGAGAGTCATGTTTTGGTTGGTTCAGTATGTCTTAACTAGGGATGGACATCCCTATATCAGGTTGGACCGGGTATCGGTGACATGGCGACGATCTATTCAATTCTATTTTTACGCCTGATTACACGTTGCGCGTACTACGTCAGGTAGACGTAGGTAGGTATTTTCGGCTTGCTGCACCAACAAGTTCTAAGGACACTTGCAAAATGAAAAAATATAACACAGCCCTCTTAATCAAGCGCTTACTTAAAAGGTTTACACTTGAATTCTAATTCCGATTTATTATTTTAATAGTGAAAAACAAATCAGTACGTTTGTTTCTGTGTGTTTAATTTGTCACATCTAGTTTTACAAAGTTAGGAAACCAATGTGTTGCCTTACACATTAGAAATGATCCCTGTCACTTCCATAGGGAAACATACAGCTTATTAATTAAACACTGGTATTGGATCGGTACTCTGTGTCTGCCGATACCTAAAGCCCAGGTATCGGTATTGGGAGTGAAAAAGTCGGATCGGCGTATCCCTACTCTAAACATCTATTTTATAGAGCTGGTTTATATGAAACATGTGTTTAAGAGCTCCATTCACAACTGTGAGTGAATGGCAGCTCTGTAACTAGTGTAATATTCATCATGTTAATAACCCACACACGTCTGGCACAGTGTAACTGCTCTGGTCATTGTGTTCACCAGAGGCTGGTGGGAAATGAGGCATGAACAGCTGAAAGATTTCAAAGGAAACAGAGGTTACGCTGAGTATGTATACGCCAACCACCTGAAAGTCACAGCTTCCAGCCCTGTAATTTGGACTGCTGCTAAAAGACATGGCGATCGCTCCAATAACAGCAGAAACGGTTGTGAAAAATGAGTAAAGAACTGGCGCTCTGGTGTTTTTTTGAAAGCGGAGGCTGTCGGGCTAACGGGGAGACAGGCAGCTTTAGAACACAAGACATTGATTTGTCCCACTGAGGTTAACCAGACAAGGCTAAACAGTGGCGGCAACCGCATTTCAGACGTTAAACCTCTTCTTACACGGACAAACAAATAAGGAGTATTGAACTGAGAGAAGGTGTTGAAAACGTATCAAGAATTTCATCAGACCCACAGACTTTACAGAAGTCAGCTGTTGAGTCAAATTAGAGTTTTGATGCTACCTCAAATGGTATGCTACAGCAGATGCACGTGACCGCGAAAAGCAATTTGCTTTTGAAGTGGCTTGGATCTGTCCGTGATGTCCATGAAGAAGAGTAATATCAAGGCTCCTTGACTTGACCTCTTCTGAATGCAACGACTCCAAAGCCCCGAAAACAAATACCTCCCACCACAACTTATATAAAGAACACACAATGCTGCAGTATATGAGCTAAAGCGCATATTGAAAAATTACAGCCCTACAGAAATATCATGCATCACATGACAGGTGAATTTAACCGTGAAGAAGCTGTCAACGCAAGACAAAAATACTTGAACAGCCACCGTATCATCTGATTTAAAAGTCCTGTGATCTTTGGGCCCCGCGGTTGTGAAGTGTCTGTTTGCACGTCACAAGTTCACGACCAGCCATGGTTCATACGCTGCCCTGGATAGACCAACTCTGGCTCATCAGATACACTCAGTGCTGCAGCCTCATCACATGCTCCAACCTCAAACTAGTGACTGCCTATGACCCAGTTCATGCTGCTAATTGGTGGCCTTTAAAAATTGCCTGGAACAATTAGCTCAAACTCTGTGTTGCACCGTGCAAACTGAGAAACATCATCTGAGACCACATGGCTGAGTGCTGCAGATGTGCACACAGATATGGAGGAAGTGTGAGTGGAAAATGAATCATATCACCTGAAACTTGAACTGTTGCTATCTGATGTGACTCATCTATTTTTGTTACAAATGAAAAATCACTCCTTTAGTATTGCCTAATACTTTTCTCTTGTGTTGCATCTGACATATTTCCCTCCTGCACAGCGTTTCCACTTAGCCTTCATTTGACATTATTTATGAATTCATTTAATTGAATAAATGTATTTGGACAGAAGTTTTATGTTACTTCTGGCTGCCATCAGAGCTGTTGATTTTTATTCTCGTATAACGTGGACATTGGAATAAGGGCTAATATTTTCATCGACTGGGAAAAGAGAAATGGAACGTAAATACCCGTTTAAGCCAGGACCTAAAACAAAAAAAGTCAATGCTGTCAAATACAATTTGAGAGACGTGGGATGAACTCAATCCGACCAAGTGCACTTCTGTTGGGATAGTTTGATGATATTGTAGCAATGAGCTGCAATCACAGAGTTTCTGACCTATGTGTCAAGCGGCCAAGTCCCTTGCCAAACTCTGCAAGCAGATCCAACTGGGTCCAGAGTTGACCCACGGGCCCAGAATAGGACCTACTCTGTGTTACAGATGTTTTTGATAGCTTTTGAAAACCACAGCTCTGGCTCCAAGCTGTACCCCAGAAGAACGCCTCTCCACTAGCCTCTTAAAGACCCTCCCTCAATCCCAGCAATTTAAAACAAATTGTGTAATTCATGGATTTGGCTCACCACCATATACCTATCCCCCACCCCAAGGCCCTTTTCTCCCAGCCCTGGAGTCTCCAGAGCACCCACCCCTCTACTGTGTCAGCCCTCCCACAGGCTGATCCCAAGAAACAGCAGTTAATCTGAGGGGGAACGTTGGAGAACGTCTCCTTTTAATTATCAGAAAACTCAGAGACTGGTTGGATAATGGATTCCAAATGGTGAGCTCGGGGAGGAGCGGGTTGCAGGGTTGGAGGAGGTGGCCACAGAGAGAGCACGAGATCAGGAGGAGGAGGAGCAAAGAGATATGACTCCTTCTCGGGTCCTGACCTTTGGCTGCCCCCACGCTTGTGTGCGTTGCCACAGATTGAGACCAGATTGACTGTGTTACCTCAGGAAATGACTGAGTGACAGAATAATCTCCCTAACAGAATCGCACACAGCCCAGTGGAGCTATCTTCCCCCCAGGGGCTATCTATCTGGGCTGGGGATACCTTATATGCTCCAGAGATCTTTAACTCAGGCTGATATTACTGATAAAGGGTCACCTCTCTACTCAGAATGGTAATGTAGCATGGGTTGCTGGACTCCCTCAGTCTTTTAAAGGACTTCACCTACAAAATCACCATTTGTGCAGTATATCAATTACTCACCACGTGTTAAGTTTTTCTCGCAGGCCTCCAGGGTGAACGAAGAATCAGAAAATGGAGAAAAGCCTTGATGAATTGAAGTAAATGGGGGCCGTGTTTAACAAGAGCAAAACTATATCACTATGTCTGTAACTATATCCAGTTGCATGCTGACTACCAAACATGTGCATTGGCACCGAAACCATAATAATTAAAACACATGCGAGTTCCGAATGAGTGTTTAAAATTTTAGGGTTTTAGCAAAAATGCATGAGTTTGGGAAGTAGCGAGCATACAACTGGATAAACAAGATTTGGATTACAGTGCACGAGAGTTTGTAAACTGATGTCTTGATATAGTTTCGCTGTTGTTGATCGCAGCCATCATTTACTACAAGAAACACGCAGCACGAAGTAACACAGGATGAGTAACAGAATACAAATGTTCATGTTTATGGGAGAAGTACGTATTCCTTCAACTCACGCAACTTTTCCTCAGGACCAGTAGCCCATCAGCATTAATCTTCATATAAAAGTTGAATGAGCTGGAACCATAATCTTTTCTGTTCTGTCCTCCTTTCCATTCCCAGGACACACTAAAGGCTCGACAAAGACAGAGATCTTACAGCCCGCAGGCTTAACACTAAAGCAAAAATAATAGAATCACTCAAAAACAAAACACAAGCTAATCATTATGGCTCCAAACACATCACACATGCACATACATTCACACACACTGACTACAAGACCACCCCTGAGAGCTGACCTGGCCATGCCCCCTGCCGCTCAGTGCTGGCGTGTGTCCAGAACAAACTGGGCCTCTCCATAGGGAACAGCGGAGGCCTGAGGCCGCGCTGCTTAGCAGGCGCCGAGGGGGCGGCAGGCTGCCAGTGGTCAGTCGCTGCCGGAGCTTCTGGGAACGGTGTCACACTCCCACTAACCCCCATCCTCACACCAGCCAGCTCCTAGGTTCAGGGCCGGGTGCAGAGTTCGAGAAAGAGCAGCACTTCCACGACCGAGCAGCTGGGTTTGCTGTCATGGATGAGCTCATTTTGGCCACCCTCCAAGCGAGAGGCGAGCCAGGACCCCTGACATCCATGAAGTCAGCCTCCAAGTATAGAACAACAGCAGAAGCACACAGTCTCTGCACACAGGGCCACAAACAATGTCTTGAGACTCTCCGAAGGTTCAACCGAGGCCAGAGTGATGACAGGAAGAGGAGATATATCTTAGGAAGAGATGGATTGGCAACAGAAAAAAGGACTGAAACACATTTGATTAAAATAAACTGCAAAGAGGGCAAGGAGGCATACAAGAGGGGGGAAAAACAAGCACGCCTTCAAGGCTAAATTTAGTCTTATCAAACAAGAACAACAAATCTTATCTGACAGAAATACCATGACAACTCCAAGTGATGCAAAGTAAGCAGCCCTCAGCTTCTTTCACCAAACAGACACAGCACAAAGGAAGACATTTCCCAGAAGGAACAAGGAACTCTCAGCAGGCCTCTTGATATCATTTTAACCCCAACAGACCAGCTGGCCGACAACCTCCTCTCCTGCTCCCTCATGCAACGATAGCGCAAGAGCATTTGTCCCTCTCTGGTCAGACGGACATCGAATACTGCGCACATATTACAAATATTGTAAATGTGAAATGAATGGTGGAATGAAGGCCAGCCTGGCCTCAGAAAACACAAGCAAAGGAAACCGTTTATCAGGCCTAAACCAAATTTTCTTTTGCACAGACTACGATACTGCTGCGATAATGTGTTCAGAGCATATACAAAGTGCCGTTTGTTTAAAAAAAATAATAACAGTAATGGAGAAAAACATTAAGATCATGAGAAATAAAGACTTGTCCAATCAACGCTTTTGACAGACGAGTGGCCTTCTGAAGAACAAAGTAACAGAGAGAGTAACAGCAGAATATGACATTTATATTCCATTAGTCAAATTATTTATACGAATATGTGTGTGCTGCTGATATAAGAACGCACTTGCCCATTAACCTGTGGTCTATAAAAGGACCCAGGCTTAGCAATTAACCCACATTCCCAAACTTATCCAGCTGCCTCTATTTCCAAATGACTATAATTCCAAACAACGTGGTAATTTCCGAGGCAGAGAGCGCATGCCTGGTGTGCTGCTGATTATGGCTTTTTGGAAACTTATAAAGACTGTGGTTTCCTGGAGGGAGACCGCATCAGCTGTCATATTCATAATTATAGCATTTCTGCTATTTCTATCAATCGTGTAATTATCGTATCTCTGCTATTTCTATCAATCATATAATTATCATATTCAGTTATTTCTACTACAAACTTTATTTCTGCAGTTTCCTGAAGTTTTCTTTACAGTTTAAGATCCGTGATGTCCAGAAACATTATATATACATATATATTTAGACTGCATACGCTGATTTTCTTGTCAACCTCATTTTCAGCACACGCTTTTATCTTTGAGTGATTGACTTGATATTTTTATGGCTAAGCCACTACAGACTTATAATCA
This sequence comes from Bovichtus variegatus, assembly GCA_943593645.1. Taxonomy (NCBI): domain Eukaryota; kingdom Metazoa; phylum Chordata; class Actinopteri; order Perciformes; family Bovichtidae; genus Bovichtus; species Bovichtus variegatus. Next base: position 4,597,051 of record CALSCE010010635.1, read on the forward strand.
TTTGAATGCGGAGGAAGCTCATGAGGTCTGTGTTACGTTAACATTACACACAGGTACGACGCGGCCTCCACTAAACGCAAACAGCGACTTTTCTGACTTCAGCTCCCTTTTCAAGTCACATACTTGATATGAGAGAAGAATAAAAATAAAAAAACTACTATCACTCAAAATGATGACAAGTGAACCTTGAAAGCAGTTTATAATAATATGTTTGAACTTCATGTGGAGGGCTGTAAGGAGTCCTATATTCAAAGCTAGCTGTAACAGCTGCTCCACAGTAACCCCCCACACTCAATACATTTAGGGAATTAAGGCCTGAGCTTCACTAATGAAGCTGACTAACAAGCTGAAGGAGGCTTGTTGCTCCTATACACCAGGTGGTGAGGCCATACACAGGAAGTCTCAGCAGGAGTCACAGCTGGCAATGATAAACTCTCAGCAGAAAACAGCTTAATCTCATAGAGAATAGTGAAGCGCAACTCAAGACAAGTTCAGTTTAACCATAATTAGGTGCGATTCAGAAGTACCTTTAAACTGTTACGAGGAACAACTTAAATGTGATCGTTCTAAGCCAGTTTCCAACTGCATGAATCCCAAATTTCTACCAACGCCCCCGAGATTAGTCAATTGCTGCGTCAGCTCTTGGGCCAGAAAGTGGGCAATCTTTGCGGCATTATCAGATTTGGAACAAATGTGTTGAAATAATGCGATATGTCACATATTTTTATTGCTGTTGTGACATAAAACTACATGCGCCCCATGATATTAGATTGTATCCATACCGTCCAAATATAGCAGCGTTGTTTCACATAAGGACATCTTTGTTTTAAAAGCGTGTATATTTCAGCGTGTACTCCTTTAACCTAGAAAAGCATTGGACGGATAGAGAAAATGAATGAATAAACAGAGTCATTGATTGTGAAAGGGGAAGAGATTTTAATTATATATGCTTTATGTGATGTTGATACCAATCAGTGGATCATGAGGGGAAATTAGAAACACACTGTTTTTTCTCTAAGCAATAACAGTAACAAGTCTCATAACAGAGCCTGACTTCATTTATGGTAAAACTGCACAAACACTCGCATTGTCCTCCGGTGAACAAAAAAACAAGGATGAGCCATAATAAAAATCATGAGCTCTGAAAGACCTACACTCTGCTCTACGTATGTGACAATTGTGTATTATTTACACATCTTGTAAGGTAAGACCGGATATGTAGACGTAAAAGCATGTATGAAAACAAAAATATGAATGAAGCATATATATATATATATATATATATATTAGCAATGCTGTATACAATTCCCTGACCATGTTCTACAGATCTCCAAACACGAATGCCCTCTCAACTCCACAATCGTTAACTTGGGCAAACTGCTATGGGTACCACTTAATCTCATAATAACCAGAACAGTGGAAAGTGCAAAGAGGTCTTTCCTAATATCACACCAAACTGAGTCAATGAGGGAGCAGCCCCCTCCCTTCCCCGCTCCTCTAAAAGACCACCATTGTATGTGAAGAATTGCCATGGCTACTGCCGGCGAACTGTAAGCCTTTTAGAATTATTAGCATTCCTCTCTACCCCGAGCACTGTAGCAAAGCTGCTCGCTTTACCATCAATCCGCCCTGAGAGAAACACACCATTTCTTTCATTAGAAACTACAGGAATTTCCATCTGTCTGGGAATTAATTAAAGTCGAATTATGGGCTGCAGCAATATTGGACTAGCCAGACAAATTCAACAACACCCATGGAGGGTAAGAGTGAATGTGGCCTTGTTAATGAGTATGGTAAGAGTCTAGCAGAGCCACTTGTCAGAGGCACTAACTCAGCGCTTATTAGGCAAGATAGCAATAGGACAGCTACCAATGTGACTATTTATATATTCATTTTTTTGGGCCGCAATTGATCGCTGTAATGGCCGAAGTTATTAAGTCACGTCTGCACGGCGTCTTCTTTATACCAAATGTATGTTTCGCAGAAGCGTTCAATGTTCATTTATATAAGCTATAAGGAAAAAACATGCCAGTACCAAACAGTGCTCATTATTTCTTTGGTGATCAATAAAACTAAATCTTAACATGATGTTGTAATAGTAACTTTGAGGTCATGACCTGTGTCATGGAGCTTCCATACTGATACTTATCAACCACAGGTTAGTGAAGACGAGTTTGGAATAAAAGTTAAAGTTAAGTTAAAGAATAATCAGGCAATAATCGCCAGATGTTACAAATGATTTTGCAGCAAACACACAATTAAAAGAGCTGCTAAGATACATGAAGCCAAATACATGGGATGAAGATAACAACCATTTTTCTACCCACTTTTATGAGCCAAATACACGTCAGATTCCATGGGAAAGGATAAACCTTATTAAATTATATATATTTATATATAGTGATTAAGAGCATGGGGAGTTTCTGGAATGTAGGATAGACAATCAAAAAACATCCAATTCTAAAATAATGCAGCACTTGTATCGTTTTTCAGTGTGAGACAATGCGGCCACTATCAGACTCTAATGTGAAAGCCTGGACCAATGGTGGCACAACAGACTCTGTTCCACAGGCATCCAGGGAGGCTCCACTATCAGGCCTGGGACTCCTCCAGTCCCTGGCACCTCTACTGATGCAGAAAAAGTAGGTCTGCATGGGACCCAAGGGGAAGCCGGGCCCCAGTGACATTCCACGGTTTGTGCCAAAACAACTAAATGGCAACCATTTCCCTGGAGTCTACGCACACTATAGTTCCAGTTTCACCCCTCTGTGTGGTTCCAGGTACAGGTTACAAGTAAACAACTCTAATGAAACCATTTCCAAAGTCTCACTAGACTGTGACCTGAAGGGGAAATGTGAGAAAGGTGTTATGCACAGAAAACTACAATGAAAGCTTTGAAATAAGTTATAAAATAAGTTTGAGCACACTTTTATTATTTACACTCATTTTCCTATTTCAACAATTACCCTTTTTCTTAAGTTGGTTCTTGAGAAAAGTCCTAAGAAAAAAAGTCTACGTCAGATTCATGACGTGTTCTTAAAACGCCCATTTGTTCAGACCTTCACCAGGCAAGGACCAAAGGGCCGAAACATTGCTAAGTAAGAGTGATTGACATTGTGCAAAGACGTAAAAAAAATGATTTTGTAAAATTGCATTGTTCATACATGCCTGTTTAGAAAAAATAGCCTCAGTGTTTTTAGTGGCCTCTGCTGTCATTCATCTGCTTTGTGTGTTTTGACATGAAATGCGACTGTACCTTATAAATGCATAATCTACAAGCTTTTTCTGTATATTAATTATTATAAAAACGGACGTCAAAACAGCCGACAACGAGAAAGTCTATAGCAAACCCCTCTACAATTGACTTCACACTTGGCGGGTGTAATGCTGAGGACCCAAGGCAGCGCTGTGTCGAGTGTGAAGTCTTTTGGATGAGTGGTTCCTGAGAAAGCTGCAACCTGAGGCAAAGCAATCGGCCCATTCCAAACAGGCAGATTTTTAATGGGCACTGCACTAGTAATAACGAAACAGGAGAAATAGCTGATGTTTTTGGTCCATTTATTTATCATGTAGAACTAACAAACTGATTCATTACATGTGTTGTTTTTTGGCAGATGGGCAGACCAACTGTTACAGTGCAGCTTCAGTAAAGCAGATCCATTAATAATTATTACAGTATGTTGTCCTCCTACATCAACTGCAGTTGGTGATCAGGAAACCTGGACAGGGCTCTGCTGATGAAAGAGAGTGGTTAGGGTTAACGCAGTCCAACCAGGTGACAAAGTATAACATGTGTGCTGTTTTTATCTGCGTACAGAAATCCTGGTTACCTTGGTAACCACCTGTGGCCTGGAGACTTTCAGCCAATCACAAAGCTGATTCCTGTGGGTCCGTATTGTGTCCAGGTCGCTCTCCCTGGAATGAACACCCAGCACGACAGTGTCACGTACATACCAAAAACATTTACCAATAAAATAATATTCTTTTTTTTTTTGCATCCTGTGTGACCACTCACCAATTCGTATCGCTCAGCAAGGTCATGACATCATCCAACACTTCTGGATCTATGACATCATCGTAGGTCAGCAGCATCTCGTACATCTGGCTGGCCGTCGTCTTTCTGATCTACAGTTGTAAGAGAGGAACAGTTTATTATTTTTCTGTTCCAGCTATTGTTACACAAAGCAAAGTAAACAAACAAGACTATTGCTTTGTCTCAATTCGGATACTTCCGTCATTACACTTCAATGTAGTTCACCGTGTACTTGCGTAGTCGTCTCAAATTGAACACTGCTGTTGAGCACTTACCGGAAATGACCATCGCAATGCATGACAGCGTCTTCTCTTTTTTAAGGGAATATTGCAACCGAGCGGAGCGAGTGACCGCAATTGTCACCCGCCAAAATATCTGCCAGCTTGTTTGCTCAATTTAAAATTGTAATACAACACATGTATAACCTACCTAACTATACATCTGTATAGTGCGGCGTTCAGAACAGCAACAGCTGCAGCTTCCTTGGCCGCCATTTTCACAAGTTTGGTGTACTGACTATAATGCTAACGTGCTGATGTAAAACAGTTGTAATATTTACCATGTTCACCATCTTAGTTTAGCATATTAGCATGCTAACACTTGCTAATTAGCACTAAGCACAAAGCACAGCTGAGGGAAGTACTTGACAAATTTAAATCTTGACCTGATGACGGTACTCGTTAAAGAGCCAGGGGATCACTTAAGTTCATTTTATGTCATGAATTACAATATGGTGAAAAGTTATTATGAAGTTTTTTGCCCAATGATGCCAAAAATAAACTGCCCCAGCTTTAAGGGTGGGTGAGTGTTCCTGCCTTGTGAACTTACCACAGGGAATGAATGGCAGAGTAGCATCAGCAGCTGGGACAGAACCTTCTTCCTCACCTCACCTTGGAACTGGATCAGCCCACAGAAGCTGGGAAACACCAAACAGCAGAGTCAACATGGATGTGGATTTCTGCCTCAGTCCAGTATATAACGGGTCAATGAGATCGAGACTTACACAGATACACAAACGCGCAACTTGGAAATAACTTTGGACTTCTTGAATTCTTTGCAAAGAGCCAGAAGGTCCACGCAGAACTGATGACTTAGAAAACAAAGACAGAAAAACTTCAGCTCTCAAACACATTATCCACATTTTTGTTTTCGTACCAAAGCTGTCGCAACACTCACTTCTCTTGTGCGGCGAAGATTTCAAAGCAGCTGTTAGCAAGCATCTGATTGAGCATCTTAAGAAAAGGAATAGACACCCTATAAAAAGGAAAAGAAAAAGAGAATAGACCATGTTATGAGTATATCTGACTATATCTTTGGTGGCTCGTAAGTCTTTGTAAAGAATGAATCACTTATTGCACTAATAACACTAACAATAAAAAGGAGAAAATTAAATGGAAGAACATTTTGGATATACATATATATTATTATTATTATATATTTTATTCATTTTTCAAAAACAGAAAAGGGAATAAAACTAAAATATTGCAACACATATAGGCAAAGTAAAAGAACAATTAACTGTTAAAAGACAAGTTTTAAGAAGTCATTTTAAAAAAGGTGAGGCTGACGCATCACTCTACTGTCGAACACATACAGTAGCTACATTGAAGATGTAACAGATGCGGATCGTTCACGGAGCTGATGTGCTGCAGAATGTGTATTTTTACCAGCTTCACCTGCGGCGCACATACAGCGTAGGCTTGTGTGAGTCACAGGTAAAACAAGACGCTGAGCTTTCGTGTTTCAAGCAGCACAACGCTGAGAAACTTCAACTTTTTTACCGGTTTGGTGTAAAAATGAGAAAGTTCAACATCTACAGAATACAGTCGCCTATGTGAGGCATTATGTTGATAAAGCAACCGACAGGGTGATGAAGACCCCAAAGTGAAAGCTCTGTTTGACAACAATAGGTCAATAAACTCGGATTTATTTACTTTTATCATTTCCCTGCCATTCAGTCTACTATTTGAATCTGTCGTCAGTTATTATCAAAGGACGCAGGTGACAGGAAACAATACATTAAAATAGAAACTCTTTAAACCAAACTGCCAATATGCTCATTGGCAATCATTAAGTAATCTCCTGTATATCTGTAGTTTTATATAAAAAAACAATTATATATATATATAAAAAAGAATTTTCACTTTATGGCGCATTTCTGTGTAAAAAGGTCTACACACACGGCCCGTAAATAGAGAACATTTGCCTATTTTTACGTTTGTAGAGCAGATCTCCGTGGTGCCATTTACTCGCTTCTCTCACCGATGGAGTAGCCAGTTTTATTGATTATAGTGGAAGCGTAGTATTGCAGCAGCCACTAAGCGAACAGTCCGCATACATGTTCAATGTAGCCTGCCTGTAAGATGGGAAGTGCTAGAAGAAATACATCCAGTAAGGTCAAGGAAAAAAAAAAAGTGTGTGCGTTTGTGTACTTGTCATTGCGGAGATTGTCTCTGAAGACGCTCAGCAACGTATCTCCGAACTGTGTCAGAGCAGCACTGTTCTCCTGGATCCCTCTCAGATACTCAAACAACGACTGGGAAGAAAAATGCACCTGAAGGGAAGCAGCGGAGAGCAGCAGTTACTATGGAGCAGGTTAAAACAGTGGACTAAAAGAAAGACTTGTTGTGGAGCGAGTTAGAGATTTTCTTTACATTTTATGATTTCCTGAACAATAACGCTGCAAATGAAACGCTATAAATGACTGATAGACACGTAGAACTTGACTGTAATAAGAAAATGACTGTGTGATTATTGGTGAGCGAGTGTGAACCTAATGGGCCTTGGAAAGAAAAGCAGTGAAATTGATATCATCAGGCTGCAGGAAAGAAAGCGTTGAACCTCGAAACAAGCAAAATAGCAACGAGATGTTTTATAGGTAAACAAAGTTACATGGAAACTGATTTCCTTATCTACACTTAAATAGAAAATAATTTGTTTTTATTTGTGTGTTTCCATGGTTAAATGTTATTTTAAGCATTTAGAATTCATATTACCAGAAATGATGCACATAAATACTGTGAATTAGGTTTCTCAGTATTGAAACTGTGACAGAAATGATGTATTATGTAGATATCAATTATTTTTCTCAGTCTTGTGACTTTTGCATGGCCTTATGATCTCTCTACATTGAGGCCGCCCTTCAAGGCAGTTTCCTGGAAAGTTAGTGGATGCTCCATCTCTCTCTGGCCTGTGTGAATGTATGCCTGTGGTGTGAGAATGGTAATCTTGGCTCATGTATTGATGCAGTATTGGCTCAGTTTTCTGCCTGCAACCCTGTACAAACATATCAGTCCTTCCCGTCTCTGAGGATGTATCTGTGGCAAAGAAAGGCTGGAAGGGCAGGAGGTAAAAGCAAGACGAGAGCCAGATCGTCTCTAAGGGAATACGTCTGCAGCTACCATTGGCAGAGGAGTTCAACTTCACTGCTGCTATTACAGGCTTTAAACTTATTTTTCTTGTACTACAGCCACAAACCCTAAAAGTTAAAAATAACCCAACCATCACAAATCATCTAAGTTAGGTCATACTGGAGGGAGAACTTTATCAAACCCAATTCAGGGCCTCTGCTGAGCCTCCTGAGTGATGGTGTGCAAGGAGTCAGGAGTAGAAAATATCAGACACGCTTTTAAGCTGTTATTTAGCACCGGATTGCAAAGATTCAACTGATGGGAAATTCTCGCTTGCCAGTACCACGAGGGACCCGTCAGATCAATTTGTTGTGGATAAGTCTGATCAATGCTTCAAGCTCGGGTGGTTGCCACAGTATTGTGAGCAGGGGCAGGGTGGAGATGAGTAATACAGCTGATATCTGTGATTTTTTTTTTTTTTTAATTCATTGAAAGTCAAGCATTCTAGAGAGAGTAGGGGATTACAGAGCAGAGGATTGAGTTGATTTCATTGGGCACATGGCTCCACCTGTTGGCCTACATTGCTCATCAATAATTAGATGACTTTGCCAATTAATTACTGACAGCAGGATTTACCACCATCCAAAGAGTCAGGCCTTATTGTGTGATGAAATTGAATTTCTACAAAGAAATTAACCAATACTGTACGTACTAACTCTCAAGCTGCTTGTGAGATGCAAAAACATTCTTTCAAAAAATATTCCCTCATTGAGTATTTTGATGACGGTGGTGGAGAGCGCTATCTAACCTGGGCCTGAGAAAGCCACAGCATATGATTAATATTGACCCTTGTCTGCTTTTGTTTTCCATTTTCTTTAGAAAACTGTTTTCTATTTTCTTTAAAATGTGTCACCAGTCTGAACATCATACTGCTCTGATTTGACAGTTGACCTACTGTGGACTCGGTGATCCCTCCCACAGACACAGTCAGGCCCAGCAGGGTGTGGTACTGATACTGGGGCAGTCCCAGCAGCTGGGTGATATACTGGAAAGCTTGGGATGGAGCATTCCAGTTCAGACTGGTTGTGGTCTCACTGAAAGACATAGCAAGTAGAGTCAAAAGATCAACAAATATCACAAGTTGTTGAACATACAATCGTTTCACATCAAACTTTCGTATTTTATGTATATTTGCCCAAACAAACAACACAGTCTGGCCGATAAAGTTGGTTCACTTCAACTGTTAGAGCTTGTAATGCTGCTCTATGAGCTGGAAGGGTAGGAGGGGACTCACAAAGGAAAAATGCTCAGCAGCTCCTCTAGGTGGGGGATGTGAGGTACTGCAGGCTCTTTGCTGTGGAGGATGCACAGGAAGATGTTGCCAGCGTGGGCTCTGTAGCGGTCAATCTTCTCTGCTGACTGCTGGGCCAGACAGCACATCATACACTTCACCCTGCATAGAGAAGAGTAGGAAATAAATAAAAGTAAGTGCAATCATTTTATTCCAGTTAATCAGAAATCCATGCAGGGTGTCACTTCTCTGAAGTTCACTAAGCTATCACAGAATTTGGCTGTTGTTTTAGAAGTGTCAAACAATTATGTGTAAATGTAACATAACATTTTTGATCCTGTTCCTCTATTATAATTACAAAACCTGCATGATCCAAGTTGGATTGATTTAGGCTAAAGGTATTGTGGCCACACCTTGAGACATCCAAGTGATACCAAAGATTACTCAAGCCACTGAATAAACAACAAGCTGGAGAGCGACTGAAATTACTTTTATGGTCACCTGCTTGTGAGGTGAAACATAATGTTGTGTTTCTCTAGATGTATGGTGAGGTTAATAAAAAATAATAAAAAAAGAGCCAAGAGTTGCTGTTAACCAGAGTTGTCCATTTGCTACTCACAGGTCTGGCAAAAGGATCTCTGGAGCGCTGCTAGCCACCAGCATAGTCACATCCATGAGACTAGTCATCGCTGCCTCTCTCACCCTGGGCACATCACAGAGAGAGTAAAGACGTCATGCTTGCAATGACATGGGCTTGAATCTACCTTACATACGATATATTAAAGCAAACATGATAAATGATACACTCACACAAATAAAACATAAACTGGCACAAGAATGCCCGTTCTCAGTCTCACCAGATTTGGCAGTTTTATAGTCAAATGAGCTTCATGGCTGCAGGGCATAATTTGTTTGTATGAAATGTTAGTCATTCAAAAGTCACACCCTGAAACAGGTGCACAGTGGACATAAATCTGTCCCTGTGTAGGCTTGAAAAAAAAGAGAGGAAAAGTCTGGTACAAAAATTAAAACAATAAAAGGAGAGATAATGACATGTAAACAAGGAGAAAAACAGATTCAAGACAAAGCATGAAGGAAAGAAGAATAGACAGTGTGAAAGAAGCAGCCCATCCTATTGTGAAGATATGTGACAAGCTTGGTGACATTCCTGGCGTGGCGTTAAGCATGGCCTGGGGCTACTAGTGAGACGGGCACGTATGAAATGTCTTTGTGTCCCTAGGTGGAGGGACAGAAAAACAGCAGTGGCCTCAGGTAGGGGAGCATTCCTAATCCCTGAGGCAAATTAAAAGAGCATGTGTGTATCCGTGAGCTGTGAGTGTTTGTATTTACTAATGTGTGGCGACAAAGAAGTAAACTCACCAAGCACCTACGTCCCCTCTGCTGTCTGTCGTGTAGTCATTCATGCTGTTGAGCAGAACGCCATACACCTCTGCAACATTCTCCGAGCATAGAGCAGAGTCCGGGGAGCCGCGGGCACAAACACCCACCTTCACACACACTCTGATTGAGGTTGAGAAAGAAACGCATATTTAAAAAGAGGCTCAAAAGGGCCACCAGAGGAGATACAGTACCTGATGACAAATCATTTGAATATTGAGGGGAAAGTGCAAAAAAAAGGTCCTATAGAAGAAAATGGAAAGACACGTCATTCAGGTCGTGCAGGTAAAGTCAGTCAGTCTGTTTATTTTAGCATTACTTCCTACACAACTACGTGGCTAAGCTAACAGAAAGGCAAGACAAAGAACAGAGGAGAGACGGAGGGGGCCTTCGCAACATAAGCTTGAACGGTTCCATAACAACTAAATGAAATAGGAATATAGAGAAAAAAGCAATAAAAAGGGAAGTAGGGCGCTACCAAATAGTTTGAAGCTCCAAAGCTCAAATCAACATTCAAATGTTTTTGGTTTTTTTTTGGCATGTGTAATCATTTTGTTTGAAGCTGATATTTCGGCACATTTGCAGACAAAGATTAGACTATACTCATTTTGTTATTTTTACACCATTTGTAGAATTAGATTCTAGTGGTGCCTGCATAGTAATGATGTGCGGGTCGACCCACCTCGGGGGCGCTTACTATAAAATATCACGGGTTCGGGCGGGCGGGTGACAAAGCAGCTTCCCAAGTAAGTTATTAATCATTTTCAAAAGTCAACAATAGTCCACCTTCTCTTCTCCCGTCTTTCACTCTCTCTGAAAAAACAAACTCAAACCTCACCTACAACCTTACCTAAAATGAAAATGTATATATACACAGTATATACTCACTGAGCAACTGCTCTGATTGCATCTCTCCTCGCCTCTGTAAATCTGCCCTCCTTCTGGCTGACAGTGCAAATCTGCAGCAGGCCTTCAAGGATCTAACAGACAAACACATGCACACACACACACAAAAAAAAATATTATATCTAAATACTGAGCCAGTGAGATGTAAAATGGCTAGAAAATGTAAACATCCTCCAATACACACCTGCTTCAGTTTGCCATGGATCATAAATCTTGGCAGACAGCCGAGGGCAAGGGCAGATCCACAGCGAGTGAGTATCTGCGTACTCTTCAGCCCTTCAATGTACTGAGACACCAAGACATCTGCACACACACACAAATACGCCATGCAGCGTTTACATTCAAATTCAGACAGACAGTATAACTAGTTGAACTATGAAATAATATTCAACCCACCCTGTATTTGTGACTCAGCCTGGCCCGGCTCAGCCTGGTAGTACTCCTCACACAGAGCGGACAAGGCCGATACCACGGCAACCTGCAGTGGAAGGAGGATGAAGAATGAGGAGTAGTAAAAAAACAAATAGTCTTTCCGAATGAAAAGCAGCATTTTATAAACAAATAGTGGTGGCCTTCAATACTACATTTTTGAAAACTACCCAATAAACTTCTTATCTGCTAATTTGAATTTCTTAAGAGCAGCCACTCTGTAAAATGACTTTGTGGATGTGTAACATTTAACTGGTGTTTATTTGGCAGGTAAAAGGAGACATTCTCTTTGATCCATTATGTTACTTCCATTTTATAAAGGAAAGCTCACCACAATGCTATCCTTCACACCACTAGAAACAAGATGAAGAGTCTTTATGGTGTCATCAATAAGCCACTGCCAGCCAGCTGAAACACAGCGTCACAACATTAGAGACTTTTAGCTAAGGAGCTGAATGAAATACAAACATTTAAAGGAATAATATTAAGAAACAACTTACCGATTACAGGGTCGTTCTTAAAAGGCATTTTAGACAGGGAGAGCTTTTCAATAAGACAGCACACTGAAGAAAAGATAAAACTGATCACATCTACTGTATTATGGGAAAATAGCATAGCCCTCTACAGTGCGTCTTCCATCATGTTTCTTGCAACAAACTCATTAAAAAACAATTAATTGCATTGTAAAAGCCATTTTCTTATTTGCTGTTAGACTTACTTGATGGCCTCATTAGCTCTCCGCCGAAACCCCTACAAAAAAAAAAAAAAACATAATTTTGATATGAAGCCAAAAGAATATATTGATTTCTTACCATACTGCTAATGGAAATCAAATAGATCCTTTCCCACCTACCTGTACTGTTTTCTGTCATTCAGCTGAAAGTAAGTCAACAAGTGGACATCAGCAACAGAAGACATTTTCACTGGAGTTTATTCAACTTTAAACAAAATTTTGTGGTCGCCTACCATCTGGTGAATGTTTTTTAATGCGTCCACACATTCTGAAGAAATAATGTCCACCACAGTCCTGTGGGACAAAGGAGAGGGAGGAAACATACGAGATTCAGAACAGAACGAGAACAATTCATAAAACAGAGCAGAACTAGTAATGACCTAAGGATGCACTTTTTCCCCATTGAATTATATTTGTTATTAAACATTTGTTTTTTCTATAGTAGCTGCATCATCAGCAGATAAGTTTATTGTGTTTTAATTATGGCTGTCCCGAATAGTTTGAAGCTTCATTCGTAACGTTGACATCTGAATTCTAAATCAACATTCGATGCTATGCAGCTCTTTTTTTTCTTCCGTTTAAACCCTGGTATTTGTGCACAGTTGCAGATAAACATTAGGCTACACTAGCATAATAGATTCCAGTCGTTTGTCCATTGTTTGTTGAGCCACACACACAGGTTCAAAGCCTTCTGCTTTTAGCTGACGCGTACAATTTCCCATCATGCCAAATGCTTACATGAAGCTCATCTTCACAGCATATTGAGTTATTAACTTCACTGTTCAGGTAGAGGTTTAAGGAAATCTTTCTCAAGCTCAGTGTTTCATTAACTGGGTATTAAAGTCTACCTGTTGGTCTGAAGGCCCAGTTTGTACAGAGCGTGTGTAATCTCTGCACATGCCAGGATGGCTCCATGACGACCGTGGAGGTCAATACCCACTGCCATGGGCAACAGCTGTGGCAAAACTGAAACCAACAAGGAAGAAAGAGCATGGTATATCTACTCATGACCAATAATTATAGGTTTCAGTATTTTTTTTCAAAAGGCATTTTACATTTCCAATTGTCTTTTTCCATTTCCCTGTGGAACAGGTAAGGTGTTTACCTGTTGTTGCCATATAGTCAGGTGCTTGAGGTGTCAGGTTGTGGAGTGCTTTAGTGGCGAGCTCTCGGATCACACTGCAAAACACATATAAAGAATATAGTACTGTGGTAAAAAAAATGACTATACCTATACCCTCATATGTGCCATTCATGAAGACAGGGCAGTACAAGTACTTACCTATCCCAGTGGTTGATCTTCATGGCTATCAAATGATCTATCATGGCCTTGGTGTACTCCGGGAAGCTAGCTATATAGACCCTATGAGAACAAAAAGAAGGTTTTAGCTGCATAGCTGCTAATATGAACAGAAAATGGAAACCAGTTTCTCAAAAGTGTGATTGTTGGCGGCGATTCATTTCAACTGCCATCTTTGTTCCAAATTCCTTGTTTTGCGTGGTTCTAAGTGTCCGTCATGCCTGAGGCTAGCATCTTTCTGAATTTGTAGTGCTTGAATGTTTGCTCTGCTGGTGGTGACAAATTCCTGAAAGGGTGTTTCTATGTTTGTGTTGATGCCCACATTTCCCGGTGTCCCACATTTATAGCAGCAACATAAAGAATGCCGATGTTCTGGAAGGGAATTTAGGAGCTTTAGGCTGCATCATTTTGGTTAAATATTAACACCAGATTTTGATAGCTTTGCTTTAGAACTACATCAACTTAGTTAAACTAAACAATTTGAAATATTTTGTTGTATTTGTTCAAAAGCTTCACATTTCTGGGTACTTTACTAACCAGAAATCATGTAATTATGTCCTTTGACCTGAGTGCATTTCCCCCATTGGCCAGTGGGACGGGGGGACGCGGGGATGGGACACTATCTGTTGTCCTAAGCATTTACACAAGTTCAGCTTCACTTGAATATTGTATGACTAAGAAAATGTGGCTGAAAACGGAAAGCCCTCAAGAACTGCCCATGTGTAGAATACACTGTTTCTTACGTGATGTTCAGATAGCAGTTGTTGAGATTCCCAACAGCAAAGTAGTCTGCTGCAGTCAAGATGTCAATGCCATGAGGAAACGTCCCCTGTTACACACATGCAAGCAACAAACAGTTGAGACTTTTTTTTAGTCCATTGTGTAAAAAACAGATGAATCTGAGATGGGAAATACGAGATTTGGTTCCAAATCATAGTAATGACCAAAGGTTTTAAGATTTATGGCTCAAGGACTGCTGGTAAATCACACGTTTGCTGGGGCCCTGCAGCTGTACAGGGAGGCAATTTCGTTGCTTCAAACAGCTTTCACTATCAAAGCAAGTTTGAGCAAGACATTAATGGTTCGCAGCAAATAAACATCAAATCACAGTAATTCTGTTACTCATAAGACACAAGTAGTCAAGACTGCGGTCACAAACCTGTCTGCCGACATTCTCCTGGAAGGCAGCCTGGGACAAAATGAGACATAAAAATTGCCTTATGTCATGTAACTGAAAATCTTTAGTTAATTAATCGTAGGGTGTTGACCAGAGAACTTACAGAGGCAGCTCTGCGGCAGTTGACATTCCGGTCAAACACAGCTGTAATCAGCAAAGCACTGCAGAGAGAAACACAAAGTGTGGATTGGAGAGTAGAAATTATCTGATTAAAGGCGTGTACCTAGAATTGTCCACTGAATGCAATGAAGAGGGAATTAAGTTGTTAAGTGGAGTGTTTTCAGTCTCACAATGCTTACAAATTTAAGTTTAATGGATAGACAAGTTAATGTGATTACAATCAAATGCGAAAATAAAAACAGGTATTAGTTTTTCCACTATAGCTTTGCAAGTCAAAGTTTAAAACGTTTTTTGTCAGTTAACAAATATGGATTTGTTCTTTTTATTCTGTACTTATAACTTTAGTCAAATGCCCAAACCTCATGTGAAGAAATCTCTTCTTAAAACCCACTTATGCAGATTTCAGGAATATTCTGACATTCACCAAGGTCTTCTCATTTGGGATTTGTTCAGAATCTATGCACACTCAAGAGCACACTTACGCACATTTGAGTGGTGTAAAGTTATAATTGGTTTTCTTCAGCTCTACAGTTGTAGAATAAAGATCTTAAATTACATAATAATAATAATAACAATAACATAATTAATTTAGTATTTTTTCTAATAATTATTATACAAAGCATTATGGTCTTTTAAAATAAAAAAAACACCACATTAACACTTCAACACTGAATGAGTTATAGCACCCCATGCATCTTGGTTGTTGTTGTAATTTTATATACACTGACGCCAAATATCCTACAGAAGTACCTCCACTTCAAAACTATTGAAGGTTTTTCTTTTTTCTTTTTTTTTTTTTTTTTTACATCTGGTGTCCAGGGCTCCACCCTCTTGGAGACTTGTATGTGCGCACACAACCCTGCAGTCTCAAAAAACATTGTCATTGTACATTGTCTCAGTCTTCGCAACATTTCCTTTACTGAGATCCTAACCTTGTATACCTCTATCCTGTCAGTGTCTCAACATCTCAATAATGTGTTAAGAGACAATGACTCAGATTAAAGTGATGTCTAAGTCTAGATTATATCGTCACCAAAACACTGATTTTCACTGGAAGTGCACAGGTTCCTGGAACAGTATGTCAATTGCAGCCACAATATGATTAACAATGACTCTCCAATGCTGGAAGTTGTGTCTGATTATATTTTTGACATCAATATCCCTCTACTCTACACACTGCCTCTACAAGTCTCAGGAGGGTGTGAATATCAGGGGGGGGTGCAGCCAATTTATACATCACACCATGACAGCCTGAGACTCAGTGCTGTTAGCCTTCTTTGCTCTCCTCCCATGTTCCCTCCCTCCAAACAGCAAGATTCAGGCCTGGAGCTTTACCAACTGCCCTGTTTTGGCTTTGCTAACTGCCCCAGCCCTGAGGGCTTGGAAACAAAAACAGTCCTGATTCGACTCTGAATAATGCCCTTAAGGATATTTTTGAATTATGTCTTTGGATGCTACAACTAATAAGTGCACAGTGTAACTGTAACTGTGTTAGCAGAAGCACAACTGTGTGTGTGTATGCGTGTGCCCCCAAGTCACATAGTCACACGTTCTAAAAAAGTGAGTTTTCTGTAAATGCCATCAATCTGTGATGAATAGAGCAGGAACCAGCTTGTCTGAGCACTGCTGCCAAACGGCGACCGAAACCTACAGCAACAGGCGAAACCTGGCAGTCCTGTAGGCTAAGGAAAGGGAGGGTGTTGTCACGACTGCTGATGATAATGGTAGTCGCAGTGGTTCAAACTGACACTGCAGAGCTGGTCTGCACAGTCAGAAGTTGCAGGTTCATACATGCATACCGAGAGAAAAGAGATCAAGGAGGAGGCAAACCGTTACTATTGACAAAGACTGAACGTACGTCACTGGATGATATTGCACCCTAGTTTCTCCACACTGTTTGCCGAATAGATACAAGTTTTTAAATGTTACTCATCCCTGTTCAGGCTCAGTTTCTGATCCTGGAAAAAAGTGCAACTGCAAACTGCAAGTAACTGTTTATTGATCCTGAAATAATAAAACAATAGTCACACTCTGGAGATGTGGGTCATGTAAATCAAAAGCCCCTTTCAGATTGTCTGTCTCGTGGGAAAAAGCAACCTGGTCACTTTTACGCAATATTCTTGAGAGCAGTCTAGTAGCTCTTTCCTTTTATCTGTAACATTAATGTAAAAGTTGCCAATGTGTTAATGACAAAAAGCCATCACTTAAACAGATACATGATACATATTGCATGTCTAAAAAAGGACATTAAATATTAGATACTGTATATTATTTCTTATCTTACTGCCCATTTTATGCAACTGCTTTTGTTAAGAGTGTGTTTTTGTTTATTCGAGACTTTTCACCGAACGCTGGCATTTTGAGCAATTCGCCATAAAAGAGGAAGTTGTTGTAACCTCAGCATACATTCTCCAATCTGTTCCAAATGTCTTATGTTTAATAAGAGTCGCGGCCTGAAGACATTTAAATGCCAATTTGGACTCATAGTCATAGCGCCGTCTACTGCCAACAGGAAGTTACAGGTTGCGTACTTTAACGACCTACTCCGTCAGAAAAGCCTAAAAAGGTGGATTATGCCTCATAGAGAAAGTTGTACGTTTTCATTGAACGGCTTGGCTGTGGCGGTGTGGCGAATTTCGATGCTTAGCCATGAACAAAGAAACTGTTGTAATTCGACTCAACGCGGTCAAACCTTTTCAAAATTTCACATGTTGGATGAGAGTCCGGGCGTGAAGACATCTACAGGCCAATTTCGAATCATAGTCACAGCACCATCCGCTGGCAACAGGAAGCCAGCCTTATGTGACAAACATCATGCGATTTACCTAAAAATTACATTGTGTGGCCTTGTTCGCTAGCACCATATAGTGGACACAAGAATCGCAGGTTTGTCATTTCCAGCACATCACACTCCATGCAATACATAATGTTCACTCGTGCGCCCGCTCTCCAACGGTCACGGCAATGCACTGCAGCGTCAACCGGCGTCCCACCAGTACCCCCGACGTGTGCGGATGTGCGAGGACCCGTTCATCGCTGCTTGCAGCTTTAAATGTGTTTGTTATTATTTCCTTGCACGCACTAGTTTCAATAGCTTTATTACATAGATTTTAATACTACGGGCAGCTACTGTGAGAACTATGGAAATAGGGATTTTTCAGGTGCAAGAGTATATAAACAACAATTTAGTTCTACAACTAGATCTTCTTAAGTGGCAAAGAAAACAATATATTCATGCAGCCATCACACATGGACTACTTCCTGGTGGGTATAATGCAAAAAAACATAAATCCTAAAATGTCCTCACTACTGATGTTTTGAAACTCAAGTTAGTTCACAACTGACTTTCACAACAAGTGAGAGCTTGGATTTTGTCCAAGGATGTGGGGTCTCTATGAAATCATGTCGTATATTGTTACTGTGTCAGACAGGGGGAACAGGAACATGTACTCATTTATACAAAAAGAAAAACAGCTGGCACCGAGCCACGAGATGATTAACACATATAGTAGGGTTTGGCAGTGTCATAGAAAGAGAAAATGTTAACAGGGAATTGCACGTATCTAAAAAATGATAGTCATTTATAAGTGACATTACTATTAATTACCTTCAGACAATATGTGATAATCACCTATTGATAACAGAATAAGGTGTTTGTGTAATTAAAACGTACTGCAATATGTAGGCCCAAAAGCAGCACACCCGTTGATCTGCCAGTTATGGGGACATGCATGATTGATGTGAAAAACTGGTTTGAGGCAGCAAATAATTGCTTAGAGGCAAACCATGAAACTTATATGCAAATTACAATGAGAACACAATTCAAAATGAACTCCAATCTATTACAATCTTACTGATAACTAAAACGTTTAATTGCTTTCATTGATTTTAGCTGTTACTTTTTTCATACAGTTGAGGAATATATTTAGTATGAGTATGCACATATTGATGGGATGATATTATTGGCCGATAGCGGGCCTAATGAAAAAAGATGTTTATCGGCTGCAGCTCTCAGCTCTCTTTTTCAGGAAAGGGAAGGGAGTATGCTGTCGAAGGTGACAATTATGGCATACCGGTGATGTTATGCTGATGTATATCTTGCTGTAAAAATGTACGTGACAATGCATTCATAAGGAGGAAATGTGTGTGCATTATCAACAAACAGCAGCAAGAGCAAATTCAATCAGAAACCAGGTGGCTTTGTTTTGTAACTGACCCTGGCTTCTGAATTTTCTTATGATGAAGGGTGAAGTATTATGAAAGGCATATTAATAATCAATTGAGCCACTTATCAACACAATATTTGCTCTTATGAACCGGTGAACTTGGCAGGTACAAATATGTTCTAGGTGTGGTTTTGCAGCTATCTATACATGTCAAGATGTTATGGTTACCTGGAAATCTGAGTGACATAAGGCTCGAGCTCTTTGGGTTCGTAAGCCCTGGCGAAAGACCAGCACACGTAGCAGGCAGCGTCACGCACATTGGAACCAACACTGCACGCTCCCCTCTTTTCCTCGTAGGTCAGGGATTTGACAATGAGTGGCACAACTGCAAGTAGACAACAGAAATGGATGAGTGGTTTTATTTCAAGAACAAGAAATGAAACTAAGACCAAAGAATGAAAGCTATGTCAAAAGCATATTAAATATACTGTATGCAATCCAAGTCCTCCAATCTGAGAGGTGCAATTCGGGGGGGGGGCAGTTATAGATACTTGGCCAGCTTGTTAATCAGTGCTGCTAGGATTTCTACGGAACAGCACGGCACCGTGTCTCTAGTTGTGTTCAGCCTGATCTATGTCAACCCGTGTTGAGGCTTTGTTTTGTGATTTGTGAAAATCTAATATCCTTTACAATAAATGGTAAATGAACTGCATTTATATAGCGATCACTCAAAGCACTTTACAACACGTCAGCATTCACCCCTTCACACACACTCACACATTTGAGGTTGCCCAAGGGCACTTCGTCATGTTGACCGCAGAGGCCGGGGATCACTTTATTTTAATAACTTTATTTTACCAAATCCAACTGGTTTTATGTTGCTTCCCCTTCCCCTAGCAAGCTGAGTTTGTAATATATGAACATTTTTATTTTTCATACACTTGAGCCTCCAGAAAAGGTTTTTCAGATTATATCAGTTTACGTAAATGTAAACCCTTTTGCAGCACATTGAGAACAAAGCAGAAAAGTGGCCTTCTCTGAAAATTTAGAAGAATTGATGAAAGACAACAGAAAAAAAAAAATACTACCAAAAAAACGGAGCGGAAGTTTGAAATTACAGATGTCAATTATCATCTATTGTTATCATTCGGAAGGTAAGTGGTGAGCAGTAAAGTCAGCTCATTTAGTAAACATTTTTTAAAGGTTATAAATATGTAGTTCAAGATCAGCACAAAATGTACCTGCATGTATACATATGTCATTTTGATGTCGCCAGCTTTGCTACTGGACTTCGCTAGAAACTTGACAGTGTGATGCATGTTATTTAGTCATGAGGCCTGTGTGGTCATTTCAACAAAAGACAGAGATGATGCACCTAAGAGGAAGAAGAAGTGAGAGCCCCCACCCAACCCCGTCATGTAAATCATCGCTTGAGGCTTGACTAATATCAGGTACATCGATGTTGCCCGAGGGCCCTGCTGTTTGAGCTGAAGCCCCACCCACTACTGAGACAACATCTCAGAGAGAGGAACTCACCACACAACTGACATTACCAAAAACAGCACACACATGCACCATCACACACATTAACAAACACACTCTGAACTTTTAGCACATATTGGAGCGGAGGTCCTGACTAGAGCTGGCTGTGGACAGTGGAGAGGCTCTCTGCAGACTGAACACTCAGGAGAGGACACTGTTACTACAACCAGAGCAGGTAATTTATTTTCCCTTAATTTTTTTTAATCCTCCCTTAATTAACAAGGAAGCTGCATTAGGTTACATTTACAGCACTCGGCCAAAGCCTTTCTGTGTTATTGTAAGTCATTTAAGTCTCTGTAAAAGGTAATATTAACTAGTTTGTAGTTTGTATTATTTCGGGTAGCTACGTATCCACCTGTTACCTATGGATTTTAATTAGCCCATACTTGCACTGTCATGACTGATATACAGGTAACGCTTACAGTACCTGGCCTCTGCAGAAGACCCTCTAAAAAAGATACTTAGTTAGATAAAATAGATTATTTATTTATTTTTTGACTATTTTATAAAGATATTTACAGACTGGTCTGTCAGCTTAAAAATACATAACCTGAGCTTATTGGAACCAAATA
>CALSCE010010635.1:4623067-4683420 GCA_943593645.1 Bovichtus variegatus
ATATTGAATTTGCGTATCAATGTGAAAGACAGATAAAGATGGTGCCAGCTGACTTTAGTTGGAAGACTAGTTTTAACAACATGAAATATAATTAGCTGGTATTATGTCTGACCTCCAAGCAGCCAAACGTGGCTTCAGGAAGGTGAGGCCAAGCCTCTGGATTAGTTTGACACCGTGCTTCCTCAGCATGGCCTGGCTGCTCTCCGAAAGATGTTTCTGCTCCAGACACTGCATAATTGTAGGAGCTGGGAAACAAACAAAGACATCAATAGTATCTGTTGTAACGCGGTTATTACAAATAAATTGATAAATACATACAGGAATAGAAATATTTTGGAGGCATCTGGCTAGAGGCTAAAAAAACTACATGTGCCTTTAGGTCTGAGAGCATTTTTTATTATGTTGATAGTACAAAATGTTTCATATTTACATAGTGTGTTTGCATATCACAGGTGGGGCTGAACAATTTCAATATATCTAATTGCAATTTTATTGACTGATACAACATTTGGGATGATGTGATATGAGAGGGAATGATCATTTTTAAATTATTATTCCCATTTTCATTAAAAACTTTCTTTTCTTTTTTTTATTGATTTTGTGATTTTTGTGAGGATCTGTACCAAACATAAATGTTTTCTTAAGTCTGAAGAATATGATGCAGCACGACAATATTTGATTTAAATGCTATTTGACACAGATTTTGCCCTTTAACAAACATTGTGACCATATATAGAGGCCATATGGCAATTTCGATACATTTTTTATCAATTGTTGAGCCCTAATCACAGGAACACCAACAACAAAATAGTCCAAACTGCCAGTGACAAGCTTCACATGTCAGCTACGACTGGACCATCCCTAAAGAAATGTAGTTGAAAATGTGTATTGGATAGCATGTCAAAAACAATTATAGATCATATTAATGTATTGGGAGGCTCTGTTTTTATACTCTTTAAAAGAAAATGTCCTTCGATCTGTATTCAAATGTCGCCCCTGAGGCATAGGACATGTAGATAATGATTTGTGAACACAAATAATTATGTTACCACAGGCAAAAGCAAAGTAAAAGCTGAACAAATACTACAAATGTGACAATGATATGCTTCAATAGCTCTTGTTCAGGATTCATAAGTTTACTGCAGCTAAATATAACAGGAGAACAGGAACCTACCATACTGCAGGAGGTCGTCTCTTTTTCCATGTTTGAAAAGCTTCGCCTAAGGGACATAAATAGGTTGACCAAATAAATTGTAGGAACTGGAGAAGAGATAGCAGTAACATTCGCATCACACATTTGTTATAGCACTAACACATTTAAAAAAAGACATATTACTCTCAAAAGCCAAATTCATGCCAGCTCATTTCTTGACAATTTCTTTTTTTCCTTAAATCTTGATTCTTTGCAGCACTTTCCCCTCAATCTACACAAAAAACAAACAAGCAAGTATGGGTCCTGTAGGCTTGTTGACTGAAAACACAGAGCCAGTTTTGAACGCCGTAAGCACCACATAGACTGGAACCAGGTTCACTTCACAGCCATTAAGTACAAAGAGAGGCTTTCGAAAACATGCTATGCAAGTTTGTGTGCCAATGATATGAATGTAATGTATTTGCTTGAGGGCTGCAAAACCTTACGTAAGTTGACAGCAAGTGATTGAAAAACGTTTATAGTGTGAACAGGTGTAATCTAAAAAGGGAAGAGAAAGTGGATTTCATTGAAACCAAGTACCCTCAATGCCGCTCTCTGATGAAGAACCGTTTAGCTTAAAGCAGTGAATTAAACTGACATAAGTCACTTGAAACAACAGGTCCCACACACACACACACACACACACACACACACACACACACACACACACACACACACACACACAGCAGGTGCATTACACACCTGCCAAAACCACATGAGGTATTGTGTGAGACATACCAGTCATGTCAGCGCTTGTAAACTATCATCTGCAGGTTTTGATACACACAGTGCACACAGATTACACTGGCTTTAAATATACAGACAGGCGTGCATGAAATGCTACAGATTTGAGTGTGATCAGGGAGTGCGTGTGTTTACCAGAGACTGCAGGGCACCATCCAGCATCATGATGTCTCTCATTGACTGGTCATTGGTCTGGGATATAGTGGTCAAGCTCCAGTCCAAAAAGTCTCCAAGGCACTTCTGTTTGACATCAGGGCGTGTCATGAACCTGTACAGTCACGTACGTCAAGACAAGAAAGCAATTAAAGGTTTCATGGGGATAAACCAATGCAGACACCAGTTAAGACGGTCAAAGAACAACCGTGACCTCTATTGGCTGGAAAACTAATTACAGTTAATAACTTGACCTACATTGTATGTTGTGTTTACTGCAAGGTAGAATATCTTTTAGAGATAAATTAAAAACTGATTAAATTCAGTCTTCGTTTTTTTTGGTCATGATTGATACAGGCTTACAAAATAGACATACTGTAGTAATTGGGGAACTGGGCAATATAATCAATCACAATATTAATATGGATGTTTTTATTATCTCCAGGAAACAAACTAATGCAGAATCACATGTGAAAATGTCTAAATGTTTAATGTAATGAAACGCAAACATATAAGACAGAACCCCAACTAAAAATGTTTGGTAGCTTTTAATTAGGCTTCTTGAAATCTTCAATTTGGACAACAGGAATTTGTAGAATGTTAAAGCGATATGCAATTCAATACTTTTGTCCAGCCCCTGAGCACCTACATACTATTAAACTATAGTATTATTTTAAAAAACTTTGCAGTGGTGAATACTTTTTCAGTTTCTGTTGTCCTAGACTAAATAATACGTAATAAGCATAATAGGTACACTGGCTGTAGCGCCCAGCTGGACTGTGTGTGGAAGTTACTTACAGCCGTCAGGATTCACAGATACACTTACTGTAACATTAGTGACACTGCAGCAGTTCTGTTGCAGTTCCAGTGTAACATATACATTGAAATTATGTCAGCAGCCGCAGGTCTCTCCCGACACACTTGGTCATTATTTGTACCTTATACTGAATTTACAAGCCTTTGTCACAAGATATACTTAAAGTCCAATGTTCAGTTTTTTTCCTCCATACTTAAGACTGATTTGTTTTTATTACACTCCTATTATTTGTAGCTGTTGAGGAGGACTTAAAGAGACAGGCGCTGAAACAGAGCTCTTCAGACAGAGGGTGAATACAGCTATATTCAGACAGACAGTATGAGTAGAATAAATGTTTTTTTGAACATTACAGCATGTAGATATATTCTATTATAAACCCAAAATACAAAAACTAACCTGAAAAGTTGCATAATATGTGAACTTTAAGTTGTAAGCGTTGGCCTCCGCAGTTTAGACCATATCAGCAGTTAACCAATCTTGTAGGAAAAACTTGCTGAAAGCAGTCACCGGCATAATAATATTGACTATTCCGTGCTAAAAACAAAGACAGCCCATGTACCGTCCAGATTCTAGCAATCATCAAAGAACTGAGGTGATAAGAGTTCACTTCCTAATTAAAGACCCCCAGTTGAAAAAGTCCAAACACTACTATTTATACTTATATATTATTATATTTCTGGGTAAAGCCCAGTTGTAAGTATTGAAAAACTTTTTTGTGAAGGGTATTATTGTTCCATTGTTTCAAACTGTAATAAAATGTTGGATACAGCCACAAAATTAAAATACTATGTTATCACTTGCTTGGTGTTTGTGCACTTACTTTGATACCAGTACAGATGCAGCATCTCTGGGACTATCACTAACGAGTAGATAAGACTGAAAATATAAAAGAATCTGTCACTCATACTGTATGAAAGCATGACTGCAGAACATCGTAACATTAACACTGGAGTAACTACAAACAAATCCACAAACATTACTGGGCTAAATAAAATTCAGTTCAGATCTTAAGCTTCTGGATTCTCTTCTTAATGGACTCTCAGTTTTTATAGGGAGACATATTGATGATTAGTTTATTTTGTTGCTGTAATTATGTATACATCACAGATTCTAAAATAGCAGAGAGTGGTTTGTTATAAATTACACTGTCATAACTGTCACAGAATTACTGCTGTCAAAAATGTAGACAGTGTATTCAGATACTTTTGAGGATCCACAACTCCTGATAAAAGAGCCAAGCCATTATGGGGAGCGAGACCTAGACATACAGACCAAACTCTCTTACACAAAACAGAATCAAGATTATATCATATACTTAACGTGCCTTTGCAATAGCTAGAATACGGTCCATGGTGGGCTCTCGGGCCTGGCCTCCGTCTGACTCTAGATGACCATCCAGACGATAAAGGTCAAAGGGTATGAGGCAGGTCATGGACAGCCACAACAACAACATGTAGCGAGTTTCCCAAGTCTGGAATGAGTATGGGTGGTAAAACACACCATTGTTAAATGTTTGATAAAGCTAACAACAAAAAGATTATATGTGCAAACCTGTAGGAGGCAAATGCACAGGGGTGTAATTGTGAAGGCCTGGATTATCATTTTTTTCCCCTTGAAAGGTATTGCCAGTCTTACCTCAGAATCTTTGGGATCTTGCCTGGACAGCAGGTCCAGAACTGGCTGGACATCTGCCACCTCATGGGGCAAAAGCTGCATGAAGATTTTATAGCCTCTGACCTACCCAGGAAAACAAATACATAAATAAATAAATACAAGCATCACTGAAATAGCTGGATAACTCTGCTGTGTCAGTAAAAGTAGTGTTCCAGGTTTTATTCTGCAGGCCAATGCTTAAGTGGCAAAATATTAGACAACCACAGCCAACCACTTTCAGCTCCTGCCCTCAGGGCAAAAGATATAGATTTCCATGTGCAAAGAAAGCTACACAAAGCAGTTTTTCGTGTTGCCATAAAATATCTTAATGAGTAAGGGAAACCACTTTTTGAAGCCAGCTTGATTCAGCACCCACCATCAATTATCTGGTGCCACTTTCAATGTATCTTCTATTATGTAATGCATTTTTAAAGTAAATGTGTCATGTCCGGATGCGATATGATGCGTCTTAACGTATCATTTTTAATAGCAAGACGCATGTCTGCTTTTTGCACGCAAAAAGTAGACAAAGTGCTTTCTGTTCTATTTTCT
This sequence comes from Bovichtus variegatus, assembly GCA_943593645.1. NCBI lineage: Eukaryota > Metazoa > Chordata > Actinopteri > Perciformes > Bovichtidae > Bovichtus > Bovichtus variegatus. The sequence continues at coordinate 4,628,179 of CALSCE010010635.1, forward strand.
TCCTCTCTGTGTAGTGTAGTCTGGTGGGTTTCCACTGACATAGCAGACAAGACACAGTTTATGTGAACACTGCTTTTCACTGACCTTGCAGATGATGTAGAGAAACTTGAAGCTCAAATGAACCAATGAAGGGGGGGACTTCTCACTCCTCACAAACTCCAGAATAATGTTCAGCATCCATTCTAAAACAAAATTGTAAATCATACATAAATATATTCTCCAAATGAATTTACAGTGAGAATACAGATTGCATTTAGAGTTTTGGAGACATAATGCACGTTACCTAAGTGTGGGTCCAGGAGATGAGGCTGCTCCTGATATCCATTCATTATCACTGTGGGAGGAAACGGGCAGTGTGATGAATTGCAAACAAGCTAAAAACCCATCTGAAGCCCTGATTAAAATGTGTTTATTTATGATTATTGTACTATGTGGATGACTGTCTCACCTAAGAACCTCTGTGAGGTGGACTCGCTTGTCACCATGTCCCCGTGGATCTCCGGCAGGCTGGAGATGAGAGCTCTCGTCTCGCTGCTCTCACTGAAGCCCCCCAAAACACACAGTTTTACAATGGACTCTCCTTCTTCACCACACCCATTGTCTGTCTCCGATAAGGCCATTCTGACAGACTTCTAACTTTGTTACAGAGGCTAACGTTAGGTATGAGTTATGAACCAGTTAGCTAGCTAATATTAGCATTCAACACTAGCAAAAGGAACCAATGCTACTTAATGTGCTTAAGTAACGACGGAATGTATTTAACTTGTATAGCTACATCACAGACTTGGTCTCACTAGTATTGACGTGAAAAATGACTGCGCGCAAACAAAAATTAATATCATTAAACAGAACCGAGTCACTATATATGATATCTCTTCATATGATATTTCTATTGTGATGTGCACATGATGTGCGCAGTTAAACTCGCGCCCCGCCCTAGTACGTCTTCTTCTTCCACTACTTTCCGGCAGGATAGACATAGTTTAGTGCATTGCTGCCCCCCACCGGTGTAGAAACGTCATTGCTGTTTTTGCCATCTGCGATCTGCGTATAGTATACAGTATCTTGCGATATAGATCTGTGGTCTTGAGGAAGTGTACTACTTCCCCAGCTCTCTCTTTTTGATATATCCCGTCTCCAAACATTGTTTTAGGGGAAAACATGTTTACTCTCAGTTTGCTTAATTCTATAAACAAAACCCTCCTTTCCCCTGGCCTTGTCAATTTGATCTCATCCTCCCGAGGCATGTTCACATATTGCCAGATTTCACTGATGGTTGAATGTTGTACACCTTTCTCCCTCTGCTGTCTGCATCCCACTCTTGCTGTCATTGATAACTCAGTATCACACTGATGTTGCTGCGGCACTCCATCCTGCCAAATGACACCTGCACATCTACACTATCCCTGCCTAAATTTGCCTCAGCTGCCCGATCAGCCACCTCATTGTCCTCAACCCCAATATCTGCATAAGAAACCCACCTCTCCAGTTTAAAAAATATCATAAATACCTCCCCAACTATCTCTGGTCTAGCGCTTCCACCCATCAAGGCCATCAAGGCAGATAATGAATCAGTACAGATCAAAATACAACACAACATGTGATCAATATCTAAAATATGATGCTGTGGTATAGATGTATCTACTTAAAAGCATATAAATCATTTCAAATTAGCTTCACCTCAACCAATATAACCAATATTAATGCATCAATAATAATGGTCCAGTAATATAATGGTATAATGCTGACTGGGTCCATTCTGACAAACAAATAATTATACTATTGATACTTTAAGGACATTTCTATAGTGTAGTATCTAGCTACTTTTACTTAAGTACATTATTTGAATACTTCTTCGCCCGCTGCAATTTGCCATGCTTTTGTTACTATTCATAGCAGAGCTGTGAAACACTGGTTCACTGGCACAGCCTGTGACATTGTGATGTCCTTATAAGTCAAGTTCATATAACATTGTGATTCTATAGCTGAGAAAACATTAAAGCATAACGACACATAAACCATCTTTAGTCTTTGGGTGCATCAACACCCGTGAGCAATAAAAGTTCTGAGTTCTCATGAACTGCAAATAGCAGAGTATAAAATAAAAATATACATATTATAATCTTACAAGATGGTATAAAAACTGAAGATACTCGGTGCACGGCGATGCTTCTCTCCTGGGTGCAGCTGGTGCAGAGTAAACCAAAAATATATCAAAATTCCAGCGCCCACCAGGATACTGATAGACACTGTACTGTATAACAGATTACATTTAAAAACAAGAAAGAGCAAACTGTGTTTTGATTGTTGCTTCCTGAGATTCGGCTTTTCATTCTTCATACTTTTTTGATTTATTTTGGTTTATATGTGTATGTTTATGTTACTAAGGCGCATGTGATTGCTGGGAGGAAAGGTGGACAACACCCAGGGAGGAGAAGCTATTGTTCATACTGAGGGCAGGGGGCCAGTAAGAGGGGTGGAGAGTTCTTTATGGTGATCTTACTGTAGGATTCACTACTTTTTCATTCCAGATAGATAACAAATACAGACAGTCAGGACAAATCCTTTGGTTCATGCCAGGATTTATTCTTGGCCAAGCAGTGGAAATTAAACATTGCAAGGATCCCTTAAAATACAGCAACATTTTGTAGTTCTATGTATTTTTCAGTGTGCACTGGTCATGTTAGTATGATGTAGTTAAAGTATAAAGCATTGCATTCACTGGGAAAATCAGATGTCTTTTGCACAGCAGTACAATTCAGTTGGATGCTGCTCAAATGCAGGCAATGAATATAATAAAAATTAAGAAAAGGTTTGCAGCATACCAAAGAAGCAAGCTCAGCTTTGGACCAACTCAAAACTTATTGGTATTTGTACTTCTAACTCAGAAACAAGCCTAGTAAAAAAATACCCGTAACACGTGGCATGCTCTTCCACTTGCATAAAATGTTTAAATAAAAACAGATTTAAGTTTTGGTGTGTAGTGAGCCTATCCTTTTTAAACAGTATTGCATGTTAAGGTGTATGTTTGGTTGAAGGCAACCTACACACAAGTCAGTGTAGAAAAATACATAATTATTATTTATAGAGTACATGTCCTTGTTCAAACATAACATTTAAGATAGTAATTCAAAGATTTGGATTCTATTTGTCACATTTTGGAAGCAGGTTAGTACAAGTGGCAGGGCAGAACTATTTTGTTATGTTGATTCTGTATCGTCTATACAATATAACAGACATTAGAATGCTAGAATGTAATGTTAAGTCTATAACAAATAGTCACACATTTTTTTTGTCAAATTACCATCTATCAATATATACATAATACTTGGTTGGAGTTTAAGACTGTGATGCTTTCTACAAAACGTGAGTGCAATTATTTAAGAAGGTCCTTCATAATACTTATTGAAGAGCCCCTGTAGCCCCCACCAAAGTGGTTCCAGTGATTCAGGTAGTGGAAGAGTTGGTAAAGCTGGTTTCTCTTTGCAAAGCCTGGTGCTTTAGGAATCTTTTCATAGTAAGCAGAGTAAAAAGAGCTGTTGAAGCCCCCAAACATCCCTGCAATACCCAGCTCATATTCTGAATGGCCATAAAAGGAGGCTGGATCAAAGATGACTGGGCCTTCTGCACACTGTGCCACGTTGCCTCCCCATAAGTCTCCATGGAGGAGAGCAGGGACAATTTCCACATCTGTGAAAAACTGAGGGATCTTCAGCTGTAAATGACAGACACAATGTGTAAGTGGCACTGTCATATCATGTTGATACAATAATAGGGACATGTGTAAAGTATGTTTTGTTCCTGATGGGGTCAAAAGCAGGGTGCACCTGTAGCTTGGCCCACAGTTCACTGGCCTGCCTGTCTCCATAAGATTTCTCCACCATGTCAAGCTGGTGCTGCAGCCTCTGCTGTGAGTAAAATGTTACCCAGTCATCCTGCCACTCATTTTCCTGTGGATATAAGGGGAAATAATGAATGCAGTCAGTACTACGGTAACATCTCAAAGACTTAGAGAACACATACATGTACTACACTTGTGCTACATCTTAGAGACTAGAACACAGTCCAATTTTGCCTAGTATACAAGTACAATACCTCTTTCTTTCATTATTTTTTTGTTTTACCTGTGGTAGATATCCACAGCATGTAGGTACACTGAAGCCAAATTTATCAACAACGGCTACCTCCGATTGTCCAGCTCCTTTTCCTGTGTACAATAAAATGTATTATGTAGTAAATCTTAATCAATCACCAATAACATATTTTTACATTTTGAGAGTTATCTGTTATTCAGTGTCATAATGGAAAGAGGATCAAATATGTGTTTGTGCATTTGTCTTTATTTGCATGTACGAAAGTGAGGTTAAGGTGAATTACCCACTGTCTGCTGCTCTTTATTTAATTTTTCCAACTGTCTCTTGTTGTGAACATGTAGATCTGCCAGCTGCTCTCCTAGGCACTTTGAGTACCTACACATTAGATTTTGGAAATAAAGTTTTTAATTTGATAAAAAAAGAACAAACTTTCACAACTATATATTCCATGTTGCCCTACATTCTACTGATGAAGTACTAAACAAATGATGTGAGATAGCTCTTACTTGGTAAGACCTCTCATGTCCAGATGTTCCATCACAAATACACATCCTCCTGTGTCAAGCTCAATCACCTTCACAGGCTTGGGGACTCTAACATTTTCTGTTTTTAAAATGGCTTCCAAACTGGCCATCTCCCCATCAAACATCAATTTGGCCTGAATCAAACAAAAAAAATAAAAAATAACGTGGGCTGATGAGAAGTGCAGTAGCACATATCTACACAAGATAGCATTATAAATAATAATAAAGATTGGTAGCCGTTTTGCAAGGTGTGCGCAAAGTTCAGAGGCAGTCAAATACTTATTTCAGAGGGTGCAGCTAGCGAGCAGACATGGTAAGCCAGACACCAAATGAATACATGTCAGTATAATGAATTACAATATAAAACAATGATCACATACCTCTCTCTTGTGATTTATCTTCACAAACACTCTCCCAGTGTCAGTATCATAACTCTGGCCCTCGCTGATACATCCACCTCCCGAGTGACCCGTTGACTTTAGCATGGCTGTCCCCAACTCTTTCTTTAACTTAGCTTCCATGGTTATTCCCCACAACCAATTCTAGTAGAATTATAGTGTCGCTATTGCTGACAACGCACTGCACCTGCAGTGCCAGAAGTTTAGGGGGCGTTTTGACCAGGTGTTGACTGTTTCCGTCGTGTGAACCAATAGCTTTAATCCAAAGGGGGACGGTGGTCTTGTTTTTCTTCCGTTATAAGTGGTAACCAATCACAAACAAGACGGAAATGACTGTTTCTATTTCATCCTATCACAGCGACGGATAACGGTCATATGAGCGTCGCCATGGTGCCAAATGAAGCTACATCGGTTTCATGCTAGCATGCTCCGCTTCGCTATGCTTCTGCTACAAAACAGAAATGAGCAGCAATGACATTTGTCTGCTTATTGGAGCGACTGGCGTCGGAAAAACGTTGTTGCTGAAACGTCTACAAAATATCCTTTGTGTCCCGCTACATGTTTTGAACTAGAATCTGAAATAAGTGAAAGGTAAAATTGAAAGCGTTGTGTAACGTTAGCTGGTTTATCTAGCTAGCTCATTTAGCCTGATGAGCTAGTGTAACGTTAGTAGTTAGTAGGTAGTTAAGTTGGTGTTAAGTTAGTAAGCAATATACTGTAAACTAGTGTTATCTAGCTACCTATTACAAATGGCCTAATATGTAATTTTGCACCAGTTTGAGTTCAAATGCAGTTGCAAAAACATGTAAATATATAAAGGATACTAAAACATTATTTCACATTGTTTTTTAAATTACATACATACATTTAACAACGATTAGTACAAAATGGCACTTTCAAAGCTAAACCAAAAAAAAAACAATATAATATAGTATAAACAGTTTAAATATTTTATTGAACACGTTTGCCTTTGAGATGGATGCACTGGCTCCTGTGTATATTGTTCCTGACATTTTGTTTACAGCTCAGTTTGCATGGATTAGGGGAACTGGGGGAACCTCCTTCTACTCTGCCTACAGTAAGTTCTATTGAAAGGTAGTTTTAATATTTTTGCAAGCTCAGTTTTGATGAGACAGACCATCCATGTAATGCCTCCAATCTCTTTAAACCTCCACAGGTAGGAACCAACCTGACAGACCTGAAACTGAAGAAGAAGAAGGTGACGTTAAGAGAGCTGGGAGGCTGCATGGGCCCTATATGGCCGAGTTATTTCAAAGACTGCTCCTCTGTGATTGTATGTTCTTTGTACTGTATTTATTTGCAACAGTTGATGAATGACTGTTGGCATTATTTGACTGAATGTTTCTTTCTGTTTTCTCATAGTTCATGGTGGACTCAGCCAACATTGCTCAGATATCCTCCTCCTGTATCCAGCTGTTGTCAGTGCTCTCCGCTGAGAATCTGCACAGTGCCTCTGTGCTTATTCTGTTCAACAAGAGGTGACATTCACATACACATCAATCACTAAATTCACTTGCCATACCTGCAAAATGTCCGTGTCAGCAGCTTGAACACAATATGTATCCTATATCATAATTCTGTCTCTTTGTGAAAGCCGTTCAAGCTATTGTGTATTTTATTATTTTTGTTTTCTTTCCACCCTTTTCCAGGGACATGCCTTGCACCATGAGTCTCGTAGAGATAAAGTCGCTGTTCAGAATGGATGACATCATTGCATCTGCTACTCAGCCAATCACAACACTGGAACTCAGTGCCCGCTCTGGACAGGGACTTCAGGACGTGCTGAGCTGGCTGGAGTCCATCATAGTAAAGTGAACGTATGGTCCTTATAAAGTGATGCCACTCTCACAGAACTTTGAATGATGACCAAGCTTGTTGGCAAGATATTTCTGTATTCTCAGTGTGGAAAGACACCTAACACACCATTTTTAAGAGAATTTAATGACGTGCTTAGTGTTGGACCCAGTAAAAAAAACCTGTTACTGTGTCTTTGGTTCCATAAAAATATGCTGAATGTTCATAATGGGGAAGGAGATTTATTGGTGATATCACGGCAGGTCGTAATGATTATTGACTATTTTAACCTTTCATAAATCAACACTGTAGGTCTCACATTTAGTTAATAATTATTTATACTGGTCACTTTTACTCATTTAATTCCACACAGATAAACGGTGAACTGCTGGGATGCATGGCAGACTGTAGTGTGATCCTCATCCTAATCTAAGTTAGGATGAGGACTAGATTTATTACTAGTTAAGTGTGAGAAACTCATGTTAGAAGAGCTTGGTTTGTCAGTGATTATTGTAAGTGATGTGGCACTGAAGCACTACCAGCAGGGGGCATAAAGTTGGAAAAAAAAAAAAAAACATGTAACTGGTACTGGGTGTAAGCATGAGTTGTGATGGTTTCATAATAAATGTATTGATATCACAGGAAAGGAGAAAATGCAAAACAATAAAACCAACTGAAGAATGCAGCTGTGTTCCAATTATACCCTTATATTTGATGAGTCAGTGGTTCACAAGCAAGGAATAAAACCCATGATTTCTACATTTTCAAATGGTGCCTTGTTTATAGTGAATTCTGAAGCACTTCCAGTCCTCAAACACTATCATTTCATTCAGTTCACCTCAGAAATGAATTTCACTATAGTACAATCATGAACACACTGATGGTTGTCATCAGCTCTGGCCAAACAGAAGCCCCACAACTTTCTCACTCTTGTCTCTTAACAGAAATCTATTTTTTACATTTGCAAATGACAGCAGTAGTTATGAGCAGGGTACTTGTTGACTACTTGAAAAGCCATAATACATTTGCCTGGTAATTGTGGCTAAGTGAAGTGACAAATATTATCAAACTGTGCTTTTGTGTATGTTTGCTTTCTTCTGAATTAAATTTACAATAGGTTATGGCCTTAAAGAAGGTTTACATGACACTAATGTTTCTGATACAAAAAGGTGTTATCACTTTTATGTAGCCTGTTACTGCAATCATGACAACAGTAGCAGGACAAATTGTTGCAGTGAAGAGCAGAACCAGCTCGCATCAATCTAAGGGTTACTATATTATAACACAATATAAAAACAACTAAGAATTCATACACGTCCTTGGGGATGAAGTTCAGTCTGCAGTTAGAGTTATATTTCAAGAGCATAACCTAATGGCATTCCCCTTTATCTCCAGTTTAGTTGGTCCTCATAAGAAAGGGTTCTGACTGCTCTGTGCAGCCTGTGATCCGTCAGTGCTGGCTGAAGAGAAGGGCAATATGGGCTCAGGGAGGCTCCCTGGCAGGCCCAGACCAGGCTGGGTGGGGTGAGTAAGGGACATAGGGAGGCTAGTAGGCTGGTGGCTCATAGGCAGCGGCAGGGAGGCGCTGTATGGAAGAGAAGTGCCCTGGGGAGCCGAAGATGTCGAGCTGGAGCCCAATTGATTAAGAGTTAGTTTGGGCTGCTCAATTTGGAATGGATTATTGGGTGAAGGAGCACTCAGGCCTAGACAGCAAGAAACAACAGAAAACTATTAGGTTTGATTTAAAGGAATAATTCAGCCACAAAATGACCATTTGTAAAATCAATTACTCACCCTGTGTGACCTTGAATTCTTGAAGAAAAGTGTGAGAGTTTGTAAAGAGATGTTTGGATTTAGTTTTGCTCTTGTTAAACGCGGCCCCCATTTAATTCATTTCATTAAGACTTTTCTCTGTTTTTTGATTGTACATCCACCATGAAGACATGCGAGAAAAATAAATGTTCTCTTCAAGAATTAAAGGTGGTAAACACATGGTGAGTAATTCATTTACACATGATCCTTTTGTGGGTGAAGTTTTTCTTTCAGAAGTTATTGAAATTAGATTTATCAACATGGAACTGATTTCAAACGAGTTGCAGCTATCAAAGCACTCAATTTCCTGGTCATCCCCTGGGTAAACATAATTAGTGCTGCATCTACAGCCAGTAATACAATAAATACCTGATAGGAAGGGGTTCATGATCTTGGCTGGAGGATTTGCTGGGATCAAGCTGTCCAGGTTTACTAAGGAAGCCGCTGTGGGGCCCAGGAAGGCCTCAGGTGTCCGGCATGTACGAGGGCTGGGGGCAGCCAGGCTTTCTCCAAGACGTGACAGGTCAAAAAGCTCAGGACTGCCCTCCCCTCGCCCATTCACGTTCACCTGACCTCCATCCATGGCCTCATCAAACAGATCCCCATCTAACAGCAGAAAAACAACAAGTTTTGACATTGCAAGTGAGTGGGATGCACAGAACCACAAAGAGAACATGTATATATGTAAATGCATTGTTTACCCGAGGGGCTTCCAGGTCGGAGAGAAGGTTCCCTCTTGGCTCCCTTCAGTGCTGAGAATGGATCAACTCCTAAAGAGGCTATTAACACACCAAAATACAATTTCATTTTATTATTTTAAATATGTAATTTCAAATATCTATGTGGCTCCTCCTATTTATCTGTGCCTACGCTGTATGAGTGCACGCATCACCTGTGTTGGCAGGCAAAGCCCATTCTCGGCCTGTGGCGTTGAGGCTGCTCTGCGGGTCATCCCAGGGGTCGACTGGGGGCTCCCATGGTGGAGGGGGGCTGTTGGAAGTTGGCGGTGCCATCCAGGGAGGATCCACCCTCGAGTCGTTGGTGCTGCCTTCTTTAGTAACAGAGAGGTGAATTAGAGAGAGTCTCCTTTTCTAGCAGGCGAGCAGAACTAATTGTACTGTGGAGGTTTATCTCAAACACTACACTGTACGGTATAACCTCTTCGGAAAAACACTGACACCTGAAATGAATCAGGCTGCAAATGTTTCTTTCTTCAAAAAAGAAACATTTTACGACTATAATTTACTACATATTATTTACAACTTTGTGCTTAAAAGTTCAGTTGGTAACTTTAATAAAAAAAGAACTTTGTTTCATATTTGCCCAAACTGTCACTATATCCTGACAGTAATGCATGAGACAGATCATCTGTAAAAAAAAGAAAAAAAAAAGAAAAGAACAAAAAAAAAAGAAATATCAGGTTCCTCTGCCTCCTCCTGTTCTCCTAATGGCATTTGCAAGACTCCGGCTCACCCGAACGAAAACAACAGGAGGCAGAGGAACCTGTTTTTTTCCCCCAAAGTATCTGTCTCATGCACTACTGCCAGGATATAATAAGAGTGTTATTTTTTATAAAAGTTACCTACTGAACCTTTAAACACTTCTGCTTTGGTCATGGTAAGCTAACTCGAGGCTCACCAAAGGAGTCCCAGGGATCTGGGATTCCTGGACGAGCAGCTGCCTGGTGTGGGGCATTATTCCATCGGTGGTCAGTAGGAGGCTGAGCTGAGGGCAATGCAAAAACATCTACAAGGTCCATGAAGGCGGTCTGACCACAGAAACAAGAAAAAAAAACCTGTGTCAGTTCAGTATATTGCTTCAACACTCACCGGCAGTTCTCTAATCCTCAACAACAGAATGATAGTTGAACTTAATTATTTACTACTACTATTTATTTACTTTATTTATTTTTTTAAACTGGTTTGAGATTTTCACAGTGCTTTTTGATCAGACCTAATAATCCTGTCCATCATCATAAGGCATTATACTTTAGATTTTGTACTTCAAAACATGAGAAAAAACACAGTAAACTACAATATATGGTTATATTTCATCACCCCCATTGAGATATTCCATACCCCAATATTTCATACCCCGCCTTTAGTCTCCATCTCAAGTTTGCTCTCCTCCAGAGCTTTCTTGAGCATCGACTCGTCCCCTTGGCGACTGAGTTGCTCCTGTCGACAGATAGACACATGGACGCCCTTTGGCATGACAGCTTCCGGCAAAATTCCCATATTGTAATTTGTCACATCCTAGTGTATTTATGACTCAGCAACTGCTCACAAGCACAAAAGCCAGCTTGTATTTCTTTTCTAGGCAACGTATGACCCAGATATAGAGTGCGCTGGGCACAAACCAGAAAATTCTGTGGTCAAAGAGAGGAGAGATCTCTAACAGAGCAGCTCTATTGTGGCATAGTGAGAGAGGAAAAAGACAAAGAGAGCGAGACAGGAAGAGAGAGGTTGCAAGAGATAATACAACAGAGTGATAGCTATGACATTTCTTTCAAAGGCAAAGCAAAAGAAGCAGGTGTGGGAATAAGTTGAACAATTTATAGTGGGTGATTAACATCAGAGAAAATAATAAAACATAGAGGATGATTCCCCTTCTACAATAAAAGATCAAACAGAGGAACACACTACAAAGTAATTATGTCGAAAATTACATTTAAATAAATGTCTGTTAAGTCACTATCTATCGCCGAATGAGATAACACGATTGTGATTGAGCCTATAGCCTACCGAGGAAAAGCCCATGCATTTGCAGTATCACAAGCTGGGTGTCTCTGCCGACATTCCCAGGAAGAATCACAAGCGTTGCGCAGTTAGTGACCGTTTTCCATCACCTAGCAATGGTTGGTTCTGACAGCAAGAGAGGGTAGGCGGAGCTAACGCCAAAGACTAACTCTTTAACTAACTAGCGTTGCAAGTAAACCGTTACTGAAGCCGAACAAACAATGACAAGAGCGATGGCTACATACTATGAAACTTGTAAGACAAGGGAAAGTGAGATCTAAAACCACACCTGCAATTACCGCTTAAAGCCATAGAAATCAGAGAAACTTCGAGAGATCTTTGAGATTGTAACTTGTAACCCCCCCGTGACAAAGGAACCCTACCTGCTGGTGCTCTTCCTTGCTCAGGCTCAGGGCTAACTCGAGCTGGGTATCTTCATCCATATCCAGTGCGGCAGGTGCAGGTTGGACTGGCTGTGAGAGGGATTAACCGGGGAGGGAATTGCAATCAGTATTTGGTCAGTAAAAGTGTGATTAGTGCTTGGACAAACTCACAATACATTGCATGCAATTCTACAGGTGTCCCAACCAGGCAGGGTTACAGGGTCAAACTGTTCCCTGACGCCACACCAGGAAAGTGTTTGACATGAATAGCTCATACTACTGAACTAAGAGGAGAGATTTAATGGTTAGTGGAGCAGAAGGATGAAGCCGTGTTTGATTAGTCGCTGGGGAAAGTTACATGTCCTTTTGCTGTTCAGGGGTGAGAGAGGCCAAATGTAGTCAGGAGAGTGAGTAGTACATGCAGCTGTCTCTCAGAAGGGCCCAGACTTGGCCGTGTGGTTGGTTTTTAGTGTACATAGCAACAGAAGATGTGCTATAGGGCAAAGGATGCAAAGGAAGAGTCGTCCCTGGTCCCAGCATACTTGTACCTTCTGGGTCTCCTCCTTGCTGAGAGTCATAGCGATCTGGAGCTGGGTCTGTTCATCAATATCCACTGTAGGAGGTGGCTAGGGTCAAGCAGGAAGGATTAGGAGGAAGTCTTATCAAAGGGAAAGTGAAAACGTGATTTTGCTCAAGTGATTCTTAAAGAAATCTAACGATTTGAGGTGATTTAGAACAGAGGAGTATCACAGAAACTGCTGTGCATGTTAACATATTCCCATAGCAGCCGAGCAGAAGTCGCAGAGGGCAACGGCTGCCCTTGCCATGGAGACTAGGATGGGCTGTAGGAGTGGATCAATGCACACATCCTGTCTGGCTCCTCACTCGCAGCTTCCTCACTCGAAGCATTGCTCACACAAATTTGTCAAAGAGCCATTATTGACCACATCAGAGACAGAGTTGATGAGATCACTTTCTGGGAAATGGTGGCCCAAAACAGACAGGCAGTGAGAGAGCTTCACCACCATGACAGATAGTGTGTAGTATATGTTTTAATGTTTTACTTTAGTGCTACAATGTCAGCTGCATGGAGGATAGGAAGCCTCCTTCTGTCAGGGCCATGTGCTGTAGGGATGAGAGGTTTGTGTGTGCTCAGTGTGTATGTGTGTGTTATCTTAGTGAGAGGTACCTTTTCATTTTCTTCTCGGCTCATAGCCAGGGCCAGCTGCAGCTGCAACTCCTCTTCTCCACTGGTCGCGGGCCGAGCTTGCTCCATGTCTGGAGCAAGTCGAGGAGAGGAAGAGGAGGCTTTAGGAACAGAGGAAAAGCAGAGGGGTGTGAACACAAACAGTAACAGATGGAACTAGATGGAAAACAAAGAAAGAAACACTTTAGGCTGATTTTTAAAGGCCAGAAAAGAGCTGACACTGTCTTTGCATGTTCATTTTTTTTTTCCACTTCCCATTGGATTGGGCCTTTGCTGGCATTGCTTGCCACGGTCTGCCTAACTCTGCCTGCACCGAGAACAATGGTGCGCCTGTGTGGAGAGTTAGGGTGGTGGAGGGGCAGAGGAATGGACGGGTTGGAGTGGGGCCCACCTTTTTACCCTGAATCCTCTGGGTGGGAGCCAGGATTCAGGTCCAGGTTTGGAGGAGGGGATGGGGCAGGGGGCTGGCAGTATACCAGTCTGGGTGTCAGACTGTGGGTCACGGGGCTAAAAGAGGGAAGCAGGCCACACGTTGGCAAAGTCAGGTCTCAGAAACCAATCATTTCCATTGTGCTGCCCCTCAATATCCCCTGTATGAGCTGAAACGCTTGCTGGCAATGAACCTGTGATCCCCACCCACGTTATCCATCAGCATTTTGTCCAAATCAACATCTGCCAGTGTCCTGGAATCTCCAAGAGATCCAACACTATCCTCCCTTTTCATCTTTAACGTCACCCATAGACAGAGCGACAACATTGCAAAAAATGCAATTACTTAATTTACACAGCCCAGCAGACAAGTAGGCACACGTGCATGTACATCACACATGTAGGGTCTTCCTGGAAGCATTCTTTTCAGGATAAATACCAAGTGATTTCAATTACTTGCAATGAGGATTGCAAACTTAGCATTTTGATATCATATGTATAGGTCTCTCCTGCGTACTGCAAACCATGTTCCCATAGCAGCATCACTGAACCATAGACTCAGACTTGGACGTGGTAACTGTTTCTGCCACATGTTTCCACTGGCACACGTTATAGCCCCAAGAACTATGCAAAGAACTTGTATAAGGTGGAAAATATATTGGACTTTTGAGGGATTAGAGGAAATAAAACAGATTCCATCTGTGGGCATGTCTCTGTTTAAACCATGAAACAGGCTTCAGATTAACTGGTGCCCTCATGAAGCCACAGCTCTGCTACTGACTAATAGTTTTTATTAGTCAGTAGCATAACACCATACACCACACAGACAAATGCTAAAGTATATACTACACACCAGGTATACCCTATCTACAAATGCTACACACAACTTTTTGATGCTTTTCCACTATGTGTTTTCAAGTTTGAGCGGTTTACTGTAGATGTCCTAACTCCTACACACTCAGAGGCATCACTTAGGTCTTAAGATAGTATCTAGACACCTAACCAACATCTCTGCAGTTGTGTAACAGACCGTAAAGTTAAGTAAACATGGTATCCAGTTGTGGGTTCACATTGGATTGAGACGAGCACAAACCGGGCCTCCTCTCTTTTGTAAATCCTGTTTCGCTGACGTGACTGTAAACAGGAGAATGAAAGGAATGCAGATGTCCAACCATCAGTAGAGAGCAAAAGTGAAAATACCTGACGACAAAGAAGGAACAAGCTATTCATTACCACTCATCAAAGCGTGAATGTTGGAATGTGCTGTTGGTATGAAAATAGAATCTACCTTAATGAGAAATCACAGGTGAGAACTGATTGATGCTCAAATCTCAAAAACTTGGCAGAGAGTTGAAATATATAACTGAGAGGATTGTAACGATCCACTGATCCAATGACGGACGATCCGATATTATCGATGCTCTTAAACAGGAGAAATGCGGTACTTTATAGTCAGCAACAGATTAAAAAAAAGAATAGTTTGTTTTTCCATTTTAAATGTCTGGAAGAGCTCAGTAAAAAAAATGGTCAAATCATATTTAAGTTGCTTTTTGTGAGTTGATATAAATGTAACTGATTGTGTTAAATGGGCTTATGATATCGTCTCATAGTGATGATCGAAGGCCCCTGAATTGGATCGAATAGAAATTGGGGCAGTCTATGGGACATCAGCAAATACTGTATCATTGTCCACATATATCCAATGTACCATAAATATATAATCGTATGGTGATGGAGCTCGTGATTTACACCCCTAATAAATTACAGTGTCTCTATAAATTGCATTTAATTGTCATCAAATGGAAAAACCTCGGCGAGCAATGCTTTTTTTTCTGTTCCTTCTTCTACTTTAATCATCCATGGGATCACATTTGAACTCATCAGATGAACTCATGACCTGTCACGTGTGCATTCCTGACAAATGACAGAACACATGCCAAAGAAAATAGTTGTCCTTCACATAATTGTGTAGATATCGGATGTCCCTGCTACTCACAGTGAAAGGAGGACGGGGAGCCTCTGCACCTGCCAAGCTCATCCCCATAGACCCCTGCCGGCTGGCTTGTGCGACGCCCCGGGTATGGAGGAGGCAGCGATCCAGAGCCTAAGCCACTAGTGGCCCCTGCCATGCGTGTCTTGGTCTTCAGTGCTTGGCTCCTCTCCTTCTTCAGCTTTTCCTCATCCTTCAGCAGAGCTACCAGATGCTTGGCCTTCTCCCGGACATTGACACCCTGGTCACGTCCATCTCGATCTATGTACTGGAAGTCTCTCAGGGTCTGGATGGTGTAAATGTTTTCCCGGCACTCCTTGGCCACACGCTCAGAGCCTGTTTTGATCAGGTAGTCCAGCAGGGTCATTGCCTTATAAACATGGCGCCAGTTTTTACCGTGGTCGTTGAGCCGTTTCCAGATCATACCCATAACCTCGGTGAAAGCCACGACATTGAAGGTTAGGTTTGCAATTTCAGACATGAGCGAGCTGGGAGGACCCCAGGGATCGTTGGAGGTGGCCTCCCGGACCTTGATCTCGGCCTCCGTGAAGTTGTTGACCATGTTTTTCATCTGGCGGCGCAGCGATGAGGTCTGCATGATGGCAGTAGTGTTTCACAGGTGTCGGCAAAAGATAGTCTGACAGCAGGCCAGCCCACTGCGTTCGTTGAAGATCGGTTCAGTGGAGAAATGCAATGCAGCTGACCACCTCTTGGGAACTTTAGTGATGTCCACAAGTGCGTTCCTTCTGCGAAGGAAAGATATATATCAACATTCTTATTCTAATGTCAAGTAATCATGGAGAGAACTTACTTCTTTTGCATGCTGCGGACTACAGCTGAGCTCTCACACATTCTTTCACTCAGTAATTGTGTTTGGAAAGAGAGAGAAACAACTCAGCACCTCCTAGCAATGTGAAACACAACACCTGGGCTCAGTTTTCCCTGAAACAACTTGGTGAGTGCATATAGTGCATTGCTCCTAAGTAAGCAATGACTTGCTTGACAGCTATTTCCCAAAAACTATTTCGGCAAATATTTTTTCCTTCCCTGAAAAGCAAATTAGCTGTTACAGACAAAGGGACTTCAACCCCAACCTGTCGGTGTAGATATATGTGTTTTACCTTGGAGTGAAACTGTGGGTGGGGGTGAGGTGGAGAGGGCGGGGGGGTCGGGTGGGGGGGTGGGGGGGTGGGGGGGTAAGCAGCAGCAGTAGGGCTTCAAAGCATTTATATTTTTACATTAATAATCAAGACTATTTGTATGTACAGCACTATCACTCTGCCCTGGACATTGGACTGCTTTTCCTTATGCAGGCGGGGCAGTGAGTCAGTTGAACTGAAAACTTTCCACTCCCAGATCTGTCTCAATTTATTTAACGAAGAACTGAAATGCATGAACACGAAGGATCAATCCCTTTCCCTTAAAAGTCAAGTGCTGTGTCATGAGTAATCATTTCCAAAATATTAAAAAGCAGAGACGAGAGATGGTCTTTAAAATGGTCGATATCTACCCCTATGACAAAACAGATTTATAATGGGTGTAAAATACAGCCATGTTGATACTGTAATAAAGAAAGTAAACTAAAAAACATTACAGTTTTAACTCTTTAAAAACCTCAGCAGGCTGTGGGCATAGTATGAAGAAAAGGTGATTAAGTCGGCCTGCAATATCAGTCATGCTATGAGAGCGCTGTAAATAGATCGTGAAGTGGTAGTAAGAGACAAAATTGTTTGTGGCTCAGCTGACAACAGGTTCAGTCTAAAGATGTCCAGCAATGCTCGCCATTCAGTCCCATTATCTCCTGATCCCTGGGGTCACTTGGCTGGAGACTGCGTGAGGAATTGCTAGATAGACGGTTAAAATGTACCCTTCCTGTAACTCCCTGTAACTGGAGGTACTAATGCAGCTAATAACAGAGAGATCAAACTGTGGCAATTAAACCGCTCCTCTGGCTAGATTTGTAATCCAATCTGTAGGCCTCCATTACTGTTCTGCTCACACCCGTAATGAAGATAAAGTCATTATGTGATGGATCTGACAAATATCTATCACATAATGCAGTCTAATAGTCAGGGGTGGAAGAAGTACTCAGATCTCTTAATTAAACAAAGTAAGTAATACAAAAGGTATTAGCATCAAAATATATTTTAAGTACCAAAAGTAAAAGTATGCAATACACAGGCCCATTTCAGAATCATATATATGATATTATTAGAATACTTATTGATTCATTAATGTGTTCATCACTTCAATGCTGCAGCTGGTAAAGGTGGACCTGATTTGGATTACTTTATATACAGCTGGGTGGCTTAATCTATATTAATATATCATTATGTATTAGCTGAATATATTTTGTATAATGCACTTAGTTACATTCCACCACTGCTGATAGTAGGGAGGTGAGGGAGACAGCGACCCTCCCCACCACTACACACACACACACACACACAAACATTCCTTCTACCAAACATCACACAGTGTTTCCTAAGAAAATGAATATTTCCCAAACAGCTTGAATATAACTTGTGACCTTGACATGGTTTCATACTGGACTGAAATCTCAAAGTATTTACTTGCTGTGTTTTCTACCGAAGGTTATTACTCTATAAAGCCCATTTTCTTTGCAAATCCAGCAAAGTGTAAAGTGAGCCCATCATTTCCTAACACTCTTTCTTATATAGCATACTTACAGGAAGCAAACTGTTCCCAGACCAGGCCTACATGCTCGCGCAGGTATGTTTTATCATGCCCTACAGATGTGTGGAAAAACACTAAAACCGCTGGATGAAAACACAGGTCTCGATTGAACTTATGTCCTTTTTGTCCCGAACTAGGACGAGTGGAGCCATTACCATGCACGTTGCGTCAAATGGGATGATCGGGTAGGTGAAAGTATGTGACCGTGACTCAGCTATGCTACCGAGTTTAAAAGTTGAAACCTCGACAGAATAAACAGAAAGCAGTAAATCGCAACGACCCCCGATCCCCTCTGCGTCCACTTTCCCTCTTACCTTCATGTCATAGCGCGTCAGTGGGGTCCCAACTTGGGGAGGCTTTGGGTGGAAGAAGAAACGCCTCCGCCTCTCGACATATCCCGTAGCTTTCGGCTAGAGAAAGGAACTAGAGTAAAAAAAAAAAAAAAAAAGATGTATAAACGCAGAGGAAAGCGCCGTATGTGCTCAAAATGTATCCAAATGTGAAGCACGGCGGTGCTGTTTTGTTATCAAACTTAGTTGTGTGTGTATATCACAATCCAGGCTTGCAGATGGCACAGCCCCCCCTAACAAAACACACGCACACACGAACACGCACACACACTAAAAATGGATGGAGAGGGAGGGAGGGAGGGAGGGAGGACTGCTCGGTGCATGCAGAGTCAGACTTAACCCTTTCCCTGCCTGATGAAAACGCATCTGAGCTCACTGGAGCAGGTGACCACTGAGGAATTACACATGAGGCCCAAAATAATTACACACTGTGAGGTGTAGGTGGAGACACACTGTTGGGATAAATCTGCTAATACCCCTATTCTATATCCTAAAGAACAACAGTGATCTTATATTACATTTCAGCAGATCACTGTGCGAAACCCACTGCAAGTCATTTAACATCTAAATATTACTGAAAGTACACAGGCAGAAACATATGGGATATTATAGTTTTGCACTAGGTAAAAACAAATGTGATATGGTGGATCTAAACTGATAACCGAATGCCACAGACCCTTTAAAATTCCAATAGAAATTGGAAATATGCTGGTAAGAGTGAGCATCCCACAGGGATTCAACAATGGACCGCATTTCCTTTTCAGCAGCTCCATCCTCATTGCCTCTCTGCTCTTTACTTATTCATCACAGCTAATGGGATGTGTATGCATTATACAAGACCTAAATATTTTCTGTATTTACCCTGGCTTGGATTCAGTCAAAAGTAATCTCTACCAACTATGTGCTGTCTATATGAAAGAACAGAGGGTCATGTCGTGACGTCGGGTGAGTAATGATTAGCTAACTGACGGAGAAGCAGCAACAGAGAACAGTGGGCTGGTTGACTGAGCAGGATATACAGGAAATACCAGCTCCACCTTGAAACAACAAAGGCACAACTCTTGGAGACAACACAAGGACAAAGTTTTACAGAAATAAAAAGTTCATCAAGCAGTGGAACTGCCTTTTAAACAGGATATTTATATTTCTCACAGAGGGTTCAAATAAGTGTGGGAGTATATTTACTTGTTGCAGCTCCCTGTTTGATTTTCATGTGACTCTCACTGATCAGGTCGGTCGAGCCCAACTTCATATACCTCCTCCGGCCCTCCTCCTCTCTGTCTTGGCACCCTATGTCTTTATTTCTCCTGAAAACAGATGCCTGAACACTCTTTGTTTCCCAACAAAGGCCTGATGAGGTCAGTGCAGGGGGGACATGCAGGCGAGGTCTGGGAAAACAGAGGGGGAGGAGAGAAGACTGATAAATAACACCACCCTGCTACTGCAGGGTGGTGTTATTTATGACATCACCCAGGAGGAAATCTGACTTCTTGTTTGTGTGTATGTGCCAAAAAGACAACTTTATGTGTGTTATCACTGTTCACTTTCTGTCCACTGGATCCTGTTTCTAAAACGTCACTGTATGGAACATGCCTCTTTGCTGTCCTCTAGTGGTTTAGTTGTGTTATTTTAAGCTGTTCTTTATTACAAAGATTGCCCAGGGCCCCAGGTTCACTCCATATCAGTTGGTCCTGTGTAATTTGATTAGATATGTGCAACACTAAAGTACAACAATAACTATACCGGGTCCTTTTGACTCTGTGTCAAAATATTATACTGTGCTTATTTGTTGTCAAGTTGTGTTTTATCCAATTCCTTTGTTTTTGTTCTGTGTATCAAGTAATTAACAGACAGAAAACCTTGAACAAAGTAGTATTATATCGTCCAGTACGGTAGGGTGGCAACCAATGATTATATTAAATATCATCGCGTCTAAAAGTTGTTTTCTTTAATATGGAATCTATTGTTTAGTGTATAAAATGTCAGAAAATAGTAGAAAAGGCCCATCATTATCCCCCAAAGCCCAATTTAACACATTCAAACATCTTCTTTGTTTGACTGAGAAACAGGAGATCAGCGCACCTTGGTAGCTGAATGGTTACAGTACATACAATACAACTGCAGGTTCAATTCCAGCCTTGAAACCTTTGTTGCATGTCACACCCCTCTCTTTCTCCCCCATTTCTACACTGTACTCTATCAAATAAAATGCAAAACAAAAGAAATGGAGTTTACCGTAATATGAAGCTAGCAAATATTCACATTTGAGAATGTGACACCAGTGATTATTAAGTGACTGAAACAGATCAGTCAATTATCTAAATTATTTATTTACTGTCAATCAACTAATCGAAACGTCAACTTAATCTCTTCAGCTTCGGAGTACTGGTTGGTTTCTCAGTGCCTTTGGAAATAATAAGAACAGTTTGTTCTAACACATTTGCGAGGTGTTGAAAAAGCCCCAAAAAGAGGCCAACAGTTAGTTCTATATATACATACAAAACGAATAAAAAATACTACAGTAAAGTGGTGAAGGGGAGTTTGAATTTTGCCCTGGAATCAAACAGATGATCTGTTCAGATGATGCTGCGTTATGTGACTGTTTGATGGGTTCCAATAATTTCTATAATTACTCATCTGAGCAGGGTGTCTCGGTGCATACAGTATATAATTGACATCCATTAGCCCAGTATGACGTTGTACTGTGACTGACGGTGGATTGGCAACCTTCCAGAAGGGAAATTATAGTAACTGTAGTCGCATTAACCCTTGTGTTTAGTTAACATCAGGTCTATTTCCGCATTGTTTGTGGTCGCACCACTGTAGGTATAAAAATAATGCAGATTTTTTTTCTTCCGGTTTTTAATCTTTTTTCTTTTCTTTTCTTCTGACCTTATTAGAACCAATATGTAAGATAGTCCAGTTCACCACAAACTTAGATCAACTTTATAGGTTCAGTACGCTATACATGAACAAATATATATTTCTTTTGTAAGTCATTCATACAAATAAATGTACAGTATGTATGTAGGATAAATTTCATTATACATTTCAGGGCAAACTTTCATTACATTTTCCATCACGACATGGATTTTCTGTCTTCTATGAAGTGCACCTGAAGATTTCAAATCTCCAGGCAATCAGCCTTTCCTTTCTGTAAAATTGCTTTATCGAACACACTATTCAGGTTTTCAGAAAGAAACTACTGTGTGGGCTATTTATTCAGAATGACCTTGGTTTGTGAAAAGAAATTCTGCAGTTATTCAATATATTCTGGCTCCTGCAATCATCTGACAGAGTACTGTCCAAATGTTCAGTACTTTAAAGTCAGGTAAGGTATGACATGTCCTTCAGCTTCAACTGTGTTCCAACTAAACCTTCACTCTCAAATACTATATAGAAGCAAATAAATGCATTCATGTTATTGTTAAAAGTAATGATTTATGCCCTCACAGTGCCCCAGCTTTATTTTATACCGTAGAAAATAACATCAGATTGCATCACCAGGCTTCATGAGTGCTAAAGCAGAGTGAGACGTTTCTCCAGTCTTGACACAGAGAGCGTCGTGATCACTGCAGAAAACAACAAGGTTTGCAAGTACTGTTCATAACAGCCGCATGAATAATTGAATCCCAGATGCACAGTTATCTCAGGCTGCACGGGCACATGTTTGTAAGTAGCTTTTGTTAGGAAAACACTGTGCGATGGTTATATGAACATAATAAACATACATTAAATAGGTCACAATAAATATGAAAAAACATACCAAATGATCATCATCACCATGACATCTTTGCAAAAGAACAGGATGAACACAGTTAAGTGCTCACACCTCCAGTGTCCATGACAACAGGGATTTTGGCAGTTATCTGGACACTGCCATTCATCTA
Organism: Bovichtus variegatus; assembly: GCA_943593645.1. Lineage (NCBI taxonomy): Eukaryota > Metazoa > Chordata > Actinopteri > Perciformes > Bovichtidae > Bovichtus > Bovichtus variegatus. The sequence goes on from CALSCE010010635.1 coordinate 4,650,506, forward strand.
ATTATCCATAATGAGAACACCTGAACATGAGGTGCTAAAATGTTTTGTTGATTAGGTTTGAACAGATGAAAATACTACAAGGGTTTGTCTCAGAACAAAATGGATTATTTTAACAGATGTGTGCCCACAACTGACATTTTGAGTTTGATTGGGACTAATGTTTTTCCTATATACAGGCTACTGTTTGACAAGTCTACTAACCCAAAGTAGGCCATGCCCGGTCCAGATTTTAAAACTTTAGACTTCAGAACAAATATTGTGGCATTTTTCCTTATCATACCAAATATAGTCTTGTCTTTGACACTAGCTAACACATTTGCAAAACTCCTCTCTCTATCTTTCCAGACGTATCTAGTCAGGCTGCGCAGCAGGCACATTTTTTCAAGTGGCTTCTGTAAGGAGAGCACTGTGTAATGGTTATATGAACATGGTGAAAATACATAAAAGAAACAGGTCATAATAAAAACTGAAAACAATTCCAAATGATTATTGTCACAATGGCATCTTTGTAAAAGAAGAGGATGAACACAATGCATTCGAGCTCAAACCTCCAGCGTCCATGACAACAGGGGAGTTATCTGGACACTATCACAAACGAATGAACTGATGGACCCATAAGTACTCTCATTAATGTATCCATACTGAGAACACTTGAACGTGACACGTTTTGAAATAGTACATCAATTAGGTTTAAACAGATCAGAATACCACAACTGGGTGTCTCGGGACAAAATGTTCAAAAGCATAATTCAGGTCTGATTAGGATCATTTTAGTCTGGACACTAATAAACACATTTGGAAAACTCTATATTTCCAGAGCTATCTATAGCTATTGTCTTCAAAGGAAAACTACTTCGCTTAACATGGAGATCTTATGGGCTTTTCTTTTGTTTGGGGGCTGCGCTGTGCGTCTATAAAAAGGAGAGTGTTCTCTGGCTGACAGCGTGACGCACACACTGCGCTTGTTGTAGGTGTATAAGAGGCGGCTCTCGGCTCGGTTTCTACGCACACATGGGGAAGCAACTTGGGTCGGTAAGATTTTGTTGTCGTCGGTGATCGGAGACGCTTGAAAGAACACGGAGATGAACGCAACGATTTACCTCCCCGTTGATGGCATCCTCGGAATGTTCAACTCTCTCACCGGGCATCACCAATCAGGCATTACGCACCCAGTTCTTCAGAGCGCAGCCCTTACCCCAGTACCCACGAACCCCAAAATCTCACACATATCCAAGACAGGCATGGGCATCATCAAAACTGTTAAAGGGCACTTGAGACAACAGGATAAAAGAGTGGTTGAAAGTAGATCCAGTTCTGGCAATCGGCATGTTTCAAGAGATCGACTACAAAAAAGGTCCGTGGATCTGCTGGAGCTGGGTCTGACCAAGCCCAAGAACTGTCACAGAATTGTTGTGCTTGGCGCTCCCAGAGTAGGTAAAACTAACATCCTCCAGCGGTTCTTGGGTAAAGAATTTGAAGAGCACTACGAACCCACAACCGAGGACTTCCACAGAAAACTGTTCCACATAGGAGGAGAGGCATATCAGGTTGATCTTCTGGACGCAGCCAGTGAGAGGGACTTCCCTGCAAAACGGAGGTTGTCCATACTGACAGGTGAGCCCTTTGATGGGTAATAATCATTGCAGTTGTTTTAAGTATTAATATGATGTTTAGAAATACTATTTTACAATAGAGAAACTGTACATTCGGTGGTGTTTTTAGGAATTGATTTAACATAAAAAAAAAAAAAAATGCCGCAATAACCTCACGATGTAATTAAAGTGACGCTCTCTTTTTCTCCAGGTGACACATTCCTGCTTGTGTTTAGTTTGGATGACAGAGAGTCCTTCAACAAAGTCTGTGAGCTGCTCAACGAGATCAAAGAAGCCAAGGCAAAGTTGATGAAATTAAAACATCTCGCGAGACTACCACCAGTCGTGATATGCGGGAACAAAGCGGACTTGGAGGCGCAGCGAGCCGTCAGTCGGACAGAGGTCACGGAAAACATCGGCGAGGATGTCGCGTTCTTCGAAACCTCTGCTAAAGACGGTACGGGGATGGAAGGTGCGTTCAGGGCCCTTGCCACCTTAGGCGGACTGCCTGACGAGACGAGTCCGTCACGACACCAGATCATATCCATCCTCACCTACCAGTCGATGTGCATCGGCCAGCGAGGCAGGAGAGGGAGCCGGGGACTCGGTGCTCCATGTGCCGCAGTGGATCCTCTGGCGCGCCGTCCGAGCTTCACCAGCGACCTGCGGCTGGTGCTGAGATCAAGCACCAAACACAACAAACCCGAGAGGTGTCAGATTCAATGAATTGTGAGCCTTCTTGATAAAACCCAATTGTAGTAGTATGCTACAATGTCATATTATGTAAGGAGTTATACTCCGCAGCACCTGGCTGGACCAGTGCGTTCATCTTTTGTTTCCTTTTGTATGTGTAACTGTCTTTATATTATTGTACGATAATAAAAAAATATATTTCTAACTGTCATATGTGCTTCTGTTCTATCATTCACTTTATTTCAAACATGCAGTTTAGTAATGAGATGCAGATATTGTTGTAGATGGTGTTCATGGACGTCAGCAATCACTTCAAGTGATGATGCAAAAGATGACCATGAGTGCATGGGAGGGACCTCATTGTTGTGAGGAAATGACTCACACTCACATCAAACACCCTGCTTACATTTGTTTTCAGACAAAAGAGATTACTCACATTTTAATTCCTCCCACAACGCTGTGAAAGGCATCGAAGCCGAGGTGTTACAATGCATGCTAATGAGCACTAAAAGCCTCAACACTCATCGTGTTTCGAGGGAAATGAAGAGTTAAAGCATTGTGTATTAAAGAGGAGGGGGGGGGGGCGACATATTGGGCTCTATGAAATCAGCACCATGGAGAGAGCCCACATGAAACTTGGCTCTTCCACGGAGTAGGTACAATTTGTTAAACACTCAGCCTTTTCTTTCTGACATATCCAACCCACTCATCAGGTTTCTTGGAAGAAACTATTGTGTGGGTTGTCCATTCAGAGTGTCCTTGGTTTGTAAAAGAAAAAAAAAAGAAAAAAAAAAGAAGAAGGGTGGTTTGATGGAGACAAAGCCTCAGTTATTAAATATCCTGCAATGAACTGACAAAGTACTCGGTGCTGCTTTGTTCAGTTCAGCACTGTAAAGTCTGGCAAGGTACGACACGGCCTTCACCGTGTTCCCTTTCTGAACCTTTTCCCCTAAAATACCAGATGCAAACGATCGCATTTGTGTTCTTAAAGCGAATGAAAAACCAGATTCCACTTGCTGAAGCTGGCAGAGTGGCTGCAGAGGACTCATCATCAGGCTTCGTGAATCATAGAGCAGAGAGAAAGCTGTTGCTGCAGTCTTTTACCTGAGAGCGTCGTGATCACTGCAAAAAACAAAAGCAACAGGGATCGAATGCAAGTACTGCTCAAAACAGCCTCATGAATAACAAACCGCCAAATGCAGTTATGCCAGGCTGTGCGAGCACATGTTTTGAAGTTGGTTCTGTGAGGAGAACTCTGTGTTCAGAACATTAGATTAAAACATTTTTATTAATTCTTTTTAACTTACAGGTGCTATCATTATTGCTTGTGCCGAAACATTTCTTAGCAAGTCATTTTACTGTCATCTAAAACATGATTATTACTCCCGCAGGAAATTGTGTCTTCTTTTTTTTTTTTTTTTTTTTTTTAAATAGGTCCTAACTCTCTCTTTTTGAGCTCAAATGTAATAGTCAATCCTTATTAATAAGTAAATTGGAGAAAAGTATTTGTCCGTTTTACTTGTCGGTCATTTTCTTATTGTTTCCTTGGAATTGTCCTGGGAAGATCTATGTAATGTGTCACTAATTAGAGAGAAAATATAGAAGATGTTCTGTTGAGTCTGAATCAGATCTTTGAAAGAAATCTCTGGAAGCTTACTGCTTGTCAACTCAACTAAATGAAGTCAAATTACAATAAATATAGTACTTTGTAATTTGGCACTATTGTAGGGAAAGACAGATGTATATTTTTCAAAGAAATCATAGACCATAAAATCTATCGTTACCAAAAAATGATCCTTGTGTCAGTTTGATGTGTACACACAAATACATAAACTGCATCTTGGTTCAAATGTGCACTTTTAAACTGACTAAATCTGTATGTGTGTATGAATCTCTCTGGCTGTAACAGCACTGCAAAAGCAATAATTCTTACTAGAAAGGGAGAGGGCATACACAGCAATAGTTCATCACTTATCTCTCCTGCAATTATTTGGATTTGTGGAGCGAGTTTAATGAAAATGTTGATGAGTGGTCGTGGTGAATGGGTGAGTGAATCCTTTCAAATAAAAGCAGTTAACACTGCATGCATCCACATTAAACTGACACTTAATGACAAAGAATTTGCTGACATGACATTTTATGGTCCATCATTTCTTTAAAAAATGTCTATCGCTAAATATCCTTTTCTTTCCCTACACTCAGTGCCAAATTACTATATTTGTTGTTATTTGACAGTTTAGTTTGTTGAACTAAGCAGTGGTCGATTTCCCGAGGAATTTCTTTCAAAGATCTGCTTTTAAATGCAACACAACATTGTCTCTATAATAAGAAATAAATTACAGACCAGTAAAACAAACCACTAACAATGCTTTTTCTCCAATGTAGCTATTTATAAGGATGAATTAAAACATGTATGATGCAAAAGAGAGTTGGAGTCTATTTAAAGAACAATACACAATTTCCTGTGTACTGGGAGAGAATTCATCATGTTTAGATAACAGTAAAATTACTTATTAAGAAATGTTTCAGCGCAAGCAACAATTACATGATAGCACCTTGAGGCTTTTAAAGATATATTACCATCTAATGTGCTGAGTCTCATATAAACCAGAGTGATGAAAGTTCTTACAGTATGATACAGAGCCAATACAAAATAAAAGCCTGCGGGGCCTGTTTTATTTCTCTCTAAACAGGGGCAAATAAGGGAACGTTCCCATGACAACTAAACAAGTAACACAGAAGAAGAAAAACTCAATTAATACAATGTGGAAAATGGCAAAACCTTAAATAAAAGAGATTCGGCCTGTAACTATGGGCCAGTTTCCAGGATTTTTTGTGTCCTTTTAGCCTAATCCACAAACAAACTTTCTCTGAAGTTATCTGCTATGTTAACATTACTGTCATTGTGGGCTTGAGGTCCTCTTTGTGTGTCCGTCAGCATGGCCGTCCCTTCGTAGCCTCTGACTCATTTGTCTTTCCAGCTCCACCAGTAGAACTGGCAGTATGCTGTCCAGTATGGCCAGTCCATCCCAGGAGCAGCGTAGGCCTCTAATAATAAGGAAAGAAGAAAGAAAATAAATAAGAGATGCAGACACAAGTGCAGACCTGCAACTATTAGTTGATAAATCAAGTAATTGTCATTTTTAAAGCAAAAATGCCAAACATTCCCTGGTTCCAGCTTCTCAAATGTGACGCTTTTCTTTGTCTTCTTAACTGAATACTCTGGAACTCCTGATGAGTAGAGCTGTAACGATGAGTCGACTCATCGATTAGTCGAAATAACCATGAATGATAATCGATTAATCGCTCAAAAGTAATTTCTCATGCAAAAATTGACACAAAATGCTGTTTTCAGCCTCTAAAATATGGAGGTGTCCTGCTTTACTCTGTTTCATAGAATATGAATATCTTTGGATTTTGACAGAAAGAAGACATTCAAAGAGAAACTGGGATGGACATTTTTCCTTTTCTTCTTACATGTTATAAACTAAGTGATTCATCTAGAATATAAGTGACGGATGAAAAACATTGTTAGTTGCAGTAGCACTGAGAAGTAACATTAGCTATAGGAAAACAACAACCTTGGGCTGTGGGGAATTATAACAGGCATTTCTCAACATTTTCTTGGCAAAAAGATTAAATCGAGAAAATAAGCAGCATATTAATCGATAATGACAAAAACTGTTGGCGCCCTACACAAGTGGGTAATCTCTTTCTCACCAGGGGAAATGTAAAACTTTGATTTTAAGTATAGTAAAATGATAGCCATAAGTCACCTGTCATCAAGAAGGAGTTGTCCACTCCGTATCAACTCTTGGACATCACTGGATGTACCGAAAACTTCATGGAGGCCCAGTTGAGGGCTAAACGACTCCCAATGCTGTTAAATAACAGAAAAGTATCAAGAAACTCATCTGAAAACTGAACATCACCTTTGCCGACAGAGAAGATTCCACAGAAACTGTGCTGAGTAGAATATTTTCAACTTGTGTATTTCATGTAGGTATAAAGGGTTCACCTTGTGATTAATGCCTTCTGTCATTCTCATTCCCATCACCAACACCTCCTCCAATCTGCCAAAGAAACATCTTTCAGGACAGATCATCACAGGGACTTTGATAATGACAGGGACAGGACAGCGTGATGTTCTGATAATACGATTCCACAAGGACAGAATGTCTGAAAGAGCAAGCGCATGTATGGTGACCTCCAACGGCGTGTTTCTCACACTGTGGATTGTTACATTTCACATGGACATGGCAGCTGTGTACTAACCAAATACCCTCATACGTGCAACAGCTCACAGTTCAAGATTGCCGAGTTGAATCCGCCTCCGTGTCGCATGTCCCTTCTGCCGAACTTCACGGATCCAGACGTCGGGCTCCAGGGTCTGGGTGCGGGCCTCGCGGAGGACACCTCCCTCCCCCAGAGGAACAAACCGTCCGTGAGCTCCTGCCACAGACAAACATGTTAACTATTCCACTAGTACAATTTATTTATCAATCTCTCAATCTAGAAAATAGCTCACCAGGGCCGACACCGATGTACGGTCTTCCCTTCCAGTAGCTCCTATTGTGATGACTCACTGCGTTCTACGTAACACAAAGTAGAGCGTCATCGTGTTGTTGTGATGTTCTTTCCTGGGAAGTGTTCATGAGGAAATATGGCGCCAAATAGAACAGACATCTGCCTTGTTGATGGAGTGTTGGTTAAGACATTTCATCAGAAACAAAACAGAAATCTGAATAATAGACATATCTCTCAAAGTTCTAACCTTTTGTTTTGAAGCAATGTCACTTTTAACTCTCGCTCTATAATCTGAAAAAACACTGTTTATATTGTGTATAAAACATCTTCCAAAAAACTCATAATTTTGACTGATATTCTCTATTCTTTTATCTTTATTTCATTATGCTTTCTATTTGAAGTTATTATCTTTCTAAATAGAATGTTTATTCATTTAATGTTTATTATAAACTTCCCTGTCATCTTAAGGAGAGGATGAATGTCTCCTAAGGTGCGGAGGACAATAAGTGAGACGTCTTTCTGCCGAGGACTTACTTGTCTTGCAAAGTTAGACACTTCGTACTGCAGAAAGCCATGTTGGTGGAGAGTCGTCCTGGCACACTGGTACATCTCTGCAGTCGCGTCTTCATCAGGCACGGTCACCTCTCCTCCGAGCACCTGCTTGAACAGCTGCGTGCCTCGCTCCAATGTCAGCTGGTACAGAGACACATGGTCATCGCACACCCTCAGCAGCTCAGACAACTCATTCTCCCAGGATTCAACGCTCTGTTTGGGCCGTCCGAACATGACATCCACGGACACCCTCCCGGGGCACAGCCTCCTGGCCTCATCGACAGTTTGCAAAGCCTGATGAGGGTTGTGGTCTCTGCCCAGGATTTTCAAATCCTCATCCTTCAGAGACTAAAGGAATGAAAATGTTATATGTGCAACAGGGTTATTATAGTACACTAAAACTGCAAATAAGCAGTGGAAAATATTGTTAGTAAGCTGTAACTAAATACATACAATATCCTTTAAGAAAAAAAAAAAACTAAACTGAAACGATATAGCCTGGTTGAAAAACTAATACAAAGAAAGTTTTAATGAATGTTTAATGAATTTTTAATGAATAGGTTTTTTTTCTAGTTATTATATCAGCAGAAAAAGCAGACAGTATACATTTTCGTCAACTCTCGTGACATTGAAACACAGAAATTGAACTGACTCGACTTGATTACCGGAGATTGCAAACACTTGCTACACGTTGGACAATAAAGTAGCACAAAGACTAAACATTAAACTTGTATTATGGCCATTTCTACAAAGTTCTCCAACCATGTGTTTAGGATTTACTGTATATGTAGCTACATAATTCTGAGATATTATAGCCGGCCCTAACTAAACAACAAAAACTAAACCTTTCTAAAAAACTAAAATTTAAAAAACTAAAACTAAACAAAAAACTAGCAAATGCACTTTGAAAACGAATTTAACTGAAATTAAATTGGAATGTCAAAAATAAAATAAAATAAAACTAATTGAAAATTGCTGTGCAAATATACCTGTCATAGTCTAATCTTCTGTGATCAGTCTACTATAGATTATTCACCTGGACCCCGATGGAGAAACGGTTCACCCCTGCACGGCAAAAGTCCTCTAACTTTGTCTTTCCCGCAGGAGTAGGGTTGACCTCGAGTGTGACCTCAGCCTTATCTGAGAGATACGCCCGCCTGGAAACAGTTTCAAGTACTGCAGCAATGGTTGAGGGGTGAGCCAGGCTTGGAGTCCCACCACCAAAAAACACTGAGGTGATGCTGCAGAGAGAAAGTAAAATCAAAAGGCGGGTGAAGGCATGTGTTGAAAGCTGATTTCATGTGGAAAATCTAACAAAATTGACCATACCAGGATACCTGACTGAGCTGCAGCAATGTCTCAGTCTCCCTCTGAAGGCATTCAGTCATCACGTGGTCATTGTTGTCTCTGGATATGTACTTGTTAAAGTTGCAGTAGGAACACCTTCTGAGACAGTAAGGCCACTGTAGAAGAAGAGAGGAGGAAGGTGATGTTGGGCAAACTTTCTAGACATGACATAGTATTTGCATTTTGTTTTTAAAGCCTAGACAAGGGGTCTTCAATGTTTTTCAGGCCAAGGACCCCCAAACTGATGGAGAGATGGAGCAGGGACCCCCTACTATATATATTGATATATTGTATAAAATTGTGTTTTGTATTAAACTGGGCCTCGTGCCATGTATAAACATAGCTACCCTGTTATTGTGCATTCAATACTAAGCTATTCAATTAATCCACAGGTTCATATATTCATGTAAACTTGTGGGAAAAAAATTGGTTGAAAAAAAAAATAATATGTAAAGAATATTTTTTTTAAATGTCTAATCAACCAACACTTCCGCGACCTTCAACAGCGGATCCCCTGTTGAAGACCTCTGGCCTAGACTGCTAAAAAAAAAAAAAAAAAACATTTCAGTGCATGAGTGTGCACATTTCTCTGCATAAAAAAAAAAATGTATCAGTTAAATTGACAAAAGCCAACTGACGTGCACGTAGAGAGACGCCTGCTTTGTGAGACGTGGACAGTCTGTCCGTTCAAGTACATCCTCAATTATGTCTCCGCCGGGAGTCTCAGAGAAGTAGCGCTGACCGCGATAGAGGGCACGTGTCCCCGCGTGCAGCGTGTGTCTGATCATTCTGACAGTGTTTGTCTATCTGTCTGACTGGAGGTTGTAGACCTGCTACAGCCTGTCATAAACATACAATATGTATCAAAGTGTGCATGTCAACAACGTTGCCGAAGTTACTACAAGGTAGCGTAATGTTTACTTCCTGGTAGCTCATGAGTGACGTCGCATCAAACCGGAAATACGTACATGTGATTTCCTCTTTGTGTGTTACATAGCTTGACCACACAGGGGCGCTGTTTTACAGTTGGTTTACTGGCGTGAGAGTCACCCATTAACAAAAATAAACTGTTACTATGGGAAGTTTACTGCACTGGTGTATGATTTAAACTGCAAAGTCAGATACTTGTGGAAAGGTTTAAGCATGTGGTGAGTATTGAGCTTAAGTAAATTGACTCCTTTCAGCACTTGGGCCTATTTTCATCTGATTTTACATACCTCTATTTACTGCTTAATAATTAGCAATAGAAAAAGGTATATTAATCTATATGAAAATGTAGAATTTAAAAAATAAACTAAAAATGCACCTGATTTTTTTTTTATCACTGTATATAAACTCTTAATTTTCATGTTTTTTACATTCTGGTTCTGGTTCCCACACTTCTTATCCACTAAATGTCAGGTTAATGTGTAAAAGTACTAAGGTCATTCAATGTAATTAGTAAGCAGTGCATCTAAGCATCCCTTAGCATGCCAAACTTATTCAAGTTTGCCCAGTGACAACACATAAAGACACCAGTCTATATTTAGAATATAAATTTGTGCTCAACCCACACAGGATCAAACTAATTTAATGAGCTATTGATTTCTCTGATACCAGGAAAAATACACTATCTGGTTTGATGACAGTGAGATAGGCTTGTAGGGTCACCTTTAAAATCAGAGTGTTCATTTTAACAGAGAGAGAACAAAAACATCACTGTTTGAATGTTTATACAATTATTTACTGATCAAGGTTACAGTTAATTATATCTCTACAGTATTGTGAGATAAGAGCCAACTCAGCTCTGTTAGTCAACAAACTGCTCTCCAGTCAGTGCTTGTCATCTTCAAATAATACCTCTGATAAGCACTGGTTAACACTGGACAGTTTGTTGAGATGATGATGATGATGATGATGTTTATACAAGTCCCTTACATGACATATGACTAAATAAAAATAAAGAAATGAGCCACCACATTCACCAAAAAGAAAATCCATCCCATCCTCTCATCATTCACAGTTTTACCAAAGTACAAAAGTACATAACGCAGTAGGCCTAATTTATTAAGTTATTAATCTAAGCATATCATTCAAAATTTCAATAAATGTGTATTTGCTCACTGCCAGCTTCTAACCCTGGGGACATTTTCCACTTAATATTAAATCTGGTAACAATGACCTAATCAAGAGAGAGAGAGAGAGGGGGGGGGGGGGAGAGAGAGAGGGAGAGAGAGAGAGAGAGAGAGAGAAAGAGAGAGGGAGGGAGAGTGAGAGAGACAAATATAGCGAGGGGATTTGTTTTCATTGTATACATGCCACAGTTTTGGTGATTACTTCAGTCCATTGAGAAGCTGGACATCTTTGTGCTAATTCAAATTAAAAGAGTGAATCTGAATCTGTGTAAATCTGCATAATGGATAAGAGGAAGAAAGGTAAGCTCACTGAATTAATATATACAGGGGGTAAACAAATATATCTGTTTTACTTTAACTCAAGCTCATAAGCTAAAAAGGTGGGGTCATATCAGCATTTATCTGCTAAAAGTGGTCTAGCATTGGTTTTAAGCCCTGCTCCGCAGCATGGCAGTGTCTGTTTGTTTTTGGTTTATGATCAAATACTTGCAAAACTAACTAATGACATTCCCATTGGCCTCCGCTGTGCTTTGTGTTCTGTGCTCATTAGCAAAGGTTAGCATGCTAAACTAAGAGGGTGAACATGGCAAGCATTATACCTGCTTAACATCAGCATTTTAATTTGTTTCATTGTGAGCATGTGAGCATGTTAGCATGTTAATGTTAGCATTCAGCTCAAAGCACAGCCTCACAGAGCTGCTATGGCTGTAAAGAAAACTAAATGAGCAAATAATATTTTTTCATAATAACATGGCATTGTTAGGGAATTGCAAAATTCTGTGAAATATTCAAAATAAAACATGACGACCAAACACAAATAAACTACATTAACATAGAGGAACAACAGTAGATGGCAGTACTTGGCATATAACCTAATGTGAGTCACTCTTCTAGTGTTTACAAAAGGATTCATTTTTCATGAATTGTTTACATTATTATGTCAGCATCTTGTACAACCTATTACATATGAATTTGATGTAAAAGCTAAACAAAGTGTAAAAACATAATGTATAATAACAATGATAAGTGTGAACAAATGCATGTTACTTTTTTAATTTATGGGGTGTCACTTCTTCCTCAACTTCAACTGAACTTTTTCACAGGATCTCCTACAGAATTAAGGCTTATGGTGGTCAGTAGCTGTGGACCTTCGCAGTTCCTATTGACAAATCACATAGTTGGGAGGGAGGTGTTTTCTAAGGATGTCACCAGCATTTCTGACAGCAGGAAGAACACCGGAGAGCTGGCTGGTAGACGAGTGGCTGTGATCAATGCACCAAACATCTATGACAAGGATATATCTCAAGTCAAGAGGGAAATGGAGCTGAGAAAGTCTAAGTGCTTATGTACTCCTGGTCCCCATGCCTTTCTTGTCACCTTTGACATGGAGAAAATCTCCCCGAATGAAATGAGAACCCCCAAACTGATGATGGAGCGCTATGGAAGACACTGTCTGAGGCACTGCATGGTCCTCCTGGCCTGTGGGGGAAACCTGGAGCTAGCTGCCCTGGAAGACAGAGTGCAGAAGACTGACTGGCCCCTGAGAGAACTGATCGAGCAGTATGGTGGACGCTTTCACGTTTTTAGCAAGAACTGGAGAGATTGCAGCCCGGACAGAGAACTGCTGCAGAAGATAGAGAGGATGGTGGCCTCCTTGGGAGCGGTCTGCTTCTCCAGCAGGACTTTCCAGAAGGCAGAGGACTCTGTAAGGAAGGAGGAAAAGAAACTCAGGAAGCAGAGGGAAGGAGAGATAGAGAAGGCGTGGACTGAGATGGAGAAGCAATACATAGCAGAGGAGCTGTATCACCAGAAGGATGCCTACACCGCAAATGTTGGCGCAGAGATCAGAGCCATGGCAGAGATTGACAACGGATGGCTCAGAACTTCGCTGGCAAGAGGACTGGGGACGGGTTTGGTTGTGGGAGCTGTCGTGGGTGCACTGTTTGGGTCCATAGAGGGGCCAGGAGGGATGGTTCTTTATGGGATCATAGGTGGTGCAGTAGGTGGATCGGCAGGAGGAACAGCCCAGGTGGCTGTGGAGCATATGGAGGACAGAGTGGCTCCTCCTGCAAGACTCAACTTTAACTCAATTTTCATCAATCGCTTCTTTGCAAATACTCGTCCATCTTAGCGTGCAATGTAGGACTATTTTCACTATGTGGTATTCGTATTTTTCTACTTAAGTAAAGGATCTGAATACTTTTTCCACCACTGGTAGAGTGGTATCGACTTATTATGGCCTGTTTTCAGGAACAAAGTGAAAAGAAAAATATCTTGTATCTAACTGTTTATTATCAACAGTTATAACTGTTGCTTTTGTAGCTTTCAGTCTGACTTGATACCAAACAAGAAAATGTACAACTTCCCTCATGTTGAAATGGAAACTTGACTTATTTTATATGTAGCTGAAGGGGATAAATAATGGTCACAAACAATAAATCGAATGGTGGATTTAAACTCAATTTGTATTTTTAACAAATGGAGTTGTGAGTTTGTTGTTTGGCTACCACACAACTTTTATTCAACCTCTAACATTTCCTGGTGTCTAGCTGTAGATTAGTTGAAGAGTAGCTCAGACATTCAGGGTGGAGTTTCAACTGAGAGTGCCATTGTCGTGAGCACTGCCTCTTTCCTAGACAAAACACACACACACACACCTTAGCGCACCTGTTAAGTGTAAATCATTTGCAGTCTCTACCTGAAACTGTCACTAGAAGCAGTGCGGACTGGGTGCAGTGTTGTCTGGACAAGATCAACTGGGAAAGGTAAGACCGCTCTGCTCAGTAAATGTTTTTAGATAAGTTTCTGTTTTACTTTTGGAAAAGCTACTTATTTTCTCAACATTAATTCAAGCCCTGAAGTCATTCATGGATATCTTTCCTACATGATCGTAACAGTGTAGTCAGTACTTAACATTTCAGTAGTTGCTGCTTTGTGTTGAGTTGTATTGTAGCTCCCCGGTGACGTAACAAACTGTTTAGTTGCTACTTGTTTGACCACATACTTCACATCACATATTTTAAGTGCTTCTGTTCTCTGTAAGTTGTTCCGTACCCGATCACAAAGACATTCTTTTTAACTCAAACATCTGTGACAATGACAATAAGAAGACACTGTGGTAGAAAATGAGCAGACGGCTAGGCTTCACTGTGGGGAGCTTTAGCCAGTGAATGAGTGTAGATTAAAAAAAGAAAACACATATCCTGTCGTTTGTGTATTGTTGCATAATATGACAGGAGTGCCATTTTCTCAAGAACATGATGTCCTATTTGTCCAGAGAGTTCGAGTGCTACATAGCTAAACTGAAAATATGTTTGTCAGTGTCATGTACTATTTGATGTACAGTATAGCATACTGTATATCAAGTACTGTACTTGAGGTTCTTGTACTTCACTTGAGTATTACCATTTTTGTTCTTTCTACTTCTACTCCACATTTACTGTATATGAGTGCAAGCTTATCCACTAGAGCTTAAAAAAAAAGTACTTTGTTGACATTGTCATGTCATTGGCATTTTTAGGGTATGGCCTCTACAATTAGCCTCCTTCCCGAGAAACACTTCTTGTGCTCTCTGTGTAGAGACATCTTCACCAGCCCAGTGACCATACCATGTGGACACAGCTTCTGCTTGTCCTGTCTCTGCCACTACTGGACACGACACCAGTCCAAATACTGCCCCCACTGTAAGAGGCTGTTTACTGACAAGCCTGACCTCAGTGTCAACCGCACTCTGGCAGAAGTCTCAGAAAACTACAGGAAGACTCGGCCACAGCAACCACCTGATGAGGAATTGGTACTTTATTGTGTTTGTTGTTCAATCATAATTGATCTGATTATTAAAGGAATACTCCACCCCATTTGTTTATCAATTACTCACCCCGTGTTGCCTTGAGTTCTTTAAGAAAACTTTGTTTTTCTCGCATACCTCCATGTTGAACGAAGGATCCAAAAACTGAGAAAAGTCTTGATGAATTGAAGTAAATGGGGGCAAACACATGCTAAAATCTTACTATTTAAAACATTTCCTGTGCATCTGTGCAAGTACTGTTAATGCGAATATGTTTTAAATAGTAAGGATTTTAGCAAAAATTGTGTTGGGGAAGTTCTGAGCATACAACTTGGATTATACAAATTGGGTTATTGGATTCTTTGTTCACCGTTGTGAAATATGTGAGAAAATAACAATGTTTTTTCAAGAATTCAAGGTAACACATAGTGAGCAATTGATATAAAATGGTCATTTTGGAGGTGAAGTATTCCTTCAATAAATATAATATATTTGTGTATGCTTATTTCACTGTTTTTCCTTAGCGGCTGCAAGGGTCCATTGGACAGAGGGTGTCATGTGCTGTAAAGATAGTAAAGCCCCCTAATTTGTAATTTGTGATATTGGGCTATATAAATACATTTTTATTTGATTTCTACAGGTTATAGATGTTGAGCAAATGATTCAGGAAAGGCTGCAAAAAATAGAAAGGTTGAAATATTCTCTTGAGCTCCAAAAGGTGTGTTGAAAACTTCTACATCATTCAATTCTATGTTTAAAACAAAATGTATATAGTTGAATGATGATGCATGATGATGTCCAATCAGAACTCCTACCTCAGAGAGGTGCGAGAGAGCCAGAAGGTCTTCTCTGCCCTCGTACATGCTATGGAGAAGAATCACAAAGCAGTCGTTGACGCAATCGAGGGGAGACAGAGGGAGGAGGAGAAGAAAGTAGAAACTGTGGTGCAAGAGATCGAACAGGAAATACAGGTCTTGAGGAAAGAGACCACTGAACCTGATCCCCAGATTCCTGTAAACAGTGATCAAGGTGACGATACAAAGGAAGTTACCGTGGTAAGCACTTTTACATTTTGCAGATAATATAATGATAATGGTGACTGGATACTATCAGTTAAAACTTTTTTTGTGTCATGCAGAACATTGTTTCCACGATGTGCCCTTCTGAGATGAAGGACTGGTCCAGAGTTACCATAGAAACTGACCCTTGTGTTGGGGTCACCAGACGAGCACTGGCAGACGTAATGGAAAAGATAAAGGTAGAAGTCAACAGGCTTTCCAAATCTGGTGAGTCATGCAACTTTCACCTTGTGTATTAAATGAAATGAACATTCTACAATAAATTCAATAACGTTTCTTTTTTTGTATGGCTCTTCTTTCACAGAACTTAAGAGAATAGAGAAATACGCAGGTAAGGCTTCATCTACACAGCAACAAATATAAGTGGCTGTACACAAATCATAAGAGGGGGAGGTCGATAAAAATATTAATAAAACTGAAATATAAGATTTAACCACCGGCTTCGGATGTTATCAACCCATTGGATGGGTGTTATTGTATGATACAAATACAATATGATACGAATTAGTGCTAAAAATGTCCATGCTGTTTGGCCCATTCTTGACTTTTGCTCCTCCCTTTTTTTCTTAGTTGATGTCATTTTGAGCGCGAAGACAGCCCACCCCTTCCTCTCTGTGTCAGATGACAGAAAACAGGTGAGACACACAGACAAGCTTCGGGAGGTCCCAGATAACCCCAAGCGCTTCGATCGTGTGGCGAACGTGCTGGCCAAAGAGATCTCCAGCGGTGGGAGATGCTACTGGGAGGTGGAGGTCGGGGAGAAGATCGAGTGGAATCTGGGTGTTGTCAGACAGTCCATAAACAGGAAAGGAAAGTTCACTGTCTGCCCTGCAAATGGTTTTTGGACTTTAAGCCTGAAGGCTGGAGGCCAGTTCATAGCCAACACTTCTCCTGTCACGCTGTTGGCTCTCGAGCAGAGACCCAGGAAGGTGGGCGTGTTTCTGGACTACGCAGAAGGCCGCGTGTCTTTCTACTGCGCAGAATCTGGAGTTCACATTTACACCTTCACAGATAAATTCACTGACAGGCTTCATCCATTCTTCAGTCCTGGTCGCTTGCATGGCGGCAAAAATGTTGCTCCCCTAATCATCTCTTCTAGTTTCTGCAACATCTAAACATCATACCTTTTTATTTTACTATTTATAGATCTCTAGTATAAGTATTGTTATTGCACTTGTGATTATCTTTTCAGTATCAATCTAGTTTGTCAAATATATTTATTTAATTCCAAATCTACATGAACAATGAACCACAAGAGGTTGCATAAGGACTGACTCCCTACACTTGAAAACTTCAATGAAACCCATGAACAGATTGAAAAGGAAAGAGTAGGGTAGAAGAAAAAAGAAGACTCTCATAAATGAACAAGTGAGTCAAAGTCGAAAAAAGAGGAGAAAATGGGTTGCAGAGTTGGATGGATGTGAGGGGCTGCAGAGTTGGGACAGGGGTTGACGAGGAGCAGGGAAGGGAGGGCACAGCCAAACAGCAGGGCATTGTGCTCGCACACCAGGCACTGGGAGACACACTCAAACACATTCACTCATTCACACACTGACACGGTCGTGCACACAAGCGCATGCTTCTGCCCACTGCCACACAGACTTGCGCTGGCATCTCGGAGGGCAGCCCCATCTCCAGTCCAGTGCTGGGTGTCGAAGCTGATCGACCCTCTTCAGTTCACCTGTCCTCTGAGATAGAGCCTCCCCTGCTCTCCAGCCGTCCTGTGGACTGAACTGTATATCTCAGGGCCGTCATTCACAACTCCAGGCAACTGATCTACGCAAGCAAAGGACCAGCAACACTAACCAGTGGACCAAGGGGAGAAGTGAGAGTCCAATATACTTAATTTGAGGTAAATATCCTTTATTATATCCTCTAGTAATGCATTTCTTGACATTTCCGAAAATTCTAAATTAATTTGACTGAAAAACTCTATGAAGTGGTTCCCGGTTGGTATTCTAGTATATGTTTAGCTGTATCATAATTTGTATTTAAGTAGTCTCGGTGTCGGGGCAAGTGTATGGATCCAGCTTGCCTCATTGCAGTGTTTGCGATAATTTCCTGAAAAGTATCCTAATAGGACGAGCCATTAGTTGGACCAAAGATAAGGGCACAATATTTTGTAACAGTGAGAGAATGTCGGCCAGACAAAATGATTATTCTGGTTTTGTGGATTCATATGATCCATTGTTATCAGCCCACTTGCAAAACAGACTTTGTCGTTTGATTCAAATCTAATTTAAAAATCCCATCAGATTCGGATCTATTGCTTACACATTTATCTTTAAGGGGTTCAATAGGTAAAGCTCACCCTTTTGACATTTTTCCATCCATCCTTGTCATGAAACAACCCCTGGATTGATTGAGCTGAGAGGGGTTGATTCATCAAATTGGTAAAATGTGGATACTGAGTGCTGTGATAAATAGATGACATAGGTTCTCCTGGCCCACTCTTCAAGCCTTCATGAAAGATGCTTGTGTTCAGAATCTCCTCATGTTTTTCTGAGATAATCCACTCACCAGGCAAGGCGTAGCTCGACACCCACAGCTGTGTCAAAGAATGCTATTCTCTGTGGTTCTCCCTGGAATCCACTAAACATGGGCCTCGCAGCATGTTTCCAAATATTTATGATAAATATATGCTCTATTAGTCTTTTCATACTTGACCAATGCAATGTTCGTTGTTGTAAGTAGTAAGAAATATTTTTGTATCTGTGAGTTTTGTAGCACTATTTGTATCATAAATGAAAAAAAAATACTTAAAAGGCTCCTTTTTTTATGTCATTTCTTGAATGTTAGGATACCTGTCCTGTCTGACCCAAGCTGAACTCCATCACCTGAAGACTGAGGAGCCTTCAGTGGAGCACAAATATTTCCAGTACTGTAGACTGTCACATTTCTTTGTGGGACTATATAAGTGGTCCCTCTGCAACAAACAGAGACTGAAATAAAACAAAAGACAAATCCATCTGATTCAAACAACACCTTTCACCATGGCAACCACGGGCATGCAGTTGCTGGGCCTAATCATGTCCCTTGTTGGGTGGGTAGGTGGGGCGATAGTGTGTGCCATCCCCCTGTGGCGGGTCACTGCCTTCATCGGTAACAACATAGTGACGGCTCAGATCATTTGGGAAGGCCTTTGGATGAATTGCATTGTGCAGAGCACAGGTCAGTTCCAGTGTAAGGTGTATGACAGCTTGCTGGCTCTACCCAGTGACATGCAGGCTGCCAGAGGCCTAACCGTGTTCTCCATCCTGATCTGTGGCCTGGCTCTTTCTCTGGGGGTCCTAGGAGTCAAGTGCACTAAGTGCATCGGTGTAAACAGCGCCAAGGCCCGTATTGCTCGCATCTCTGGCGCCCTTTTTGCCATCGCAGGGTTCCTCTACCTTGTGCCCGTCTGCTGGACTGCCCACTCCATCATCAGGGATTTCTATGATCCACATGTGGCGGCCCCACACAAGCGTGAGCTTGGCCCTGCCCTTTACATCGGCTGGGGGGCATCAGCCTTGCTCCTCATTGGGGGATCTCTGCTCTATACTGGGTCAAGTCCCCCTGGCCTCCCAGGCTCTCCCACCTTCAGCAGTGGAGAAAGTAGTCCGCGCAGGGCACCTGCCTCACAAGTCAAAGGTTATGTTTAAATTTCCGAAATGTCTGAATGCCTTCAAGTCCCACAAATACACCCCAAACGATGACAAACCTGATTCTTTTCCTTTTGATTTTGCTCATTGTAATTATTTTATATTTAATGTTATTCCAGTTAGCTTTTTTCTCTGAAAAGCCACAGGAGGCTGATTAGAGAAAACTGAACTCATTTTATTATTTCATACCTGATATACTTCAATAACCTTGTTCTCTGTCTGTCAGTGTAAAATACAATAAAAGTTTTTGGTCTTCCAAATCCTCCAACGAGGGAAATGGTGTGTGTTCACATTTGTATGATATACAATCTTACTGTGTGAAAGGGCTAGTAGGCTATAGTAGTTTAAAAATAAAATCTTTGTGTAAACACTACTAGGGGTTCTGCTGAGTGAAGAAGAACAATAGAACAATGGTGCCATATTGTTGAGAAGTGTGCGTGTGCGTGTGTGTGTGTGTGTGTGTGTGGTCCTCTATCTCCTAGCCTCCATCTCCTCTTCCCTGACTTGGCTACCCTGTACCAGGGACAAAGAAAAACACATTATCTTTCTTTCACAACCTAATAATCCTGGTATTCCTTCTATTAGCGCAAGTGATTTTAAAGCACCTCCAACTCTGTCAGAATCACAAAAGACAAGAATTCACAGATACAGCTAAAGTTTCCATCCCATCACCTATCTTGGATATCCAAAAAGATAAGATATTAAGTAAAAAACAGATCAACACAGAATATGCAAGTTTGTAACACATGTGTGTGTGCCTATCTGTCAGTAAATCTCTGTGTGCATGTAATGTGGAATGTTACAAGCCACAGTGGAAAAAGCATCATCTTTATTCATGAGACATTATTCAGATCCCTCAGATTATGTGCTACTTCACTTTCAAGTAATAATAATAGTAAATGATCATCCACAGATCATCCATGAGTTAAAACCATTAGATAGCTTTGGAGTTTGGTTACTGTATATTCTGGTATGACACGCTGAATTTCAATCCTTTTTTTCAAGCTACATTGTCTTAAATTACATTAACAGCATATAAAATATACCCTGGCATTTGCTTTCTATCTGCTGTAAACAGTAGAGTGTTTTTCTGTCTGTCTGTAACAGCAGAGGACAGAGCAACACAATGACACTTTATAGAACATTACAGCACCACGATAACAATGGGCACCAGTGTACCAAGTGCCAGGTAGTGACTCATACATGACCTAAGTCGGCCTATATTTTACTGTACAATAGTAACAGGGAAAGCGTAGCGTGAGACAAGTGCACTATTTACATTGTAAATAATCAGTGCAGTATGTCAAAATAGCTATAAAGGTATGGTACCAACACAAGAGATTCAATGACTTGTTCAAGACACTTCAACATCACACTTCTGCTGCCAGCTCAACTAAGATCTATTTTCTATCCATCCATCCATCCTATTTTCTATATAGGTCTGAATTTAGATCTTGTATCAAGAGGCACCGTCAGAGAAATAGATACAGAGTTGAAATGAAAGAAATGTTAGGAATGGAAATTAACTAACAGATAGAAATTGTAACAATAAGCATATTCACCAACCTCTTCAATGAAAGAATAAAAAGTCCAAAATTGAGAATATAAACAGGCTTTTACCTTATAAGTACTGTATTTCAAACAAGACTAAGGAAGTACATTTCAAAATGTCACATAACATGTTTTCACTCTGCTAATTGTCTTATCACTAATTTTACAGACATTAATATTTCTTGTACCTTTTTTAAATGTAATATATTCCACACATTTTGGACAGATCTGGAGTCTCACTTTTTTTGAAGCGACTAATTCTGTCTATTATTTTAAACTTAAATAACTTCTTCTTTTTTTTAATGATGGAACCTTTTCCCCTGAAACCTAATGAAAAATGAGTAAACATCTGTGTATATACTGCTGTTTTTTTTAATGTAGGCTAACTGTCTTTTAGTATTATCATGTTAGGTTCTTCATATGTATTTGTATCACTTATATATGTTCTGTATGTGCTGCTACTGTTTACCTGAACTTTTAGTTTAGAATCCTTTGGTCATTAAAACAATATATATATATATATATATATTTTTTTTTTTTAATTAAATTCCACATTTAAAGTGTCGGCCAATTTGTTATTGCATTTATGAGGCGCTAGAGGGAGAAATCCCTCCATGTTGTTGTTTCTGCGGCGGAAGTGGGAAGTAGGAAGAGCTGTACAGCTGTGCTTCGTGGCTAACAGTGAAGCTACAGGCTAACATCAGCGGTGAAAATATCAGGATCCGTTCACTAAACAAGACGCCGCGACAGCTACTTTGAGACTTTGAATCTAATATGGGAAAAGGTGGAGGTACCTTTGAGAGGCTTCTGGGTAAGTTATTGGCACATTCTTTAAGTGAATAGTTTATTAGCCAACTGTAAGTCAAAGTGCGATGTTTTTCCAGCGTATTGTTTTGACAGACGCTGGGCTGTGGCTCAGTCTCAGGCCAGCTAATTGTAGCCTGCTAACAATTCACTCCTATTGTTTGGAGGCCCCGAAAGGCTCACTTAAATTAGCAACCCGACTAGATAAGTAGCGAATACAATCTTATTTGTCCGGCTTTTCTTTTTTTTTTTTCAAAGTCTAATCAAAGCCTTATCATCTTCGTGCTATTATCCGAGCGAAACCAGGCTTTTAATTTGCTTTTAGGTTGATATCAGCTTCACTCACGATACTATGTTAAGGTTAGCTAAGTTAATGTTACTGTGTGACTGATGACAGAGCTCCGCTGTCCAAGAAACACAAGCGCAACCTTGCCGTTTGTGAGGTAACCTACTTTTAGTGTTGTTTTAAGTTTTTTTGTTTTTTTTGTTAAAGTCCACAACAGGTTGATTAGCTAGCTGCTAATCTAGTCCTTGTATGGATCAACGTTGCATTGCATTAGACAATGAGCTGCTGGCACCTCTCTGTGCATTTTCTACAGTATGTTTGTGGACCAAGTTTTCTGTGAGGTACTTTGTGCTGCGGTGCGGCCTTTTGAAACACAGACATTTAGAAATATTCACCTTGTAAGTTCCTAAAACTAGATGTTGACACAGGCCTCAAGATCAGCTAGGCTACACACATTTATGGATGATCGCAATAATGAAAAAGTGAAATCCCAGACAGTATATTTTCCCATATCACAAGGTTAACAGATCAATTTAATTAGAACAAAGCATGGTTGTAGTTCAGTTATCTCTCTGGTATAAGAATAACGTCTCGTCTTATGGCACAATAATAACGTGTGAAATCACGTCACTGTATGATTGCATTCATTAAAAAGCACCCTTACACAAGACACAGTACATCTATGTATAGATGCATACACTTAGTAGGCATTGTATTTTATAAATGTTAGGAGCCAGTCAGCGTAACACAACACAATACAACACAATACAATTCAACATCACCACAAATTACAGCCTCCAAAATGACCATACAGTTAATTCAATACCTCTCAAAAGCAGTTTAAACAAAACCTGAATATTATCACCTTCATGATGGTAGGGTTTATTACAGGATGTATTAAACTGCATTACTTAAAATACTGTAGGTGTGTACCTAATAAACTGGCAACTGAGTGTAGATATACATATAAGGATGGTTTCCATAAAGCAAGTCCATAACACGTTTAGGACTGTAATTAGAAGAAGAGAAGGCCTGCTATACATTTATTTTTTTTGTACATGCTGGTTTGGTGTAGCAGATACTTCAAGGTAGATATTAGACAGACAATACATATGTTATTAACCATCTATACTAATTCCAGATAAAGCCACCAGTCAGCTGCTGCTGGAGACTGACTGGGAATCCATCCTGCAGATATGTGATCTCATTCGACAAGGAGACGCACAGTGAGTGATTCTGCCCACTTCCCTTCCCTCGACCTTTCATATCATTAGTTAAAGTTCACATTTTCTAGTATTAGTTTTATTGATTTTTGCGTGCCTTGCTGATTTAATTCTACTGATTTTTCTATTGAGCAATATTTGTTTTTGTCTTTGCAGAGCTAAATATGCTGTTGGGGCCATTAAGAAGAAGCTTAGTGACAAAAATCCACATGTGGCCCTCTATGCACTTGAGGTAAGACGTGTATGCAGTGGAACATATAAAGCTGTTTTTGTGTGTTAGTGTGCTGTCTTGTCACAAAGGTGTCACCTCCTATTAAGGAGAAAGCTGCTTTGGTGATTTCTGATCTGTCATGCCATTATATAAATGTTATTTTAAAATTTGAATGATTCTGTGACTTCACCCTTCAGGTCCTGGAGTCAGTGGTGAAGAACTGTGGCCAGACAGTTCACGATGAGGTGGCGAGTAAACAAACTATGGAGGAACTGAAGGATTTACTCAAGGTGACGTTTATTCTATTCATTTCTTGAACTTCATAATCCTGCTTTGTTTAATCTCCAATATACTTTCCTTTTTACAAATACGCTTCTTTCAAAATCCCCACATAAGTTAACTTACAAACATACAATTGCAGTTTTGAGTTGTAGTCAATTCTGTCTTATTTTATTGTGAAGCTAAATTTTCTGATAAAGGTGGACTGAAGTCAGGGTTTAGAGC
Organism: Bovichtus variegatus; assembly: GCA_943593645.1. NCBI lineage: Eukaryota > Metazoa > Chordata > Actinopteri > Perciformes > Bovichtidae > Bovichtus > Bovichtus variegatus. The sequence goes on from CALSCE010010635.1 coordinate 4,674,417, forward strand.
TGCAACTAAAGATTTTTTTTTTTTTTTCTTGTTTTATTCAACCAACAGTCCAAAACCTAAAGATATTCATTTTACAATGATATAAAACAGAGAAAAGCAGCAAAACCTTGTATTTAAGATACTTGGCATTTTTTTGGCTGATAAAACATCTGAAACGATTGTTCAAATTGTCATTGTTTTTTTTTTTTTTTTGATTAATTTTGTGTCTATCAATTGACTTCTTTCACCTCTAACCGGGTGAAATAATATCAAAACAACTTCTGTGCAGGTATGTATTATGTAAACAAGCAGTACATAGGGGGATTTTTCTCACCATATTTTTGTCAGGAAGCCTTATTACGTCAGGCAGCTGGCTGCATTGCAGCATGAGCTAGCAATATTTGATTGGATATTTGCTGCATCATGTGATACAAGCTCATTCAGCCCATGCTGGTTTCCACTTCCTGGTGATGTCATAGCCATGTGACAGGAGGCCTTTTTCAGACCATAACAAGGGACTTCCTACGTCAGTTGGTCACCAAACACAATGTAGTTTGATTGAGTTTGTGTTTGTTTGAAGAGGCTTACAAAAGGAACTATATAAGAGGGATTTAAAGGTGTAGAGACTTTTTATTTCACTGTGTGGTTCTCTTGCCACCAGAAACAGACGGAACCAAATGTCAGAAACAAGATCTTGTACCTGATCCAGGCCTGGGCTCATGCCTTCCGCAACGAACCCAAATATAAGGTGGTCCAAGACACCTATCAGATCATGAAAGTGGAAGGTAAGTGGACTCATGCTGTCTTTTACTTTCACTGATCTCCCATCAAGCTTACATTGTATTACACGACAATTATTATATATCATTGTCAACTTCTGTTAAAGCACTGCTGTTATCATACTGTGTGAATAACAGGCCTGTTTCTCTTTACTTTTCTCATAGGTCACGTGTTCCCCGAGTTTAAGGAGAGCGATGCGATGTTTGCAGCTGAGAGAGTGAGACATGTTGTGTTTCTTGTTTCACTGATGTAGAGTTGAGTCAAATCTGAAGAATGGGCCCGAGTTGTGTGGTAAATGTACGCCACAGAGTCTGGCGCTGGTCATTGGCTCTAAACTAGAAGAGAGGATGACTGTACACATTACACAGCTGCAGTGCCCAGATGTAGTATATGATGTCTGTTTGCTTTGCCCAGGCCCCAGACTGGGTTGATGCTGAGGAGTGCCACCGGTGCAGAGTCCAGTTTGGAGTTATGACAAGAAAGGTAGGCTGGGCTTTCTTGAAACTAGGACACTTGGAGAATGCATGGTTTCCTTTTTAATTCAGTTACAGCAGTGTGTATGTGTGGAGCATATGTTTATAGCGCATGTGCGGAAGTTGACCTCAATTTGTGTTCTTTGCTTCCCCAGCACCATTGTCGAGCCTGCGGACAGATTTTCTGTGGCAAGTGTTCGTCTAAGTACTCCACCATTCCCAAGTTTGGGATAGAGAAGGAAGTGCGTGTGTGTGAGCCGTGCTTTGAGCTGCTTAACAAGTGAGTCCCCAGATCTGATGGAACTAATGTGAATTTTCAGTCTCGGCGTGTGAATTGCAGTGGCTCTGAACGGTGCCTCTATATCTGTAGAGAGATCAGCTGCAGTATGACACTGGCATTGTAAATTATTCTCTTGCTCAAGTCATGCTGTATATTTTTGTTGTGCCTAAGTATGCATTGGTTTTAGATTAAGTTTTGCTAAGTTTTCCGGATCAGCCCCTCTAGCTTCTTGGTTTATGGTAAAAGATTAACAAAGATTTAACGCAGTGTCTTGTCTATCGTCTTTGCTCACCCATATCCAGGCGTTGAATTTCATATTGTGTGGAAATGTTTTTTTTTTTTTTTTTTTTTTTTGTTTCACAAACTCCACCAAGGAGGTCATGTTTGTGTCATAATTTTGAATGTGATGTTTTTCAATACACAAATGGTCTTGAATATATCCCAAATTTGGTACATAACACATTAGATGACCCTAAAAAAAAGAGGTTGTGCTTTGACATGGCTTACACTCTTTTACAACAGTTTGTATGACAAAAATGCCTTTTAATTTAAAAACACATTGTGCAATTTCAAAGCTCTATGTATATATCTACTCTGAGCGATGCTGCAAAATTAGATTTTGTAGAAATGAGTAGAACTGGCGCGATAGCAACGTGAACATTTTAGATGATTTTCGATTTCGTGGTAATGGCTCTGACTGACTGACTTAAACCTTTTTAGAGCCTTAGCATTTTTCTGCACAAGTGTCTGTGTTTTGAAGTCAAATTTAAATGTAGAATAAAGTTGATTTTAGAATAACAAATGTAGAAGACTTTGCAGCATTGACAGAGTTATGCGCTCTCTTGTATTGTTCTGTGTTTGCAGAGATCTTGGTGTCTCAGGCAGCATTCTCTTCTCTGACTGACAAGGTTGTTTTCCCTCCCTGATCCCCTTTCTTTACCAGCCACCCCTCCCTCTCTCCTCCACTTAGGAAAGCTGAGGGGAAAGCCCCCACCCCAAGTGCAGTTGAGCTGCCTCCTGAGTACCTGACCAGCCCGCTGTCCCAACAGTCCCAGGTAGAAGTGGAAAACGTAATGCCTTAGTTTATGATCACACTGGTTACAGTTTAAATACATTTTATTGAGGAAGGCTGATAAGCATTTTTTATTGATCATGCCATTGCTCTGCTCTCTGACCAGATGCCCCCCAAGAGAGATGAGGCAGCGCTGCAGGAGGAAGAGGAGCTGCAGCTGGCCATTGCGCTTTCCCAAAGCGAGGCTGAGGAGAAGGAGCGGATGGTGAGCTGCACAGCTGAAATTTGGCTTTGCACCTCTTGTTTACAGACAGAAACTGATGCATACCTGTGTGTTTTCTTTCAGAGGCATAAGAACTCCTACTCAATGTATCCCAAAGCTGATCCCACTCCCGTGACTTCCTCAGCACCGCCAGTCAGCACTCTCTACACTTCCCCTGTGGTGAGACTTCCTGTCATGCTGCCTTTGTCTCTGGCAAACTGAATTATTTACACATTCATGATTAAGACAAGGTTTCAACTCTCTGCTCATTATTGAGCAAATTCCCAAAATATGTTCCGTCACTGACCAATGTGAACAATATTCTCTCTCCAGAACTCCTCTGCTCCATCAGCTGAAGATGTAGACCCTGAGGTACATGTGGTATCCCTCTCTTCTTCTATACCCGCATGAACGTAGACTAACGAAAATATTTCATCGCATTTATAATACTGATTGTAGTATTTCACAATATTCCAGCTGGCCCGTTACCTGAACAGAACGTACTGGGAGAAGAAACAAGAGGAGGCTCGCAAGAGTCCCACCCCTTCAGCCCCTGCCCCTGTGCCATTGGCTGAGCCCCCTCCGCCAATCAGTCAGCCAGTAGAAAGTCATGTCCCCGTCCAGCCAGTCAGCATAGTGGAGGTATGTGGAAATTTGTGCCGAGAGCATACATTTTTTATATCTTTACGTCTAGCCGAACTGGAATGGGCGGACCACAAATGACTTTTCTGTGTTTGTCTTCTCTCTCGTCCCGTCCTTCAGCAGCAGTACCAGAACGGGGAGTCAGAGGAGAACCATGAGCAGTTTCTGAAGGCTCTGCAGAATTCTGTCACCACCTTCCTTAACCGCATGAAGAGCAACCACATGCGTGGGCGCAGCATCACCAACGACAGTGCTGTGCTCTCACTCTTCCAATCCATTAACAACATGCATCCGCAGCTGTTGGACATCCTCAACCAGCTTGATGAGAAGCGATGTGAGTGTTAGCTGTGCATGAGTTTGTGTGTGCCTATGCATTTCTGACATCCTGCGTGTCCAGTCTCTGAACAATCACATGTTGTCCGCAGTGTACTATGAGGGGCTGCAGGACAAGTTGGCTCAGGTGCGGGACGCTCGGGCAGCCCTAAACGCACTTCGGGACGAACACCGAGAGAAGCTGCGTCGTGCCGCGGAGGAATCGGAGCGACAGAGGCAGATCCAGCTGGCACAAAAACTTGAGATCATGAGGCAGAAGAAACAGGTTATGACATGAGACTCTGCACTGAAAAGTAACCTATTGATAGACTATTTATTATCATGCTCACCAGTGCTTGTCTTTTATCTGCAGGAGTACCTGGAAATGCAAAGACAGCTGGCCATTCAGCGCCTCCAGGACCAGGAGAAAGAGAGGCAGATGCGTCTGGAGCAGCAGAAACACACAATCCAGATGAGAGCCCAAATGCCTGCTTTCTCTCTGCCATACGCCCAGGTACACACAGCACACTCCATCGTCAGCAGTCGGGCTAAACTACTGCAGTACATAGTGCGCAGTACATTTTATTTTATTGGTCACGTTTTGCCATTTCAATGAAATAGGAATTTATACACCATATTTAGCTCTTCATAGGTCTTTGGGAATAAATGTGTGATAATATGTGCATGTGCTGTTACGCAGATGCAGTCTTTGCCCCCCAATGTGGCGGGAGGTGTGGTGTACCAGCCGGGTGCTCCACCCAGCTACCCGGGCACATTCAGCCCTGCTGGTTCTGTGGAAGGTTCACCTATGCACAACATCTATATGAACCAGCCTGGACAGACTGCACCACCACAGTACCAGGCCATGCCCAGTGCTGCCCCAGGTGAGAAGATGTACCTTTTGATAGCTTCAGAACTGGACAATGTCATTTCCCTCCTGCAATATAATCAGCTTCACATGATACTTAAAGGTTTTTAATCAAGTGTGCTCCTGTGTGTGTGTGTGTGTGTGTGTGTGTGTGACGGATTGTCCTCTCTTTCAGATCCAAATATGGTTAATGCGTACATGTACCAGGCTGCAGCCAGCAATGGGCAGCCTGCTCCTCCTCCGGGTCAGGCTCCGCCCACTACTAGTCCACCCTACTCCAACTATCAGCCTACACCAACACAAGGCTACCAGGTCTGAATGACTCCCACTTTACAACAACACAGGACACACTGCATTGGTTTCCAAATACATGCAACAAGACGTTGACACATATGTTCTGTCTGTTGATTTTAATATAAAAAGATCGATCTCCAACATCGTTAGCAACAAGGTTACCACTAGCAGCCTGACTACTGTAAAAAGCAAGAAACAGCTGTAAGAATCCCGAAGAACTAGAAACCCCAATCTCAGTGCTACGATACAGGCAGAGTAAAACATCCAGCAGTATTAATAAGTAGTCAAGGTTTAGTTACTTATTGATATAGCTTAGTAGAAAGAACTTTTTTTATTTTATTTTTTTTATCACTCTCCCCCTTAATATCAATATTTTAGTAGATTCTTCTGAGCTTTCACACCGCGAATAAAGTGAAAAAGTACAGTAGTAGTGTAGTCGAGGGTTAGGAGTTGCGCCTGTACTATAGGGTTCTATAACAACAACACGGAGGCTCTGTAGTTTGGACGAAGATGGCAAACTTTATTACTCCTTCAACCATGACAAAGGCAGCGCATACCAGATCCACTCCTTTTAGGTTCTTACCTTTCACAAAAAAAGCCCTAGACATGTACACTGCGTAACTGTTCACCAGAGGAAACTCAAATTCATTGAGCATTTCGCTAAAAGTAATGGTGACTCCATCATTTTATTTCCTAAAGAATGAGCTGGTGCCCTTTTTTTATTGAACAAAAAAAACTAATTTGTATTGTTGTTGGTATGAGTAGTTTGAATTTCATGTTGTTTATTCGTCACAGTGTGTAAAGTCAAAATGTTTAAAGAGAAATAAATAGACCACTAACTGTTGTCCTTGTTTTGTGCAGAATGTGGTCTCGCAGGCCCAGACTATGCCCCCCATGTCCCAGCCTGCTCCCACTAACGGTATGGGTTACATGGGCTACCAGCCATACAGCATGCAGAACATGATTTCAGCATTGCCAGGGCAGGACCCCAATATGCCCCCCCAACAGCAGTACATGCCAGGCCAGCCGCCCATGTACCAACAGGTACGCCACTTATCATTTTTTCCTCAGCCACCAGGTGTTAGCAGTAGAGCTGCAACGGTTAGTCCACTAATCGATTAGTTAATGGAGAGAAAAACTTATCTCCAACCATTTTGTTAATTGTTTAATTTGTTTTTCATGCAAAAATGGCAGAAAATGCTGTTTTCAGCCACTTAAATAAGGAGATTTCCTACTTTTCTCTGTTTTATATCATATTAAACTGAACGTCTTTGGGTTTTGACATTTTATAGATCACATGGTTAATTGATTAATCTAAAAAATAATAGGCAGATCAATTAATAATGAAAATGATCTTTAGCTGCAGAGTTGGTTAGCAGTAAGAAAACCTTTGCAGCATACTGTTGTGAATTAGCTAAATTGTCTTTCATACTGAAATACGCAGCTCTATGTTAATCGTTTTTTGGTATTTTTACTTCATGTTATTTCAATCTCAATCCTTAGTCTTTCTATGTATTTTGATTTTTTAATGTTCTTTTCTTGCTAGGTGGCTCCCCCTGGTGGCCCGCAGCAGCAGCAGCAGCAGCATGTTCCTCAGGCTGTGCCCGGCAGTGCAGAGGCACAGCTCATCTCTTTCGACTGAAAGCCTGCCTGCTGCAGGAGCCTGATACACTACACCCTCTCTCCTACTTTGGTCTTTCACCTCACTTTCTGGACTCTCTTCCCCCTGGAAACACACACGCCTCCCACCTTTCAACTGTGCTGTGATGTTGTGGCAATGTAAAATATTGTGATGATGTTACAGATCTGTCGCTCTCTTTGCATCTCCTCCACTGAAGTATGGAAATGTGGGGGGAAGCTGCAAGAGAGGGCACCATAACCCAGACCCTTTCACCCTCTTCTTCCCTCTTTCCAGCTGATATCTATGTAGTATTTCCTCATTAAATGAATAACCGAAGCTCAGAAATAGTCAGTGGTATTAAAGTTTTAAAAAATGAATAATAAATATAATAATTGAGGAGGAGAAAAAAAGACAAGACGTAACCATCCTTTGTCTCATATTTTTCTAAAGCAAACTTTAGCATGTTAAATTTTCATTATTTTCTGGAATGGAAGTGAACTAGTGCATTGTATCTTAACCGTTTGGGCAGTGAGAGATCTGTTTGTGCTCATTAAGAGATTGTGGGTGTGAAGATAAAGAGTGATGTCAGTCAAAGGCCTGAAATAAATGGCACCAACTCAGATCTCCGTCAGGTTCACAGCGCGCCATTCCAGCTGTACTTGTTTTGTCCCATCCGTTCTCATGCGCATACAAACTGGGGTTATCTTATCTTGTTTGGGCATTTTATTTGTTGTGCGCTGCTTGGAATATCGAATGTCGTAATGTAGTTTCTTAAACGATGAAACACATTGCAGGGATTGTACATTGTGAGAGGAGTTTTAAAAAAAATTACCTGGGTGGTTGTTTAATCCTCGATTATTATACTTTCATAATTTATATCGTTGAAATGACACAACTAGTGACAATAAAATTGACATAGTAAAGCAATACAGAAACTCTAATAGCATCCTGCATCTCTTTATTGATTTATGTTGCTGACGATAAAGTACAGTCACAAGACAAGACTTAAAGAACCAGAGGACCTTAACCTATAATTAACTGCAAATGGCCACCAGGCCTCCCATCCCGTGTGCGACTGTCCCAAATAATAAGGAAATATACATAGTAAGTACAGGTGGGAATTCTTTTCTAAAGTTTACACAGCTCTCCAGAAAATGTGGAAATGCTTGCAGAGCGAACATTACGTGCCGCATGTGTGTATGTATGTATGTATCACGCACCCAATCAGTGATTTCTGTAACTCTTCAGTCTGCGAACTTCTTTATTCCATCATACTGATCTATGTGACTTTAAAAGTAATTTTAAAATTATATTTAATAAATATCTGGTTCTTATTGTCCACATGCTTTATCGTGAATCTTTTCTGTAACCTTCCACATGATTGTGTTCCATGTCACATTCATACATGTTTCAATAAGAGGGCTAAAGGCCATAGCATTACATTGATGAGGGACATGATAAAATGTGCTTTAACATTTAACTTGTGCATACAAAAAGAAAGTTTTTTTTTTTTTTTTCTTCTCTGTGCAGTTTGGTTCTTTAAAGTTTTCTGAAGATGAGGCATTTGTAGTATTCTTCCATCTCAATCTGGAAATAAGAAACAATACAGGTGTGAAAGCTATATTGTAGTTGTATTAAAGTATAGTTATCCCAAGTTATGGAAGGTGACTCACCATCCTCTCCATACGCATCCCTTGCCCATAGGCCAGCTGTCTCAGCACATCGATATCTGGAAGACCCCACTCAGGATTCCTGTGTAAAAACATTAAATATGTCTATTTACACCCTACCAGCAGAGCTTCCCTAGACACATATAGTTGCCATGTTCTATTAGAGGAAATAAATGGCCACTCACATTTGTCGAATCTCTGCATCGAGGTGTTCGTTACAACTTGGTGTAATGGTGCCATTGATAGCATACACCTGGAACATGTTTAAGATTTGGAAAGGTGTCACTTCACACTCACATGATGACATTAAGTTATTTTAAGTGCGTAGTAAACTTAACGACTGTCAGCACGTACCCCATATGTTATCAAAATACCATTTTGTCGGAGGATCTGGCCTGCTCCATTGAAAACACCCTTGGAAAATTATCGAAAAACTGTATAAAACAGGAACTGGCACATTTTGATAATTTGAGATTTGTGTTTTATGGCCCTTCACATATATATATATATATATATATATATATATGTTTATATACACGTTTATATATATTATATATATATATATATATATCTGTTTATATATATTATATATATTTATCTGTTTATATATATTATATATATATCTATTTATATATATATATATATATATATATCTGTTTATATATATTATATATATATATCTTTATATATATTATATATATATATATATATCTGTTTATATATATTATATATATATATATATATATCTGTTTATATATATTATATATATATAATATATATTTATATATATATATATATATATATATATATA
>CALSCE010010635.1:4688420-4803093 GCA_943593645.1 Bovichtus variegatus
TATATATATATATATATATAATATATATTATTTGTATCCTTAATTGCTCAATTACAACATAATCAGGTCTACCTGTGCTGTTTTGAAGGAGCTGTATTGCAGTAAGTTGATGGCAACAACAACATCACAGGAGTTTCTTGGAAGGCCTGCCCATTTATCCCACGGTTCGCTGGCATCCAGGTGGACAGGCTGCAGCACATTCTTTGCATGGGTTGCAGCAATGTATGCCTTAATACTGTAAGTGAGTATGCAGACTAAATCTTTAATATCAGAATCAGAAAAAAATCAAAACAAACAAAATCAAACATTGAAAATATTGCACCCTATACTAGTAAAATGGACAAAGCCACAAAAAGTTGAGTTCCACAAATATAATTTTTTCTCCTTCAATATCTAAAACCATTTTCATTGGGAAAAAATTTTTTTTTTAGCATATTCACCATTTACAGTCGGTCACATCAACATAAGCAATCAAAAATGTTATCAAGTAATTCTTGACAATGTAACTATAATCTAATTGCAAAAAAGATCTGATTGCGTTATCCTGATAACATGTAATCTGTTACTACCCAACCCTGTTGATATCCACACACCTGGAAAATGTACAACCTGTTGCCCATGAAGCTTACTGTCACACACTGTATGCTACTGTATAGCCGTTAATTACCATCCTTAATAGATTATTGTATCACATAACTATGGGAATCCTTTTTCTATAAAACACAAACCTGTCCCGAAACTCTTCTTTAATGTCTGATGGCTGCCAGGTTACAAAGGGCATCTTCTGGGCAAAACGTATGACATGCTGCCCAGTTCCAGAACCTAGCTCTAAGGCGAACAGCTGCCTGTGGGACTGGTCATCCAGCACATCTTCAAGCACTAAACACATATCCTCCCAATTCCTCTCTGCCAGGGGAGACAGCAGCATGGTCTGAAGGAGAAAAGCAGAAGCACATGTTACAATATCATCTTGTATTGCCAGGTTTTGCATTGATTGTCTGTCTCAGAGGATTCCTCTTACCTTAACTTGTGCTGGTTGACAGAGACTAGCTGGGAAATGGCATAATGGTGTAGCTGTATGTGGTGTATGACTGTGACAGCAGATGGGTGCAGAGATTACCTGGTTAAGAGGATTCCCTCTGTGCTCCTCCCTTGTGTTCAGCACTAGTACATACAGTACAGGTAAGACAAACTAAAACACGCACAAGCAAAGAAAAAACAGGGAGAAAGATCAATTAATATTATACATTTGTGTCTGAATAGCAATACCAATCAACATGATGACCATCATATCACATTGCATGGTAATTGGATTAATAAATCCAATGTTTAATTTACCAAACTATGGGAATTTTAAAATGATGAAACTCATTTTCATGATTCTACCGTTGCTATTAATTCACCAAATGTTGAACTGTTTCTGGCTGCATTGTTTTTTTTTAGTATACGGTGCAATATCTTACATTTTTTGATTTTGAAGTAATAAAATATTCAGATTAGATTACATTAGATTTGTATTCAGGAGCTGTACCTTTCAAAGTTATCTGACCAAACACTGCAAAACTATATGTGTGTGTTATTAATGCAGGCACTGTAAACATTATAACTAACTATGATTACACTAGTATACCTTTAAAGAGTAATAATATAATATGTATAAATAATCAGTATTACTTAAACGTCTCTTCTGTCCCTCATCGGTTTCCGTAGGTTTTCTACCAGGTCACAACTCACGCAATGCATTGTGGGTAGGTCAGGAGGACGCCATGTGCTTTTGAGCAGGGGGACTGAAAGGAGACACGGCTGTGACAGACGTGTTTTATTATTGAGAAACATCGGGATAAACTGCTCCAGTCAACGTTAGCATGTACTGCACAAGACGCTGCCTCCGGACCGCGCTGCGGGCTGCAGCTACCACGCACCGGTAAGTAACGTCCGCCGAGCGGGCAACAGTCAGTCAGTCACGTAAGACCGGGCAGCGGTTAACGGTACATCAGAGTCTGACTTGCCTGCATCTTCAAGGGCAGACAGCCGGTGACTGCTGGTGGTTATTTTGGATGTGAAACATGCGTTCGTCTCTGTAGTTCGTCTTAATACACAATATGTGTTAAGTCTGCAGAAATGTGTGTTATGCATGTTACGTGTTAAGCTAACGTTAGCTTTAGCATCAAACTTAACCCTTACAGGCTTAAACTGCCTTAACTCAGAATTCTGCAGTGAGTCGTATTAAAACAACGTGTCCTCGTCTTTAGTGTGGTAGTGTAATCTAAAGGAAGCAGCTGTTTGACATGTTCCTCCTTGATGAAGCAGCTAACGTCACCAAGGTCACACTGGAAATGCTTGTTTATGATTGTCAAATTGCTGCAAGCTAATTCTCTTTAACTAACCTGAACTTCAGGTTGTATGTTAAGGAACCAACCGGGTGCTAATAATGCAGCGACCAGAACTAACAGTAGTAGCTACGTAGTAGTACAACACAGCATTCATCTCGGAGGAGTGGGTACCCCCAACCTATGAAGCCATAGGATATATAAGGGATCTCAAGGTGGTTAGCCGGGTATGGGAACAAAAAACTAATTCAGGCTGTTATGGCATTTCTTTTACTCTTTGCTTTTTTTTTTTCTCTCTAGGACTTTAACTCAAACACACAACTCACAATCACAATTTCCTAATCCAAAATATTGGATTTGACCGTCCACTAATTCAAACCTTATTACATCCAGTTGGCTATCACCTAAGACCAGTGTTTTTACAGTCTGGTATTAATACTTTTACTTATGGAAAGGATCTGAATAATTATTCCACCACTGTAAGACACAGTAAAACAGCAAATCCTCACAACTGGGTAATATCAACAAGTAATCATTCGACTGACGATTAGTTTTAATTAAACTTTTTTTTACTTGTAGATGACTGCATTATTTTACCCCATTAGCCTCCTAAAAGTATTCAAATCAGTCTTAAACTGGCTTGTTTCAAGTGCTCTAAAGTAGACTTTTTTTTTTTGTTTTTGAAGGGGCACAAACATGCATAGTCAGTGAGTTGATTACAGATGGACAGGTGTGAATGCAGCCCCAAAATGCATTAGGATCCAGTTACTTTACCAACATTGGGTATATCTGGTCAGTGGTACATTGTGAATGCAAATGCTTCCATTATGTTGGAGTGCATGTCAGTCATGAGAAACGCAGCCCAAACACTGTGTGCCGATGCCAGACAAGGCTTGGAAGTCTATACCAAATGTGAGGCACCAAATGGTGACTGGAAACCATATCTGATTGTAAGGCTGAGCACTTCTTTTGGGTAAATAGTAATTGCAGTTTCTCCATAACAGTGAAAAAGGAGAAAATGTCAGATCAGAAATCGTATGTAAAGACACATTTGCGTAAGATGCCTTCTGATGGCAGATGTTTCACTGCAGATGCTCTCAGCTAGATCTGCATATATCTTGATATACTGTGTCCTGTGTGTTGAACTCTGAGGGCCACAGTTGAGGACCACACATAGTCCATCATTTTGTTTATCCAATTTTATTTTGCAGGCAACCGCTTCAGCGGCAAGCACCAGCCTTGTGTGCTCTCAGACTTCTGAAGACCAGTCCAGCCACCCATTCAGCCGCCATCGCCACCCCTCCAGTCGACGGAGCACCCAAACAGTATTCTCCCAAAATCCAAGAGCTCGTCAATGACATAGCCAGCCTCACTTTATTAGAGGTGTCGGACCTCAATGAGCTCCTCAAGGTTTGTGGAAAAGTCACTAATCCCAAACCAGACAGATTGTGATGCATCTGTGGTGTCATGTTGGGTCATGGTCTGCTTTTTTTTGTTGGTTGCAGAAAACTCTGAACATTCAGGATATTGGGATGATGCCGATGGGGGCGATGGCTGCAGGTGTACCCGCGGCTGTAAGTAGACGATATAACTGGAACACCTTACACTATCATAAACTACAACTTCAAATGTGACTTTACATTTTAATCAACCATTTTTTTTTTTTTTTTATCATTTAAGAGAACAAATTAACTTATTGTTTTTTAAATAATTTTTTATGTGTGAAACCAGGCCACAGAAGAGGATGAAGTACCGGTCAAGAAGGAGCAGACTCACTTCACAGTAAAATTGACAGATTTTAAGGCAGCTGAAAAAGTGAAACTCATAAAGGAAGTGAAGAGCTGCATCCAAGGCTTGAATCTAGTGCAGGTAAGTCATTAGTGCTCAGTCCTCTGTTCTGATTTTAGTCTTTTTTAAAGGTAGGGACCCTGTAGAGTTTTTAAACAATGGTGAGTTAATGCTAAGGTGTAATGTCTGCAGATCTGACAGTAGATGGCGGTAACATGCCAAGAAATGCAGCAAGGGACCAACCCACCATAGAGGAGGGCTGCATGTTAGCAAACAGGGATGTAGACAATGAAATATTTGTAATATTTAAAATTGTCTTTGCAAGTACAAACACATTTGTTAATTTGGTGAGAAATTTTGGTTAAAAAAAACTTCACGGGGCACTTTTTTAAAAATGTAATACTTTCTGCTGATTCAAACTCTCAATACAATACTTATATTTTCCCAACTATTACAGCTGCATAGTGCCTAAAGTCAAACTACAAAAGACTAGTGTAAAGCTCTGGTTAAAGAGAATATAGTCTTCATCACAGCCTTCCTTTGCAATTTCCTATGGTGTTTTGTAATATCGCTGTAAACATGATTGTCATTGTTAATTTGTTAAAGCAGGGATGTTTGGACAGCCTCTTCACCACCACAAATAACTAAATACTGAGCAGACTTACTAATAGTGGTCCCTGTTAAAAAAAAAAGTATATTAGTTTCTATTCCAATGTTGCATATTTGCTCAGGACAGTGTTGCAGTTCCTGTTTTCAAAGATTGGGTAAGCTCTCACTAAATCATCTTTTTTTTCTGTTCTTCCTAAACCAGGCTAAGAAACTAGTGGAGTCTCTCCCCCAGGAAATCCAAGCTAATGTATCCAAAGAACAGGCAGAGAAATTGAAAGCGTCACTGGAGGCAGCAGGTGGCACTATCGAATTGGTGTAGATGTATGTGCCCACCTGTTCTCCACAATGTTGCTGCTCATGCACTTCATCCGTCATTCTCTTGCATCTTTTTTTTTTTTTTTACATGACAAAGAAGAGGATCCCTGGAAACAAAGAAATGCCTTCTGACTTTAATACTATCTCTAACGGCGTCAGGTGGGGCAGTACAACTCTGAACCTTCCAGGCACACAGCCTGCACTAATGACTGCCCCGCTGTTTGTTTGTCATTTTGTTTGCTCACGTGTCTGCCTGATACTTGTGTAGCAAACAAGCTATGGAAATATTGGCCTGGGTGCCAAGTAAGTCAGTTGGTCATTCTGTGTGTAAGTTTAACTTTTCACAAAAAGAAAGAGAATGCTGTAGGGACCTGAACACTCCCTCTGTTAAAGATCACCAGATACTGTTTTTAGTTCAGGGTATGGCAGGGCTGAGTCCTTATTACTTATAGTTATGTTAATAATGTGATTAAAGTTGAAAATTCCATATTTGTCTCTTCTCTAATGTGTTCTTGTGGGCGATTTTTATGCAAAAAGTTGTATATGACAAACATAAAGAAGAAAAAATACTGATAAATAAAATAAAATTTAAAATAAGTTATTGTGTGTTGCCTTAAAGGTTCAATGTGTACGATATGCCAGACTTTTAACATAACATTAAGCATAGCTGACAGACTTGTAAATATTACAGCTGTGTTCCGTGTCTGTTTTATAGTTTGTTTATTGGATTACATTCAAAGTGACAGAAACGAGAAAATCACCCGCACCATCTCACTCTATCCTCACAGCTGCCTGGAGGCTGTTTAGCCAAGCGTATAGCTGTCGGCAGCCCTGAGAAACGGCGTAGCACCGGGGAACTGCAGACTCCCTGTTGCTGCCGTTACACAGGCCCACCAGCCCGCTGGGGCTTCTCCTGGCTGCGCCCCCACCGGGAAGATGAGACGAATATGCGGGTCGTCTTCTGGTTTCTAAAACTGCAGTGTTTTTTGACCAGATTTTGGTGTTCTTGCTGACTGACTGAGGTGCACCGGAGTAAATGCAATACACGATATAAAAAACTAAATAGAATACAATAAATATGCCAAACCACTGCAACTAAAATATCATCATTAGAGATTGCATGTTTAGAGGTGAAATACTGCCCCTTATTTCTTCTCACACATTGAATCTTTATTTCATTATATGCAGTGCTGAGACTGAAAATCTTTGTATCCGGCTTTACTGTTTCTGACCACTAGAGCAGAGGTCTTCAACAGGGGGTCCGCGGAGGTACTGCAGGGAGGTCGCAAAACTTTTGCTTGATTAGACTAGATTTTTTTATATTAAAATATATATATATTTTTTTCAACCAAAATTAATTGAATAGCTTAGTATTGAATGCACAATAACAGGGTAGCTATGTTTATTCATGGCACTAGGCCCAGTTTAATATAAAACAATTGTATACACTATATAAAGTAGGGGGGTCCCTGCTCCATCTCTCCATCACTTTGGGTCCTTGGCCTGAAAAACCTTGAAGACCCCTGCAATAGAGGTTATAAGATCTTTCTTTAGCACCTCAGTTGAGTGTTTGATTGAACCACTTATTGTTCCGGTGTAGACTTACAAATGTGGTAATTCATGCTTTTCCCACTGTTACTTTACACATGCACAAACAGGAAGAAGAGACGTGGATTGTAATGTATGGATATGAATGTCAAATTATGGGGACAAGCTCACTGACTTTGTTTTTCTCTATAGTTCCCAGGAGGTGAACTCAATACTAAGCTCCTCACCTATGACTGAGCCACTCTCCAAAATAGTCGTTCCCTGACCGGGAATCGAACCCGGGCCGCGGCGGTGAGAGCGCCGAATCCTAACCACTAGACCACCAGGGAAGTATAGGACGGTTGAGAGTCCTAATAGGAGCAATTGTAGCTATAGGCTACTGTATTTATTGTGCTTTCATTATTTGGTCATTTTAATTCGATGTCAGAAAATATAAACTTGTTATTGAGGATAAAAGCATTACCAATGTACATTTTACATTGGTAATGTACATGTTTTACATACCATGAGAAAGTTCAGATTGATGCTAAATGACTTTCCTTTTTCAGATGCACTGGAAAACACACTGAAGAGCATGTTGTCCTGCAAGGAGGATAATTATAACCTCCCCGTGAATAAAAAAAAGGTCAAAATAAATGCGCAGAAAAAAAGCATTAAAGGAGAAAATAGAGAGCTTACATTCACTCAGGGACAATACATACCTTGAATATTATTTAGAATATGAATAGTAAAATACATTTTGATATTAAAATAACAGTATATGAACTGGCAAATTTAAAAATAGAAAGTGAAAAATGGACAACGCAAATGGAAGTGCTCAAATTAAAAGGTTACATTTTTTGACCCAGATGTGTTTTGTCTTTTAAGGACATCAGAGCAACTTTTTTTAAAGTGAGGCACAAGGGTTAATGATAAGATCATTGGTATTATTGTGACCATTGGTGGATCACAGGTGTCTGTATGTGTCAAATCCTGCAGCAGCGAGCGTTTGCTTATGTCTTGCCTTTGCTCTGACTTGGAGCTGGTATCCAGTTACTGTTTCTGTCATCTGTCATGAGCCCCCCCCCCTCACTGTCCGCCTCTGAGTCAGCACACACAGTGCAGTGCCAGGCTGCCCATTCATACCACTGCTGCACCACTCATTTAAAATCATGTCATGCTTAAGAACCAAAACAGACACTCTGGCTTTAGAAAGTTCCTGAAAAGCTGTGAAAACTGTTGAATGTTCTTAACTAAATAAGAGTGAAGACATGCTTTAAGTTCTTGACCTCATGGCCCTTTTTATGACCCTGAGACTGAGTGTATAATTGGAAGTCAACGTCTATTCTTGACAAAAATGTGTTTGAACTTCATGACCTTCGATCTGTTAGTTGAATCCTGGGATGCTGGCAGACCACATTCACAAAACTACAGCAGCAGTCAAGCGGTCTTACTATTTTTATATTAGTCACGTACGCTTCCTTCCAACAAACCAGCTGCACCCCTTTCTTGGCACAGAAATGTAGCAAGTATACGAAGGCGTTGCACTTACTCTCCTGGACAAGTTCAGCCATATGTTAATCCACAATGTGTAGCTCTTTCTGAGAAACAAAACGGCAGTGCCAGCGTCCTTTATGTGAACCTAAGTTTGTCTATTGTGCGTTTAATATGAGCAGCATACAACCATCACCAGCATTGTTGAGGGAACAGGATGAAGAGCCTTGGAGAAAGTTGTCCCAGCAACCTTTGAGAAGCCGACACTTTGCCTTCTTGCTTCGGACCTTGTTTCACTAACACCATGCAGGAGAATCGCATTTCTCGTTGGTATTTTGGTGGAGTCTCCTCCAGCGTGGCCGCCTGTTTAACACACCCACTGGATTTAATTAAGGTAAAAGATCATTGATTTTTAATTCCTTTACCACCGTTGCACAATTTTCTCGTTGAGAAATTAGGAAAATGATCCAATTAGGGCTCATTGATCTGTCTGGGGTGCATCTGGATAGCATTGTGGAAAATGTTATTAAAATTATATTTTTTATTATCCTCTCTTTTCCTGTTGACGCTGGCTTTCAGAATAGCGTGCAGTTTTATGGCAATGTTTTAGTTCACCCAATTTCCTGAAATTTCAATAAATATATGGCAAGTCCCTTTGGTCATGATGTGCCTAAAATACCTTGATTATGACATCAATAGGCTTGTTTGGATGTCTTTAAGTGCAAATAAATGATAATAGAGACATCTACTGGTTCAATTTTGTATTTCCTACAGCTATTTTCCGACTATTGAATTGATTTTCTTTAACTCAGCATGCTGACTGAATGTGTGTGGCTGCTGAATATCCCCTGAAGTTGTCACCTTTCATTTTAGACGCACCAATTTTATTTGCTTGATGCACAGTGGCACCTGCGTATGATAGGAGCACACGTAACACTTGTGCAGTTAGCTATTGCTCCCACTATAAGTGTGACTGACCGCCCTTTGCTGCTTCCATGTGGTCATCATTTCCAGGTGCACTTACAGACGCAGCAGGAGGTGAGGGTGAGGATGATTGGGATGGCCGTTAACGTGGTGAGGAGAGAAGGTTATTTGGCTCTCTACAGTGGCCTCAGCGCGTCCCTCTGCCGGCAGGTGGAAAACCACACACACACACACACACACACACACACACACACACACACACACACATATTAAATGATGCACTCACTCTACATGTCCATGCTGCACAATCTTGGATAGGCTGTTTTATTTCTTTTCTCCTCTATAGATGACATATTCTTTGTCACGGTTCGCCATTTATGAAACTGTCAGGGACGAGATGCAGAGGAAGAACAAAGGTCTCGTGCCTTTCTACCAGAAAGTCTTGCTGGGTGCCTTTGGAGGTATGTTGACTTGTCTTATGATTTGGGTGCTGTTAGTCGTTGTTTTATTTTATTATTTAATAAGTTTTCCCCAACAGGGTTTGTAGGTGGTTTCATAGGGACGCCAGCTGACTTGGTTAATGTACGGTGAGTTTAGTGGATAGTTTTATTATTATTTGTGCAGTTTTTGTTTTATTGATCTTCTATCTTTTATACATTACTAACATAGACTGTAAATGTTTTATTTGTTCACTAGGGAGAAGTCACAACCTGCACTTTCACTTTTATAGTACAATGTAGTGTTATTATTGGATTGCTGCTTTGGTGCACAAAACTCTGCAATGGAGAGCTCAAAACTAATGTTGAACAATACATAAATCCCTGCTCTTAGTTTTTTTTTTAAAGATAAATAATAAAATAGAAATATTTGTATTCCAGGTTATTGTTGAACACATTCTATATTGGCACATTAAAGTTGTCATCGTGAGAAAAATGTCAAATATAAGATTGCTTTATAGCAACGTAAAAGAACGTACAATTAAAATGACTTGGCACATTTTATACACATCAATGGCCGAGGTAGCTAAAAAGCAAGACTCATGTTAGGAAACAAGAGCACAATCCAAGAGAGCAATACAAGGAAAAAAAAGCTAAAAACAAATAAGTAAGCATACATACAGGTACCACTATTACAGCATTATTACTGTCTATCGTTCATCCCACACCTTCACCCTCCCTCATACCTCCATATATTTCAGCACTGGTCCCCATTCCTGATCAAACACTCCCCTTCTTTCTGCATTCTTGAATTTAAGCTTCTCCAAATGGAGGCTCTCCCCCGGATCTGTCAGCTAAATCTCAAGCCTTAGACTTCCATAATTGCAAAATAACTCTTTAAAAGAAAAACGAAATAACGAGCAGGCTAATACTTCAATGTGAAATTCATGATTGGGTTGGAGTTAGATTTAGATTTGACTTCACAAAAAAAAGACGCTGCAAGCTTTTCTGCTCTCCACTCAAGTTTAATCGGCACATTTTCTCTGAATTCAATAGGAAGATAATAACTATGAAGGTTACTCGTCCTGACAATTACTTGGTTTTGAAATATTTCAATCTGTCATCTGTGCAGCATGCAGAATGATGTCAAGCTGCCAGTAGATCTCAGGAGAAAGTAAGTAAAAATTGAAAATAGGTATGGATTTTTGAATGCAGTGGAAGCTGTCTATAGTCACCCAAATCACCACATTGTGAGATTGTTTTCTTCTTCTACCAGTTATGCTCATGCACTAGACGGACTTTTGCGTGTTTGGAAGGAGGGTAAGATTCCTAAAAGCTTTTCTTACTTCACATGAAAGCTGAGGTTTGTTTCCTTCATACGTTGCGCTACATAGCG
Organism: Bovichtus variegatus; assembly: GCA_943593645.1. Classification (NCBI taxonomy): domain Eukaryota; kingdom Metazoa; phylum Chordata; class Actinopteri; order Perciformes; family Bovichtidae; genus Bovichtus; species Bovichtus variegatus. Next base: position 4,699,241 of record CALSCE010010635.1, read on the forward strand.
CTGACCTGCTCACTGACAAATGACTTGAAAAAGGCTCCTCAGTTGGAAGAAAAGAGGAATTTATTACTATTCCAAAAAGTGTAAACAAAGTGTAGTAAAAATGTGAAAGAAAAGTGAGCATTTCTTCATAACACATGTTTTTTTGCGTCTATGTGTGTTGGCATTTTTTCGTATGTCGCATGATTGATATTACCACTTGAGAAACCTTAAATTCAAGCGTGAACATTGTCACGTTGCTTACTTTGTCCTTTACATGTTCTTCCTTTGCAGAGGGAATGAGAAAACTGTTCTCTGGTGCTTCAATGGCTTCTAGCAGAGGTGCACTGGTCTCTGTCGGACAGGTAAAGATCTACTCATCTGTGGAATCATAAAAAGCTTCTCGACTATCTCGCAGTGTTTTGTGCATTTTGTCCACGCAGCTGTCCTGCTACGACCAGTCCAAGCAGTTGGTTCTGGCTTCTGGTTATCTGACTGACAACATCCTCACTCACTTCCTGGCCAGTGTGTTTGCGGTAAGTGACCCTCTGTCATTGCATATTATAATAGAATAAAGGCTATATCTCAATTAGTCTCTGGCTCACCAAACACAAGAAACAACAACATGAAATGTGGACCAGCAGTTCGTAAAACAAACACTTTAAAACAGTCAAATTCTGTGGCTTAAATCGTATCAGTAACTTTGTTATTTTAAGAATATTGGTGGCTCTTGGGATGAAGAAGTTCCAGAGGGACTCTATAGCGCCTCCCGGAGCTCAGGAGCTCTAACTGGCTGAAGAAAGGATGAGGGCTATCTGCCAGGACACTCCTCACTTTCTTCCTTGTCCTTTCTGGAAAACAATTGAGTCAAGGGCTTTTGGGGTGTGCCAACGTTTTTGCTTGCCATTGACACAATCCTAGAAAGTGTATTAAGACACTCTCAACAATAGCTGTGTGCACTAAATCTGCCGATAAACACCTGGGCCGCTATGATATTCCTTTTGATTTAAAATATGTTCGTCCTTGATCATCAATATGTTGGTAAAGAGAGAGAGAGAAAAGCACCGTTTATAACATCGTCACATTTTCCAAAATAAGACATCTTTTATTTTCTTCCGCACAGGGGGGCTGTGCCACGATCCTGTGCCAACCACTTGATGTTGTTAAAACCAGATTAATGAACTCAAAACTGGAATATGGGGTGAGCTTGTGTACAATACACACTGACAGCCACACTCTGGTTTTGTACTGTATATTGCTTAGGGAATCTCTTTTGGTCTCCTCTCATCACTCTGACACGTATGTTTTATTCATGGGCTGTGCGGAGAGTTACACAGTTTGACATGTCTTAGTTTCTGTGTCTGCTTGTTGCAGGGTGTGCTTCACTGTCTAACAGAAACGGCAAGACTGGGCCCCAAGGCGTTTTACAAGGTAGACGTCACCTTCGCTGTTAATTCAGACAATTCAGACCTTCAGACATGACTATATTTTACTGTGTAAATGTTGATCTGTTTGAAACGATTTTTGCCTGCTGAAATAATGATATGATTTGTGCCAAGGGTCTTGTTCCCGCAGGTATCCGTCTCGTCCCCCACACAGTCTTCACCTTCGTATTCCTCGAGCAACTAAGGCAGCATTTTGGTGCAGTGGTAGTCACTTGAGGGTTGCGAGAAGGTCTTTGGCGTTCCGCTGGTTCTCCGTGTTGTGTAGCTCGGGAAGAGTCCACTAGATGCCACCAATAACAAGAACCAAGAGGAAGTCACATATGTCGACACTAAATGAATATATTTAAATGTCATTTTATAATGTGTTTCTTTTGCACTATGTATTAATGATTTTAATGTTTGTTTTTTTGTAAAGGATCATTGTCTTGTTGTTGAAAGTGTGCCATATAAATAAACGTGGCTTGCCTTACAAAAAACATTTTCATGCAACATCTTTTTCATCATACTTTAACACACATGACACAGATAGGGCACTGCAATAAAAGAAAGAAATAAAACTTTTATTTGTTCTTCTACAACATTACGAACAAAGATTACTCGAATTATCAGGTTGTGTTAACTTAAAATGCCAAAACAGTTGCACTACCTGTGATGAAACGTACAGCTATAAATCTAAAACAGGGATAGTGAAAAGAAGGTTTTGTAAACTTGAAGCCAGAGGATTTAAAAGTCAATATCACCTGATAAAGTCCTTTTGAGTCGTGCACGACGCAATTACACTTTTTAATACTAGGCCTTCTTTGCCCTCTGGGGGACAGTGTTACACTGAAAAATAGTCTTTATATGCTGTGTATTTGTATTTGTACCAGACAGTTTTTGGTGTACATTGGCAAAATATTATTATTTTTTCATATTGGGGGAAGGGGTTTTTAAGTTTGTGGTGGAACACAAGGAGATAACTTTGCTTATCCCTGAGAGGATGTTCTTTTAACAGTGCACTTAGGGAAAATGCTGTAGGTTACAACGATGGAAACAGCACTGATGTAATCAAGAAATAAATCTCTTCTGATCTGCGTGTGGCCCACTGCCTTGTTGATTATTTGTTTTAGTTGTTAACTGGACTTCTTTCAGTCTGAGCGCTGCTACGCTGCACATATTCAGCTGCCTGTCAGGTCTCCTCTTCTCTCTTTAATAGAAATACTTACTTACACCGGCTGGTTCAGCATGTAATAGACTGAACAAAAGCTCACACTTTAATACAATGTAACTGGGCTTTTATTAAGGACAATCAGAAGCTTTTTGTGAAACAATATTCATGTGAAGATACACGTTTTTCATTCCTAAATTCTGAGAAAAGAGAGCAGTGTGAAGGTTTGTGGCTTTTTCTTTTATATTGCTCCAGGTGCTATTTTCCAAGTATTACCTTTTAGAGTGAAGCAACAATCCATCATGTTCAGCTTTAAAAGACACCTGATATTTTTCCATGTCCTATGGTTTACTTACTGTCTATATTGATGTCAGTGTATGAGTGATTATAGTTGTCTTCAGGGTCAAACTCATGACAGCTCTACTTTTCTTTCTATGATGCCAAAGTAAAGAGAAAAGCAAGAATGCCTTATAGTCCAACCTGTTGAATGACAAACATCAGCAAGAGATGAATACATATGTGGAAGAATATATCCAAATCAGCTCTGTTGTTGCTTATGGTTAATGTTTCATAACCCTGTAAAACCTGTGCAAAAAGTAATTGAATGGCGAGAAAGTTATCATCTGTGGTTGTCATGGAGCTCAGTGAAGGGGCAGTGACATAAGTTGGGTTCACATAATGCACCGTATATATTCTTCTTTTTCAGTGTATGCCCTGCTTTTATTTTTAGTGAAGTCGCAGACGCAGGTTAATGTTTGTAGTTTCCTCTTTATCAGGCACTCTATCGATGATAGAATACAGACTGACCACGGTGCTGGAAAACATCCATTAGGGATGCAGTTAATGATACACACACACACACACACAAACACACACACATATAGAGGCAAAGGTGCATACCTTATTTCTCTCTCTATCTTCGATTCTGGCAAAAGAGGAGAAAGAGACCTCAAACTTTGACTAAATATTTTGGATCAGAATTTGAGATTTGAAAGTGGAATAATTGGCTCACCAGATGTTGCGGGTACATAACTAAACACAGGGAAAAATGATTTATAGCTTTGATTTGAAACTGATAGAATGAGCAAACTCTCTGGCTCTGTAGCTCTTTTTATTTCATACCAGCCACTCCGTCTTATCAAACAGAGCACATTTTTCTCTCACACAGGAAACACGGCCAGTGCAAATACAAGACTTGAACCCAGTGTTGACAACTGTTTGGTCAAAAACATGCAAAGGACAGGCATTCAATTTCACGGTGAGGAGACGGCAGGTATTTTAAGCTACAGTGAACCTGCGGATATTTTATATAAATGACTAATCCTGACTGAATCTTGTTTTTGACCAATGTATAAATTGTCAACCTCAAACATTTATTTTGCAATTGGGAGTTTAGGCTGTCATTTCTTTAAAAGAAGGACGAGGGTCTGCTGAGAAACCTCTTCAAACTCTTCAGCGGCCCTTAAAGGAAAACATTTGCTACTGAGAAGACAATGTTTACTTACACTATGACTCTCCTCAACAGTCCCCATCCATCAATAGTTTGGAGTTTGTTAACTATTATACTGAGAGTAATTTGCATCCACGTATTAAAAGTTCTGGGTCACAGAATTTATTGTAGAATTAATAAGCATCTAAAAGCAGTACGTGATTTTATGTTTTTCACATCAGCTCTGGTTTAATAGACATTGGCCTGCGCATGTTAACAATGTAATGCAATGAAGATTAATGTAATTGCACTACATTTCCACATTCCCATGTGTCTGATAATGGCCAGCGGGACAATAAACATCCCAGTGGTTCATATGTGGCCTTAATTGAGTTTACTGAAGTGGACGTTTGCATGGAGCAATGTATTTGGCTGCTCTACACAACTAAAGTACAGCTGCTACTACAAGCCTGATGGTGTAAAGACTCCCGAGCATTGCTTCCTGTCGCACCTCTGATGGTGCCTTTGAAACCAGCTGCAGGGTCATCAGCCAGGGGCCACCCCTTCTGTTACTTTCTGGGTGGTAATATGTTACACATTTAGACCTAAGCAAGGTGAAGAGTGGGGACGCTGCTAATTGACCGTTCGCTTAATACCTCACCTGAACAATTTAAGCTTAGCAACACGTCCACCGAGTCTGAATAGTGAAGCCAATGCAGAATGCAAACATTCATTCTTTCCAACAGCCAGTAGTGGGCGACTCCTCTGGTTCCAAAAATAAGTCAGCTCATAAAGAAACCTATGAGAAAATGTACCTTCTTCTTACTATACCATATATCTGTAGGCGTCTAGATTTCATTTCAGGAGACAAAATTGATGGTCACTGGCTAGAAATTAGAAGCATGCTTTGCTCTACCTGTGACTACAACAAAGGACTTCTGTGGACCATTATCATTATCATTATATTTATGATGCGAGAACGGAAAGTTTGACAGGCATAAAAACAGTAATTTAGCAAAGTCATTTGAGGCCAGTTTCCCTTTATGAACCCTTACCTTGTCAACCCAATGTTCTTTGTGCCCGGAGAAGATCTTTGTTTGCCTTTTTAATATCCATGTCTGCAGTATCTCTACTTGCGCAGGTCTTGGCCATGGCACGACCTGTACCAAAACACTGTCACTTTTCCAAAGTGTTTTAAATTGTCTTCATGCGTGCAACAGAGGAGCCTTACATCTGTGAAATTAAACAGGAAAATAACCAGGTTTAACTTGACGTATTTTTTTCCCCCTGTTTCTCACTGGGTGGTAACAGCGCTGATCTCCTTGGTTTGGAATAATGACGAAGTTAAGAGGATGTAAGAGGGTTTCATATTATGGAAAAGTTTGTGGGATGGAGAGTGGGAGCCAGGCTTTTCTCTCAAGGTCCGACTGTGGATGTGAACCTCCATGTGCCTCCACTCTCTGCGCCAGCCCCCAGCCCTTTGCAGCCAGCCAACAGCGATCTTCACACAAACATGAACTAATACCAAAGAGGGAGAACGTCACATATATGTTACATAATGACCATAGTGAGTCTTGTGACTGGCAGACCTTAGCATCATTCGGATTTTAGCATTTGTTCCAGAATCAAGCAAGCAAGAAACTTTTTTAAAAAAATATTATTGTACATATAAATCTAGTTTATCTAGAATTAGTCCAAACCACAAACAAGAGATGTTACATTGTGTTTATATCTGTGTGTTTTCTCTTTGAATCATAATTTCTCTAATTGTGACGCAGAGCTCACGAGCAGACTCAGAGTCAGTGACAAGTATGAGGAGAAAGAAAAACAAGAGGCGGCTGCTCGCTGCTACGACTGCTAATGGTAATGATGAAAAAAAGAGCAGGAGCCAGAAGGTTGTGTTCTCAGTGAAAAATGTCATATTAAACAGATCATAGCAGAGCATCACTAGGCCATTAGTTTGGATCAGCAGAGATGTTTTGTAGAATTTGTTGTTTTTGTTTCCCAAAGACTCATGCTGACAAAGGATATTAGCCCACCGTGGTTTTGTCATCCAGCCTCCTGAAATGTCACCACGGTGGGCATCCAAAAAACAGCTGCAGTAATGGAGAGATGTTGTGCTATATATCCAAATGTTCAAGGTCCCTGTTCCCTGGCAGAGCAATTTAGTGTTTGCTTTAATTTCAGCAGGAAGTGAAGTTACAAACAAATCGGATGACTGAACAACTGGGGTTTGCATTTATCACAATGCTTAATTACATCAGTAGACGACCAGAAGCTATTAGTGGACCAAGGTAATCATATTGCTTATCAACCCGATATAGCCTAGACACTGTCTCAATGACATTTAACCCTGTTACCTTGGCTGTCTTATAATAAAGGCACGACTACAACAACAGAGTGAAAAGTGGGAAATAACAAACTAAACGTCCCTTAATTCTCATGATGTAATCCACTTGTTTTGCTTTGAATTTCACTTGAGATTACATGGGAGTTTGTGATAAACAGCAAAGTTCAGTCACGCGGATCTGCAGCCTCTCTGAAGGAGGAAGTTTATCTCTTGCTTTTTACTCTCTCTTGTTTTTCCTCGGGGGATGCCATTACATAAAGATTCAATTCAAATCAATTTCTTCAGTTGTCCTGAAAAGGCAGTTTGCACGATAATATCTTAAAATCAGAAAACACCAAGTGCATTATGGTATTGCTATGCAACGTAGATTAATGGATTAACTTTACAGTCTTACACATGAAAGACTTGCAGATGTCTGACAAGGTAATGAAAACATGGAGAAACAATAATAATTAATATTGTGTACTTGACCAATTACTTTCAGTTGGGGTAAGTAACTAAATACATTTATTCAATTACTGTACAATTTCGAGGTACTTGTACTTTACTTGAGTATTTCAATTTTATACTTCTTTCTCCACAACATTTATTTGGCAGTTTTAGATACTTGTTACTTTGCAGATTCAGATTGTTAATACAAATACAAGTTAGCCCAACCTTTACCAGCTACACATGTAGGGATGCTTACATTACTGCATCAATAATCAGAATCCAATGATATTGGTCAATGATGGAAAAAACAATAATAATTCAGCTCTTTGTGTTTTGCACTTAAATGTGCTTATTTGAAGCTATTGGTTGAATTTGTATTCTATTGTTTCTCTATGTTGCACTTACTTTTTGGTTTGTCTTATTTGAAGCTGTAGTTCTGCACTTGTATGATTACACCTATTTGAAGCTAATGTACTTGCAAGATCCTCGCTGTTTGGAGTCGTATCCTCATAATTGTTTGCACTTATTGTAAGTCGCCCTTGGACAAAAGCGTCTGCTAAATGAACTGTAATAATGTAATGATATATATAAATCTTGAAAAGGGCCGTTCTGCATAATGAGTACTTATACTTTTGGCACATTTAGTTTATTTTGAAAGTAACATTTTGGAATTTTACACAAGTAAGATTTTGAATGCAGGACTTTTACTTGTAACAGAGTTAAAGTACACTGTGGTCTTTCTACTCTTACTCAAATAAAATATCTGAGTACTTCTTCCACCACTGATGACTTTTAATCCTGAAAACTAAATTAGCCCCTGTTAAAAAAACAATTTTGATAATGGCTGGGGCATGATCTCATTCCTCTAAGCACTGAGGTTGAAGGCTGCCAAGTGCCAAGTTGCTTCCAGTGGCTGGTTACTTTGGAAAGAGCGGAGGCATCAGCTCTGATAATCGTGTGGTCTGCCAGCTCCCGTGGTCGGAGTTGTTTACTCCGACAGCAGGCTTCGCTTTCACCACCTACTCAAATATTCGAGCATGTACGTACATATGTCCTCAAATCTGTGCGTGCGTCCTCCTCTCGCATGTCAACGTATCTTGATAAAGATCAATAATGCAAGTTAATTGCATCTGCATTAACGTGACTAAATGTTTTGACAACAGTGACTCCAGGATCAAATTTTAAATACATGACACAAGTTAAGATGCGGTGTTCCTTCTCCATACAAAGATCACTGTTGACGTCAACAAATTAAAATGTGCCTCAATGCATTCAACTTCGACTTCTTACATTAAGTTAGAGGAAAATGTTTTTGGACAGTTTTATTAAATCAACGATAAGAGGACTGACCCTTGGATGTTTTCACATATCAGTGCCGATGGCAAAATATATAATATTATTTAAATTACTTTTGAATCATTTTCAAAAGCACACTATAGATGTGTAGACTGATGAATCTGCTTTTACTCCCTTACAGGCAGCAGTTGTTTAGCTAGTGCGATGTGATGATACAATATGATGAATATTCATGTATCTTATTTTTTTTTATCATTAAATGGTAATGGGTGTCTTCCAAGTGGGTGCATTCCGGTGATGGTGAGAAACCCTGGCATCTGTATCATTTGAGAATGGCAATTTTAAATTCAAAAGGCTACAAAATTAACATTATTTTCACAATGTTCATTTCCCTAATTCATGTGTTTTTATGGCAGCAAATGCCATATAATGCCAATTATCCAGCACATGGATAGCAACCAAATCCCAAGTCTCACATATCTGAGCTTTTCAACAGATCTGAATAGACCCCACAACGGTTCTCCTCAAGTCAGAGTATTCAACTGCATTTCTGAGTATGCTTCTAATAGCGGTGACTTGAAAAAATGCAACAAAATGCAGTAAAATGATGCATTACCTATAAAGTACTGGTTTAAACTGAAACCTGTGCTATGCTTTATAAAAACTCATAGACAGTTTGCAGTTAATGGGCTACACCATGCAAACAATATTCCTCTAATGCTTGTATGAGTGAAACAGAGGGCTACTTATCCAGTCCCATGAGGCTTTGCACTGCACACATTCCCCATAATTAGTCATGTTTACTGAGCTCCAAATAAACATTCAATATGTCCTGCAACTTAACAAGATTAAACTAAAAACATTCAGTCCAAATAATATTATTTTATTATAATAGTATTACACATTTGTTTTTTGTTTTCCCCTGCAAAGATCAGCATGGGAAACATGCCCAAAAATAAATATTTATATTGCAATGAAAAATGACAGTTTATATGTTTCATTGAAAATGGTGATAGAGAATTATTTTTTTCCCCACTACATTTTTGAACATTAAAGTCATTCATCAAATTTCTAAGAAACAGATTAGTTGATAAGGAGCGCTGCATCTCAAGGAGTTGATAGATCGCTCCCTTATTAATCACTCTTGTATGTATGTCCGACATCCTAGGAAATCACAGATGGATGAGATCGTTCCTTTCAATTTGCAGCAACATAATGTCAGTCTTAACGACGCACGAAACCACAGACTATACCAAAACACATTTCTGTCACAATTCAGACAGTAATGATACAGAATGCATATTATCTAATTGGCTTTTACTGTTATGGTTAGATGTCTCTGGCTCTCTAAAAAGGTTGAGTTAAATGAAAACAAACACGGGAGTGTTCCCCTTCACTTAAGCATTGACATTTAGTCTAAATAGATCTCGAAAATAAAGTCACATTTCCCAGCATCTGCCTGCCTCCAACTCACTTTCATGTTTTGCATGAATGTGCCTGGGGACAGTTCTTTACCCATTAAACAGTCAAATATTGTTTTCTGGCCACATTATAAAACAATTGCTTTCATTTCCTTTCCTTGTGTGTTTTGAAACCTAATATGCCTAATATACCTAACAAACCAAATATGCCTCCTCTATTAAACAGCGGAAGAACAGAGTTAGCAGGATATTGTTTTGCTCACATCTTGGCCTCTGATATAGAAGCCATCCTGAGGGAGGCGGATGTCAGTCATTAGGTGAGCCGCGTGTCGTCGTAGGGGGACCGAACATTTTCTGCCCAAAAATGTGACAGGTCAATAGGTCTCAGCACTCTGTATTCAGAGTGACACACTGAGCTGCTACAGGTGAGGGCTAATTTCATTACAGGACATTAAACGTCATCACTTCTATAGCCTAACGTTAGCTTTTTACTTCGGCCGATTGCATTTACGCTTAAAAAAAATCATAAAAGTGATGTTCATTTGTGAAAATTGTCTTGCTAAAAACATGTGTAGGTGTCATTAACTTTTGTTTGCTACAGAACTTATTTTCTGCAATAATGAAGAATCCTATTAGCTTTTTGTCAGGGGAACCAATGCAAAAAATATGTCATCCCTGCAGCACTCTACTATACTTGTTCCATTATCGAAAAGGAGCAGTGAGATGGTCTGCCAATATGTTCAACAACCTTTAAATGCCCATGTGCAGACATCAAAACGCACACATGCACAACCCAGTAGAGAACATCATTAACATCACAAACATGAACATCACTAATTAAGTCCATATGGTCCAACTATATACAACATACAATTATCTCTATCTAAATTATTTTAAAAGTAAAGGATCTGAATACCTCTTCCTCCACTGTTAGTTTTATCCTCTTTCTCTCTGACGAGCTCAATCAAGTGGTGTATTTTTTATTTCAAACTAATGGAATCTACCACCACTTAAGTGTATGCCTTCAAGTTCGAGAAATAAAATATGTGTTTTATGTGTTTGAATGTAATGCATGTTGATGCAATTGGGCTAATTTATTGCTGTGTTTGGTTTGCAATTTAGCACCGGTACCTCATGTTTTATTTTGATTGTTTAACTAATGACGTGCACTTTGCGTTGCGTTACACGATGTGGCCAAACATGGCGAAGGAATGTGTCGTACTCTGTGTGCGCATGTTTCTTTTGATGACAGTCATTCAGATACAGGAGTGGAGGAGATGATTGCCTTTGCAGCTGAACATCAGACAGTCTCATCGCTGGGGTTTATTCACATTTTATGTCCAGTGATTCTCAGATGAAAAAGTCTGGGGGGGGGGGGGGGGGGGAGTGAAACAGGTAAATGATTCAGAGAAATGACACTAGAGAGATACGATACAGGCTGAATGGGAACACTGGCAGTGCTTATCAGGTATAGCCAGCGGAACATGATTATAACTGACTTGCAGACCAACAAGGTGGAGATTTAAACACTGCAGCCCAGATGTGATCTTACCCTGGTTCTCTCTGCATGTAACATCTAACGCAGCTTCAGAGGCCCTGGTGAAAACCTCATCATCACATAAATGGGCCCATTAAACCCACTCAACAGAGGACAAAAAGCCCCTTGAATCTCTAATTGATTAATAATCACTCTCACTCTCACAGAAGATCATTCAAACAGTGATGAGTGAAAATGTCAAAAGCATAAGTAAGTGTGTGTGAGTGGCTTTTATCACGAAGTTGACTGCATAACGTTGTGATGGTAAAATGTTGCTCCCAAGCAGCAAAAACAAATCTATCCAGTGAGAGTGTGTTTGTGAAAAGGTGGAAAGACAAGTTTATTTATATAGCCCAATATCACAAATTATACATTTGTCTCAGTGGGCTTTACAGCCTGTACAAGGTACGACAACCTCTGTCCTTAGACCCTCACATCGCACAAGGAAAAACTCCCTAAAAGATACCCCACAATTAGTGGGGGAAATATGGAAGAAACCTCAGGGAGAGCAACTGAGGAGGGATCCCTCTCCCAGGACGGACAGACGTGCAATAGGTGACGTGTGTACAGAACAAACAACATAGTTAAAAATACAGCATAGACAATCTATGCGACAGAAAACATGATACGATGGTATATATAAAAAAAAGATGGATCCAGGGGGATGTCAAGGCTTCCTGGTGTCAGGCAGGACCAGGGCAACAGGTGCAGCCACGATTCGCGGTCCAGAAGTAATCTTTAATAGTGGCAACCTGCCAGATGAGGGACACAGATCCGGGGATGATGCCCCGGATGGTGAGTTAGTAACATGCATTTAAGGGACATGAATGCATATCAATAGAGAGGGAGAGGAGGAGAGCGAGAAAGATAGGGAAGGGAGGAGAGGAGTGAGTCCTCCGACAGTCTAAGCCTATAGCAGCATAACTAGGGGCTAGTCCAGGGCAAACCTGAGCCAGCCCTAACTATAAGCTTTATCAAAGAGGAAAGTCTTTAACCTGCTCTTAAATGTGGAGAGGGTGTCTGCCTCCCGAACACACACTGGGAGCTGGTTCCACAGTAGAGGAGCTTGATAGCTGAAGGCTCTGGCTCCCATTGTACTTTTAGAAACTCTAGGAACCACAAGTAACCCTGCATTCTGGGAGCGCAATGCTCTAGTTGGTTTATAAGGTACTATGAGAGCTTTAAGATAAACTGGAGCCTGACCATTAATCGCTTTGTAGGTCAGGAGAAGGATTTTGAATTCTATTCTGTATTTTACCGGGAGCCAGTGCAAAGCAGCTAATACAGGAGTAATATGATCTTGTTTCCTAATTCTTGTCAATACTCGTGCCGCAGCATTTTGAATCAGCTAAAGAGTTTTAAGGGATTTTTTGGGACAACCAGATAATAAGGAGTTGCAGTAATCCAGCCTTGAAGTAACAAATGCATGGACTACTTTTTCTGCATCTTTTTGAGACAGGATGTGCCTTATTTTTGCAATGTTACGCAGATGAAAAAAGGCAGATCTTGAAATTTGTTTTATGTGGGAGTTAAAAGACATATCCCGATCAAAGATAACGCTGAGATTCCTTACGGTGGTGCTGGAGGCCACGTTAATGCCATCCAGAGTTACTATGTCATTAGACAATACGTTTCGGAGGCGTTTGGGGCCAAGTACAATAACTTCTGTTTTGTCGGTGTTCAACATCAAAAAGTTGCAGGACATCCAATTTGTTATGTCTTTAAGACATGCTTTAAGTTTAGATAATTGATTGGTTTCATCTGGCTTGATTGATAGATATAAAAGTGGTGGATATATAGTCCACCAATTTAGTCTGGACTGACATACTGTATCTTATCGACTACTTGATAGAATTCTTCGCAGGCATTCATGGCCCCCTCAGGATGAATCCTACTGATTTTGGTGATCCCATGAATTTTCATCTTGTGCTATCATCAGGTCGAAATATCAATTTGTCCAAAACTTTGGGTTTTGGTTTTGTAGAAATACCAACAGACATCCCCTAAACCCAGCAGCGTCACCTGTACTTTGTGTTTAATGGTAATTAGCTCATTTTAGTGTGTTGACATGATAGTGAACAGGGTAAACATGATACCTGCTAAACATGAGCATGTTAGCATTTTGCTCCATCCACCACAGTGCCTACGCACAGTCTCAAAAAGCTGCGACAGTAGCATGGCTGTAGACTCCAGTAGTCTTGAGGGTAAAAACAAAACAGTGAGATCATTTGCTGTAAGCTTTTGCAATGAATTGATATATTTGATGTATATCAGGTTTGTGAATTTTGTGAATATTATTTTACATGCTTCTTCAAATCCAAGGTGAATGTGAATTGTACAATATGGCATTACACAGTGTGCAGAAAGGTTTGCCAAGTAAATCGACTTTGCCCCCAAATGCTGCTAAGTGTGCACTTCCATTTCAGAATCATCATGCAAATAACACATATTCATTAAACACTGAAAAACATTTTTCAATCGCAGGAACAGGAAAAGCCCATCAACTCTGTACTAATCATTGTGCTGCCCTGCTGGTGTTTTCATCAGTGTCTCTAATGTGACAGTGTTTTTAATGGGGCCTGGGCAGAGCACCTGATGATGCTGGTGCTGTGGCACGACCAGCAGCACTGTTAACACTGTTAACACTGGAGCACTGAGGAGAAAACAATCAAATAAAAAAAACAACAAAATCATCCTTTTACCTTCAAGTGTGAAGGGGTTCTGAGGGTCTGAACTGGTTGGTAAATAAGGATTGGCGAAAGTTGACCTTTGTATCATAAAATGCAGATGAGAAAGCGTGAGCTATTCTTCAGATATTCGTGGACAAAACTAAAAGGTCACTTAACAATGCTGCTCTGAACATTTCTGAGGCATGTTGGAGATGGTTACAATGTCGTCTATACTCTAATTGTTTGCACATGAGAATCGCTGAAAGCTCGCCGTTAATGAGAAAAGAAACACTTTTGCCTAAAACACTAATTCACATTAAGAAAATCTTAAAATAAGATGTTTTACATTTTTGTGTTTGGAGGTGTGTTTTTCTCATTTCTGCACGTAAATAAACAAGCATACATTTTTTTTCAGTTCATCTACAGTGGAGTTTGATTTTAAAAGATATGACATTCAGAGGACATCTTTCAACAGTCTAAAACAAAAGGAGTATCTGTGGGAGGATTATCTTTTTCCTAAACTAAACAATCAGTCACCATAAGATGTCACGGGCAACACGTGCATGCTGGGTATGTTAATATGCTGATTATGTTTCTTTAGAAACTTCATTTAACAAGTTGAGCAAACTCACTTCATTCAACTCATCATTTCAAGTCAAAATACTTACTGTCAGACAAACTCACGCTCAGAAGTGGTCTGACATTTTAGGTTGTATTAACTAATAAAACGTATATACTTTTATTGGATTAATGAGCAAAAATGAGTTATTTCTGTATGATGTTTTAAATAATGTGAGCAAGGAATCTCCTGTATTTTAATCACGAAACCACAGCAAGCGTCAATTCCAAGTCTTACAGTTATATCCTACCTTTTGAATGTTTCTGAATAATTGTTTTTTTTGTCAGTGTTTTCGTCCTTCTCATTAGTGACAGCTTAGTGTTGCTCATTGAAGCGCGACTGCCCTTCGGCCGAGGGCATCTCTCTCCACACTGATGATGTAACACTGCTCTAAATTAGGAAGAGCTCTGTTACAACCGGCTCTAATTTAAACTGACACAGAGCTGACCATGCGGGATCATGCCTTAAGGTTAACATGTTAGACCTGAATATGGGATACATCCACTCTGTGCGATTTACTCCGTGGTTCTGCATGCTAGGTGTGTGTTTATCTTGCTGCCTTGCTGATGTGTTTGTATAAGCTTGATCCACATTAAGCAAAACCATGTCTGCAGGACATTGTGTATTTTTTATATAACTACTTTAAAACAGTAAAAAAAAAAAAAAAAAGGAAATCATGGCACCTGAATTCCTTTTATTTATTTATTTTTATCAAAATAATTATGAATGGCAAGTTGCAAAATGTCGATACTGAATGTTCTCAAAGCACTGCAGTTGTTTTCTTACAATATTATGCGACAACAATAACCAAACCATAACCAGAGTGTTGTCACGTCATACAGCAGATTTATTTTTCAACAGTGATTAGTAACGATTTTTAAAGGCACATAATAATAAAAAAAGATGTCGTCCTGCCGATATGCCGATATCAGTGTTCTCTCCGAGGGCATGGACAAACCAAGTGCTTTGTCGTACCATTTTAAGGACCGTTGTCTAAGAGATACGGTTGCAACACAATATCTCGACAATTTATGGACATATTGCCATGAAATTTGTTAGGGATATTCATCCACAGCAGGTAATTATTCCCAGTGATTTTGGTGATGATGAGTTTGAGCAATGATATGGAGCCAAATCGGTTTTGTAATTACATTATTAATTACACAGAAAAGAGAATTCTATACTTCCAGCTAGCTAGAGAGATATACTGTATGTGTGTGAACCTACACAGAGCAGGTTAATAAAATGAAGCACAGTTTGTGGTCGGGAAGGCACAGATGGCCAGTAGATGACAGATGTTGCAGCAGTGGATTGGCAGAGTCAGACATGACAGAAACTGTTTGCAGTCCTGTCCTCTTCTTTTCTCACTGGGCATGTTTGATCAGCTGCCGGACATTATCCTGCTCTCCCTTCGCCACGCACACACTTCTCTGCTCACCTAATTCCAATCAATCTGCAGTGAGGTGTGAACCACACCGTTTCCTGTGCCAGCGCTGAATTATTACAGCCTGCCTTCCAAAGATAACTGCTCTCTGTCTTCTTTCTCCCACCGTGTTCCCATCAACACAATACTCCCACAGGTCTTGCAAACTTAATGCCGGAGAGTCAAACTGTCATGGCTGTAATCTATTTTAACGTCAGTTTCATGTTCACTCAGCTTTATGAGCAATATGGAAACCACAGAGCCTGAGGAAATGGGTGTTTTTTCAGGATGAGGATTCCTGGGAACTCTGTGTCTAGCAGATTAAGAAAAGATGCAGAAACCTGAAAGGAACTTGGACTATCTCATAGACGGGTTTTCCATTTACGTAATGAGCCCCAATGTGACATTCTTTTTAGAAACATAATTCCATTTTTTTTTTTTTATAAATGTTATTTCATGACATTTACTGCAAAAAAAAACATAAGCCACCGGAAATGTAATTTTTTACCTTTCAATACAAATAACTTCATCTGTCAATTCTCATCTACAAGTGTTATTCTTTTTTTTTTTAGTTTCTTGGTGTATTGCCTGATGAAAATGTGAGCTGGAAAAGTCCTATTCATTCAGTTAAACATAGAGTCTCTGCTCCAGGTATTTTTGCTGATTAGGGCAAACATAAAGTGCAGTTTGAAAAAAGAAATCACTGAGAGCATTGTAGCAGAACAGGGGGCTGGCACACTGAGCCCTGCTCTGAGTGAAACTGAGGACTTACAGAGAGAACAACAAGGAGGACTGATTTTGCAAAGTTGAGGATTTATTTTAGAGAAACCCTCCTGCAGAGGAGCAAAACAGTGTTTGGGGTAAATCTGTCCCATTAAGAAAATTCTCTCCTCTCCCCTTTTTTTAAAAAAAAAAAAAGTTTATTTAGCAGGGACAATGCACTATACATACAATGTAGCAGATATAGCTAAAAGCTCATTTTCATTTGTAGTCCGGGACAGAGTATATTAAACTGTACCACTCTTAATTGTCAAAGGAATAATTTACCATATGTTTTCTGTGCATTGATAGATATATTTTGGCATTTTTAATAACCCAATGAAACAGAAAGTGAGACCCACATACAAAGAAATGAACGCACACACATCAGCCCCCTTATTGTTTCCAAGCACTCATTTGCTTGCAATTAAACAATTTCCTAGTATTGCAATTAAGTTTCCTGATGCTTTAGTCTTTCCTGCTATATTAGAATGCAATAATGATTTTTCAGAAAACGAGAAATTGCAATGGTTTGTCATTAATATCTCTGGTGATAGTAACCACCCACGGGTAACTAATTACACTACATGGTGTTAATGATACATTTGGGGATCGTTGAGCATATTTAACAGCAAGACTCCCTAAAGCCATTTTAAAGCGTAATTAGCATCACTCTGTCAAACTTTAATACAGCTGAACTTAGACACACTGCGTTTACTCTTCTTGAATGTTCATCAGTTATGCCTTAGTTACTGTTGCTATGCCTGTTACGGCACACAAGCAGTGTACAATGATCAATGATCAGATTTACCACTTTAAATTCTAAGTGTTTAAAACAATAACTCCTTACTTTTAAACAGGGCCAGACGAAAGCAGGCTTCTCATTGCCAGACGTGGTTCATCGTTTTCAGATGAATTGACATATTTTTATGAGCTGTAACGAGTTAATTAAACTAAATGAGATGATTGAAAACGCTGACTCTTTCAGACTTTTTAATCATTCCAGCTGACTTATTTTAAAACAAGATCCTGTAAAAGGGGTTTTCAATATGCACTTGATGGCAACACATGCTAATGTACTAAAAGCCAGTGACATGGAAATAAAGAAACTAAGACTAACTACCACTACTAACTAACCAAGCTAGTTTAGACCTAGTTAGTCCTAGCTGTAGATTTATCTCTTTTTCACTCATCCACTGCATACACTATTCACCTTACAGACCTCTCCCATCTTTTTGTTGGATATGTTTTGATTATTTTTTGGAAAACAAATTACTTTATTTGTTAGTAAACATGTGTGTGTCTCCGGGCTGTGGCAGAAAAATTGAGAGAGATGTGGACATGGTATCTTTATCTTCATACGCATAGTCCTTGAGTCTACTTAATATTCCATATTAAGTATATTTAAGTGCAACATGTGAGCAGAGCAAATGGCTCTTTTAAAAAAATAATAATAATAATTTCTTATGCAGGAGGCTTTTTCTTATTTTGTTTTTGATTCTAAGTAACTGGGCATCTGGGAATTTGAGTTCCTTCTATTACATTTTAATTTAATCAGCAAGGCAAACTGCCATTCATTCTCCTGAGGTAAACTATGTGACACTCAAAGTGATCCTGTGCTGCTGTGCGTATATGTTTGAGAGAGAGAATCCATTACTGTCTGGGAGGCTCTTGGGATGCTCCATCACCTCTTTAGAGTGGATAGGAAACACTTAACCTCGGTGCAGAACATTAATGCCATATATCCATACAGGGATGGAAGTAGCCAAAGATAACCAAGTGAGGGAAGGCTAGGCATAAATAGTGGCCTAATTCTGCCTGCAATCAAGTGGCCTGCCTGCATCATACCTTATCTGAGCGTTTCCATTACAGTGGCTCTGGTTCCCATGGCCCTTACACTGCCTGGTGATGAAAGCCTCTGTCACAGCAGGGACCTCTTTAGAGATGACAGAAACTCCAGCCAATGAACATTTGATCAAATTATACAGTAAGCAATTATGCAGATTTATTTCAATATAATTTTTTAGGATTTTTATGATTACGTGGGCTGTATGTTAACTAGGTAACAGCTTCATGATGGAGGAATTAAACTGAATTATTGCAATGAACTTCCAAAGAGAAAAGGACTACTTTTTCTTGTCTGCCACAACTGGTGGGATGAACATAACTGAACATGCTGATTAAATGTGACTGTAAGAGAGAAAATAAATCAAAATGTAGCTTGACTAGGGATTTTTATAATAGCAATGGATCCAATGAATATTGTAAAAGTGTCATGATCTTGGTTGCTTCCTGTCATATTTTGTAGGTTCATCCCCCTTGTGTCATGTCTAGTTTTACTTCCTGTCTTTGTTTTCTCTCCTTCTGTGATTGTTTGCTCTTCCCTGATTTGATCCTCTTGTGTCTAATCACCTGCCACCCTTGTGTCTTTGCCTGCCCTCTCCAGCTGTGTCCCATTTATGTGATTAGTGTGTGTATATATATATATGTGTGTGTATATATATATATATATATATATATATATACCTCCCTGTTCCATTGCTCCTTGTTGGTTCGTCTTCCATGTTTCCTGGTGTGGTCGCTTATGGTGATTACCCCTGTGAATCCTGGTGTTCCCTCGTGCCATCCCGGCTTGTGTTTTGTTTTTGCTTTGACCTTTTTTGTACTTTAGCTTTGTTTAATAAAGCTCTCTTTTCGTTACAACACTCAGCCTGTTTTCTGCATTTCGGTCCTTCCCTTTACCCCACCCGTGATTTAAAAAGGATGCTAGCATGCAGCTAAAGAGCCAGATATTTTCCGGAGTTTGTGGACAGAAAACTAAACTAAATAAATATCGACACAAACGCAACTCTACTACTGCATGTTGCTCCATGCATGCCTGGTGCGTAAATCAAATGTATGATAATATGCCAAAAAAGCAAGTAATATATGCTGGTATGGGTCAGTGGGTACAGCAAAAGGGTAAGATCGACATCATAACAGAGTAAAAGTTCTCTTGTGGACTCTTTCATTAAAATAAACAGCCCCCTCTTTGTTCTTAACAGCTCAAACTGAACCTTCCTTGACATTAATAAACACAGCCGTCAGGTGGCTGCTATAGTTTACTGTACTCAACATGCTCATTCAAACACAAGTCATATACAGTCTCTTCCCAGGCAGCAACGTGAACTTATTCTTGCCAGCACTGCTTCATGGCAAATTGACTTTCCTTGTATTGGGTTCATTGTAAGTCCATTACAAAGAAAAACACAGTCTTGAAATTAGGAGACATGATGTCTGCACATAAATGTTCTGAGGCTTGTTGTTGTGCTCCATGTTCCAGTAAATACTGTGTTTGCTGATGTATGCTTGTCTATAGTATGGTGTTGAGTAACAAATGATCAGAATCTGTCAGTAGAGACGTAGTGTGATTTGCTTGTTCATTGCCAAGGAGACGATTGAACTTCTCCTAAAAGCTATCACAATGACTCCTCTCGGAGTCCGCTGGCACTCGAGAAAGTAAATACACGTGTGGTTAGAATGGATGTTGTAGTCAACAAGGTCCTTATGTAAGAGGAGACTAGAGGTTCCTTTTACTCTCAGGGCTAAAACCACTACATCCTTTCAACAAACAACGTTCAGCTTTTTTTCCCCCCCATCTGACACATTTGCTTTCTGCCACTTACAGACTGGCTGCAGGCACTCCACTTCACTCTAGGATCTTGCATGCTTTGCTTCTCTAGCTCGGACACATACTGCGATGAAGATACGCGTTGAGGCAGACATTACTTAAGCATGGATGCAAGGTCGTTAACAAGAGATGTGGTACTCAGGATATGCAGTAAGAGATGTGTTACTGGAGGTTCACAGCTGTTATCCCTTTACTCATTATGCTAACTTCCTCACTTACATCCTCAATCAGTGCTCTTAGCCTTACAGGCTCCACTGGCATTACAGGGCACTTTTTGGCTTTCTGTAAGTACACTTGAAACATTATGTAGAGTCTGCGATCTATTCTACCTATAGAGAAGCATCAGTTAGTTTATTAACTATAGTAGTTGCTTATTCAGAGTATTAGAATTTAAGCCATGATAGCCGTGTGGCTTTATGGATGGCATTGACTGTTTGTCAGTCCACCAATTTGGTCCAAAGTGAATCATCATCAGCTTTGCTACGGTTTCCGGGTTCAACGACATGTTTCCGAAGAGCACCTTCGTTACACTTCTGAGCCCTGAGGACGTTTAGTTTCTTGAAGGCACCACCGTTTCAGTTTAAATAATGTTTTTACTACAATTTGTCGGGGCTGTGTAAGGCTGAATGTGCGCCAGGTAAAAAAATGGTCCAATGCTTTGGTTTATGACCAAATAGCTCAACCTCAGCTGTAGTTTGTCTGTAGTGCTAATCACCAAATGTTATCATACTAACATGTCGGTGAACTTGGTAAACACACCTGCTAAACGTCAGCATACTAGTATTGTATTGTGTTAGCATGCTGATGTTAGCATTTAGCTCAAAACACTGCTGTACCTACATACAGCCTCACAGAGCTGCTGGCATGGCGAAGACTGTTTGAAAATGTGCTATTGTTACATAACCAAAATGCATCAGAAAAGATAGATATGGTTATGCAAATAACAAAAAACCTACAAACACTACAACCATTGTCAGTTTATTTAGAACAGACCACACCGTGCTTGTGATAACCCTCATCTATTACACAAACAACAAATCAAAACCAATAAACTGACACGTCCGGCCTGGTTCTGTGTCCATCCGTGCCTCCATGTGCTTCAAAAAAATACCAAGCTTTATAGATGCACATTCACATGTTTATTCTTTCCAACTGGGCAGAAACACTGACATACATCCCTGTTGAGGAGCCATCTTTAGCACTTGAATGTTCATACCGTGTGATAATAACAGGCAGAGCAGGTAGGGTTGATGGAGAGTGAAGTGCGACTGTATCCAGCTGAAGCTGCAGGTGGGATTAGGGATAAAAACGTATATGTCTCAGATGAGCAGACTAATCTGTCTTATTCCTCTGATTAAAGAGGCTTGTAGGAGGACCACAGATAGAGCAGCACAGAAGCTGTACGCTGATAGAGGAGTCCGTGGTCAGAGGATGTGGCTTTGTGGGGAGGGGGGTAATAGCTTGTTTTGTAAGCAGGGCTCTTGTGCTAGATGGATTACACAGTACTGGATTGCTTGGAGAATTGTTTTTTCCGTTGTCATAGAAGAAGCTCTCTTGATTTCCTTCTTTTGGGTAAAACATTTGAACCTATGTCTATATCTGTATCATGAAGGATGAAACTTTGAGTAAAGAAAAACAACTTGTAAAGGCTAAATAAACAGAATCACACTATGATCCTAGCAAAAAAAATGTCAGTGGCAATTATAAAATATTATGAAACTTATAATATATATATTATATTATATATTATATATATATATATATATATGTCATTATAAAATTATTTCCAATGTGTTATGATTGTTATGAAGCATTATGAATATGACTGCTTTCAACTATAATTATACAGTACCATGACTAGATTATAATGCGTGATAAGTATGTTTATAATGCATTATAGAAGGTGATAGCAAAATAATTTACTGTCCAGGAGTTGTAGAAGTATTGAAACAAGTTCAACTTTTTTTTACTTTAAATAACTCGTTTACTCAGTGAATTCTGCATCATTTCCTCATCTGTGACTGCCACAGGAGAGCAGCGCATAAATCCTGATTGACTGGACATTAATAAAACTTCTGATTGATATACAACAACTGCAATTGACCTGTAGACCTGTCTCCTTCAGCCTATCACTGTCTGCAACACTCCTCTGCCCCGGTGAAGCCACCTGCTTTGTATATGAGCAGACAGTGCAACTCCCAACAAGTAATCATTAACTTGTTAGTTTCTTTCTTTACGTCTCCTCTGGCTCAGTGTTGCATCCCGCATTAGTATTCACTCGCCGGGCTGCTGGGTAAATGAACGTGCAGAGAGCCGGGGAGACAGATTTAATCTCCTGGCAGCTTCTGTTCACTGGACCTGCGTCTTCAGTGTGAAGGTGCAGCACGTAGCAGAGCGGCGTGACGCTAACGTAACCTCCCGCTCAACTGTCTCGCTATTTACTAACGTTACAAGGCCAGACGGAAATGACATGTATGTTCTCGTTAACTCTTTAGTAAGACCATCAACACGGTCATTAAAACTGTGAGCAGGAAGTTACATTTGTTCCTTCAGGCTAGGGGTGTGACACTGTAATAAGAAGGTCAGAGCCCATTAAGAAGGTCATACAGATGTCAAGCTGTCCACTTCTGGTCACGAGGCTTATCGATTTCAGTAGGCAGTAAAATCTATTTGAGCCGGGGCGTTGTTGCTCAATTTTGGGGGTATATCTTATAATGATTTGCACTTCCTCATCCAATACAGAGCTTTTAATGACGTAATATTTAATTATGATGAGTAATGATACAGCTGAAATTCAATACTCAACAATTAGGATGATTTAACTTAATCATGGTTTTAGAGGAGTGTTGGAAACAACTTACAGCCTGACTGTAAGAGAGGGTCTGTAACCAATACTGTTACTATTCCCTATTTACAAATACTACTTTGGCAGTGTCTATTAATTACACCTCAGATAAATACGCACAAAAAGATTTCTCGGTTATAAATTACCCAGTTTGGCATAGCACAGACACACAGGTTTTCTGAGCAGTTCCTATGGGTAGAAAAACATTGGATCACCAGTCAAACTAAAGACAATGGGTTGTTTTGAGCCAGTGTTAGTTTTTTATTACCATTGCCAAGGATGTCAATGCTTCCGGCTCGGTTTGTGTGTCTGTTTGTTGGTCAGCAGGATTACGGAAAAACTACTTGCCCGATTTTCATGAAATTTGGTGGAAGGATGTAGCATTGGCCAAGGAAGAGCCCAATGAATTATGGAGCGGACCCAGTTCATGGCAAGGATACACAAATTATGTTTCACTTTCGTTAACATGCGTGATGGGATTTGTGCTGCATTCACATGGAAAATTAATGTAAACGCCCCCTCAAATCAAAACAATTTGGAAAACAGACAATTGCTTCCACGTGAATGTACCATTGTACTTGGAAGAGGTCTACACTCTCTGAGTGCCATACTAGTATTTTTAAAAGGTGGTGATTTCTTTTCTTATTTCAATTATCCAGATCTTTATATGTAAGAAAATGTCATTTTTGACAGGTTATTATGCATAGTCGTTAAGCCTTTAATGAGAGGCTTTGAGGGTTTCTCAGTAAAACCACATAATGGTTTGTACTTTAACAGAGATGAATTCAACTCTAACAAAAATGTTCAGCTTTGAAAAAATATGATGTTCTTCTCTGACATCTAACGTGACAGAGCAGTAATAACAACCTAATGTATTCTATTGGTGACATACAGTAGATCTTATCTAATATGATTTTCTTTTTCTCAATATACCTGACAGTGGGTGCTGAGAGGAAAAACTTACCTCCTGCAAGCCACAATAAACATTTTCACCCTAACACTTCTCTCTGTCCGCAGAGCTGACTCATTTGGTTTCATCTCCCTCATGGGAATAATACAGGCATACAAGATACAGCCAGTCCCTGGCTCACTGCTGCTAGTAAAGGTCAGGACAGATTGAATAAACTGTACTGTAAATCTTCTAAATCTTTGAGGAACAGCAGTTTTTCTCTCCAGGAAACTCTGTTCAGTTGCCCAGTCGATTATAGCTTCTGTCATTCCCCAGAGAAACCATGAATAACCGCGACATGAGTTTGGCTTCCCAAACTCTATGGGATGTTTGCCATACACCATAATTGCTAATTTCCTTTCAGCAGGATTTTGTAATTCAGAGTAAAGCATGTGATAATAACTACCCCAAAATCTGTCTGAATTGGAATGTGACGAAAGATTGAGGGCCGCATAGTATGCACTGTATTTTCTAACCAATGTTCTATGGTGTGTTTTGCCTAAAAGAAATGCATACATTACCTACGTGCATACTGTTGATTAAATTAAATGATGAACTGAATTTAAATATTTTATTGTTGCTTGCTCCCAATCATCCAACAAGGTAGGAAAATCAGAGAGGGAAAATGTATTAATATAATATGAGATTTGGGATGGGACAATATAGGATTTCAACGCAGACTTCGATAAATAACACTCACAATAAGTTGATCCTGGTGAATCTCCATCATTTCATATAGGTGACTTTAAAAAGCTATCATAGTAGAATAGTGAAAAATAAAGCCTAATTTAGAAAATACAGGATTTATCATGTAAGAAAAAGAGCAGACTCAAACAATATTGCTATTTAAAAAAAAAACTGTATCTTCTATTTATTGTTCTTTATTTCAGCAGGAGGACTTTATGATTCATGATTACCTTAATTAAAATGGTTTGATTGTTTTTCACTAAAAAGGATGTTTACTGTGTGTTCGATCTGTGATGCAATACAAATATTTGTTTCAAAATACAAGATAAAAATAAATGCAGTATGTTTTAGGGCCATTTTAAGAGTTTTAAGCATGTTTTGATGATTATTGGAATAATATCGTAAATCGATCAATTATTTGGGCCAGGATAATCGTGACATGAAATTGTCACATCGCCCCATATGAAATAGTTTTTGTGCGCCACACTGCCCCATAGTATTTGATAGTAAGTGTGGATGTGTGCTAAAAAAAATCCTTTGACTTAGTTTTAGGTGAAGATTAATTCAGACCTCGCCCTGCAGCCTCCGTTGTCACTCACCATGGACGAATCAGATTCGTTGTTGCTGCTTGAGTTGCTCCTTTGACTCAGATGACACACAGCAGATGTGAAGTGGTTTTTACTGACAAAGAAATAAGGACAAAGATCATTTGGGGCAAAGTTGTGTCAAGTCACAGCGCAGTATCACAACGATTTTGTTGTCACTTTGAACTGTGGACACACTTTTCATCTCCAACCTAAAACAACACATTCTGTCCTTGGGCAATTCAGGATTTCCCTACCTGTCTGCACACATCTTCCACATTGTCCTTTCATTGGTCAAAAGACTATTTGCTATGTTTTGTTTCCACTCTGCAGGACACAGTTGTCTCTGTGAATAACATGTCAGGCTGGTACAAATCAAATCTCTTTGCCACCAATGCTCAAACATGTGCACTTGTGCTGTAAGGCACATTAAAAATGTCAACTACAGTATCACATTTTTTTTTTTAAAGTGCTGCTAAATGACAGGGAGCTTTGTCATAATGAACACATTCTGCATCATTTTCCACATTAACGTACTTTTTTTGTCAACGTCTAATTATTTTACTCACAATCTTATAATCGCCATTATAATCTTGTCCATCAGAGTGCATTAAAAGTGGATTTAAAAAAAACTATTCGTGATGTGTTAACAACTTGTATTGCAGTCACAAGTTGACAATTTTATGAAGTCATTTATCAGTTAACAAATTGGTGAAACTGTGCATGGATAGATAATATAGCACATTATAGAAGAGAATTACAGTCGTGTCTTTTGAGTAATAGCAGGAGGAAAGCAATTGAAGGATCCGTTTATAGCTTGTGTTAAATTGCTGTAGAAGCAAAGTAGGGATTTCTGTCTGAACTTCACCTATAAATAACGTAATACCTCAAATCATACTTTAAGTGTTCCTGGAGATTCGACCTTTATTAAATTGACTTATGTCACTCTCATATTTTTTAGGCTCTTACCAAAGCAGTTACGTCCTGATTTGAGTAAATTACTGTTCAGAGTCTGGCTTTTTATTCTAATAGTCCTCCGGAAACAATAAGCAAGCAGAGTGCTGAAGAAAAGTGTTTATCATTAATACATCGTCAATGATTGCTTGAATTAAGACTGAAAGTTTCATTTTCTCTCTTCTGGAGTCAGATAAGAAGATTCATACTGCTCTCAGTCAATTTTGGTAATGTAAATCTACAGCCGGCGGCTGGTTAGCTGAGTTTAGCATAAAGGGAGAATAAAAGATAGCCTGGCTTTATTGAAAGGTTACAAAATCAAGCAACTCCAAAGCTCACTATTACTAATGGCAAACCATTAACTAGTAAAAGTAAATCTCAACTTCCATTTTTACTGTGGGATATCACCAATGGCTTTTTATTCCCTTGGCTATTTTGAGCCACACTGCCGAAGACAGAATGATAACGTGCACAGAAAGCTCTTCTTTTAATCTTCCTCTGAGAGAAGCTATTGGCTATCAGACTCCCATCCAGACCTGTGAATTTACCCAGAGCCCCGTCAGTCACTCTGCCTCAGTGCTTCCGCTCCAACCACCACACTGTCAGCGATATTGGATTTATTCAACCTATTCTGCATTTGATGGCGCTAATCTGATTGCACATTTAGTTGATTTAATTTGGCATGCCAGACCAGGCCGTGCAGGGCTGTTGATAGACTATTAGGCCGTGGTGAGGGGGATCTCTCAGATGAGGCTGTGTGTGTGTGTGTGTGTGTGTGTGTGTGTGTGCGTGTGCCTAAGCTGAGAGGGTATTCTTCGTATTACATGGAGATCTAGTAGCTTTGGTAGACGGGGTTGTTTTGACCCAGACTGTGTGTACCCATGGGACTCTGCACACAGCTAATGAGCTCTAACAACCTGATGCTGGTACATTAACCAAACCCTTAAATCCTCTTCTTCTCTCTCTGTCTCTCTCTGTCTCTCTCTCTCTCTGTCTCTCTCTCTCTCTCTCTCTCTCTCTCTCTCTCTCTCTCTCTCTCTCTCTCCTCCATCTTCTGTAAAACATAGTCAATTATGCTAATTTATCTGAGCAGCAGGAAATGTTTTTGTGTCTATCTGTCATGTGTGTCAGGTTGTCAGGTTGTCAGGTCACATTATTGCTCTTAACATGCCCAAGGACACGATAACTCTAAAACCTGCAAAATATACAAATGATTTTCCAATACCTTTAGATCTATGTTTCTAATTATGGATATTCCTACTGTTTTCATGTGAACCTAAAATAGGTCCTATACAGTATATACTGTATATATATATAATATATATATATAAAATCCTATATAAAAAGGCACAATTCAGGGCTGCACCATCAGTTTGGCAATTTAGTGAGAAACATGGGCTTCTTTTCCAGCTATTGCTACGACATTTCTTGATTTTTGAATTTGTCATTCAACATTGAAACTGGCTTCCTAAAAGTAATTGTGAACATGATTGAGTTTGTTGCGGCATTTGACCATTTACAGCAATAAACGATGGCATTGAAAAAAGGAATATGTAATAAAAAATATGGTAAATGGTATAATAATTTTAGGAACTATGCATAGCTGATATTTCTTTTATTAACATTAAAAAGAAAATAATCTCAAGTAGTTTACCCCCTACAGTACTCCAAAGTACTGAGAAAAATTGGCTTGTATTGTATGTCACTTAGTGGAAGTAATTTTCAAACCCAAACACTGATGTAATTCTGTTTTGATGTTAGAATCTAAGGTCACAGTTCATTCACACTGTTACTAACTAATGTTGTAATATTTGCGTGCGCTGCATTCAGACATATAGAACTTAAGTAGCTTGGTGACAGGGTGAGGTATGTGGTTGTTAAATATTCATTCACAAACCTTCTGTGAACTGTGCCCTAAGGATCCACAAACTAACGATCGCACGGGAGCCACACAGCTACCATGAAAGCCTGTCAGGGAGATCTGAGGGTGGAGGATAACACACCAGCTTTATAGCCCAATCATGCACAAACTGTTTAACCACAACAGGACACAAGCCCAGTTCACAGGCCTCAGGGAGAAAGGATAAACATTACACTCATTGACCTTTCTCCCAATATATTTACTCCATGTGCATTATGGAGTGCAGAGAAGATGCTGTTTCCACCACTTCCCATCTTCTCATATAGCCCAAGGACGCTAAATTGTTCCATGCTGAAATAAGCCCCTGTGGTCTTTTATCAAAAGATGCTGCTAAACAGCAATATATAATTAGTTGTTAAGGCAAAACAGAGCATGTCAGTAATAGCAAAAATGTGTATTATAGGGTTTTTTAAAAAAAAAATTGTTTTGCTATTACATCAGAAATCGATCATTGGATGGCTCTCTCTATGCACACAGAGAATTATGTTCTTCAATACAAGAAAAAGAGAACATTTTCAACAACAGTTTTATGGATTTGTTAAAAATTGACGCACAATCCTTTTCGGAAAGGTACAGAAATGGTCGGACACATCCCTCCTGTTTCCGACCATTCCGAAAGGTGTGGAGAGAGGGGCTTTCTGAAGCTTTTCGTCCATCCGACAAGCAGCCCTTAAAGATACTGGTACGTTTAAACTGAGCTGTCAACAGCTGACTCTGGCTCTTGGCTACAAAGGGAACAGTATGTGCTATGAAACAGCAGCTGACCTCAGGGTAGAATTAATACATTCCTCTCTTATAAGGCACAGTTAGCCAACAAGCGAAGAAAGTCAATAAGCACATGCTTTCTCTTTTTTTTATTTTAACATTATGAATGTGCACCAATACAAAAGACACAGCAAGTTAAAATACTCTTTCACATACATTGTAATTTATTCTTTCACCATTTGGACAGAGTTTGATAAACGGACACAATATATGATGAACTGTACACACCTGGACACAGTCAGATTTCACCGATTGGTTCCTCACAGCAAATATACTGTACATAACCACCTTTTAAGAGAAAATAAAAAGGAACATACTGATTTGGGCCCCTTATAGAATACATTCAGCCTGAACAACGTTGGTCCAGAAAGGGGAGTGACCCAAGCTGCTGGCTTCAAAAACATACATGGTCACAGCTTAAAATACATGTATTATTTCAAATAAAATTAGCAATATACTTTGACCATACTCATATACTCTACGGAATACTATTTTACTAATGTGCACAACATTCCTTTGTTACTGTATCAGTATCTTTATATTACTCTGGAAAACAAGGAACAACACTGCAAATTCACCTCTGGGCAACAGCAGAGCCAGCGTGTGTAATGCTCCCAGCTCACTTCGGACTACCTGCTCTATTACAATCCTCTGCAGACGCTGATGAAAAATAGCCTCAGCCTGCTATCATTTTTTTCTACCGACTCAACACCAGCTCCTGGCTGAAGTGTAAATGCACAGAGCTATTATCTGAATGACAAACATGCTGCTGCTGTGCTCTAATTTAGCTCTCAACCACAAGATGACTCCGAGGCTAGCTTTCATAATAAAACACGGAGCTGTGTCCCTCTTATGCCTTATATAGGCATGAGTTCTGGGAATATATGTGATGCGATACTGTATATGCTAGAGTGGGACACACAGCGACCTCTGATCTCTGTGCTCTGTGTGAAGCAAGTTGTACTGGTTTATATCAACCCAGCACTTATCTGGCTGCAGCCAATGATTCAACCTACTGCAACACATGCACAAATCTGAAATACTGAAACTACACACATTCATACCCACTTGAAAATATACACACACACACACACACACACACACACACACACAAACACACACACATACACACACAGACATGCCAAGAAATATATTGACAGGAATCAAATAAATCAACTATATAAACACATATGTACACACAGTATTTAGCAATTATAAATTAACATTGTGCAAATAGTCATACATACAAAGTCCAGTTGAGTTGCAACTTAAAGATTAATTAACGCTCTGCAGGAAATGGCAAATGTGCCACTGCTAATTTAGTTTTCTTTGTCACTAGAATGCTTACCAGAGAGGTTTTGTTCTACTTGTAGGGTGCAGAGTTTTGTTCGAAGTGTCCACAGCCCCAGCTCACACAGGATAAGCTGAATATTAAAAATTGTCTGTATAATAACTGGGTGCAGGCAATCATTAACATAGGCTATTTTTCTTTCATTTGCAAAGTGGAGACACGATGTGATGGCACTGTATGACTCACACAACTTATCATTTAAACTAAATATGTGCAATCTGCATGCACGACGGCCTATATCTAAACTCGCAAAAAAACTCTTGTGCCAGAGATGACACTTTACTTTGAGTCACAGTGTTGTATTCATACTTTATGCATGTGTACCTCTACAGGCCATGTGTATATGCTGTGTATTTTTATCCTTGATTTGAGAGCACTGTTTGCTCTATCAGCATTCATCTCAAGGGTTGAGTGGGCTATTGTGTAGAAGTTCAGGGCATGTGAGTCAGACAACATCTTGATGGCAGGGGGAAAAGAAAACATATTTACTGGCACAGAATTGCAACTATTCCCCTTGAAAACACACCTGGCACATTTACACAGTTACAACTGTAGCACTCGGCAGTATCCAAGGTTTAGACCTATATAAAAAACACTTTACTGTAAAACACATAGTCAAGCAATGATCATTTTAACTCATGTATAATTCAACTCATACCATCTCTTGGCCTCTATATGTAAGCCAGAAATGACCTGGTGAGAGCAGCTGCCAATTTCCACGTCCCCCCGGTTCAGCACTGTGGTCACCTTACGGAATGAGGTACAGCCAGCAGAATGTTTCTTCTTTTTTTTTTGTACATTTCCATCACAGTCAGGATAGACAAGAAACCACAGTTATCAAAGCAAAGCAAAAAAAAAAAAAAACCTCTGTTCCCTACCATCTTGTTTTAAGTCACTTGTTTGGTCTTTTTTGTGTATGCAGTTCAATGTCCAGTTTGTCTTTAACCTCCAGTACCACAAAACACACATTTGATACACAGCACAGTAAGTAAAGCAGAGGCTCAAGCAAGGACCCTGTTTTTTTTTTGTTGTTTTGTCTTATTTTGTTTCCATTGTTGCTATTTGAGGTTTGAGGTTTTTGTCTTATTATTTTACATGGCTTATCTGCCTTGATATGCTGTTGTTGCATTGTTCAACACGCAGCGGTTTTCTTCCACTGTCCGACAAACATCTACCGAAATCCATTTACGCGGCTCACAGTGCATTAGACATCTCAGCGTGGGAGTCCGCCGTATTATTCTCCGTTCTCAGGCTGTGGAGAGGGCTGAGCTTTGTTCATTCTCCAAGTGACACCAATCTCTGGCAGATGAGTCTATCAGCACATCTCTTCACAGCCATCCAGGGAAGTACGCCAGAGAGAGATGAGAGCTCAAGACCCTCCAACTTTCTTCATCAAGTTCTTGTTCCCAGCTCCTTTCACAGGTGACTCTCCACGTTCTCTCTCTGAACCTCGTAACACTGCACCTTGTCAGTAAGGCTGATGTCCTCCAGTAGGGTGCAGTTGCTGATGGTTCCCTCGTGAAGCGGGGAGGCGCACTGGCCAGCCCCCTTACTGTGGACAATACCGTTGTGGCATCCAGCCACGAGCATGTGCGTCTCCTCAGGGCTGCAGACGGGGGAAGAGGTTTTGGCGATGTCTGGGAGATGAGGCAGTCGAGAGACGTGGTTCAACAGGCTCGCTGTCTTCGTGTTGGGGGTATTGCTGTAGGTGTGGCGGTATTCCTCCTCGATGTTCCTCCCTAGCTTCCAGCGCTTCCACTTCTTCAAGATCTCCGATTGCACCTGAGGAGAGGAGACGAAAGCAGACGTTATGAATGTGATAACAGGAGAAAAGTCTGGGGTGGACAAAGGGGCTTTTTTGTCGTGCAAATGAGGACACTCACTTCTTTGTTGACAAAGCAGTACAAGATGGCCACCAAGAGACCCTGTGGAGACAACCAATACTGAGTCAGTCCCCTATTATTAAATCTCGAAAGATAAAATATTACAATATATGTTCGAAGCTATGAAAACTTGACCCAAAGTGTTGAAGCGCATCAATGCATGCACCTTTCAGTTACATGGGGTATTTGCAAGTTTGTTGCTTTATGACTAAATAAATCCCATGCACATTAGAGTATCTTCTGTCTTAAGTTGAAAGTGTCGTGGCTGCTCTTATCGTCTTCACAGTGTCTTATTGTTCTCTCTCTCTGTTGCTCTGTTGGCGATTCCCCTGGTGGTTGGCTGTAATCTTGACAAACGTCATCTGTGTCCCCGTAGCAAAAAGGTCACCGTCATTGTGTCACAGTGTGACACAGACAGTTAGTAGCACAGACAGGACATTATGTTAATGTATTCCTCCTGACACATGAGTCAATTCAGCACTTCGCAATTGTCTGACTCAGACATGCAGCGACTTAACAAGATCATCTGGAATAACACATGAAAGACAACATTTTTTGATTTGGTATAGCATGACTTTTGAGATTTGGATTTGACTAGATGAATTTTATTCTCAGCTGCAGTTGTGCACCTTACACTTAATCTTGTTCGATCGACTCAAATTTGAGAACAAAGGCCCCCTTTATCTCCTGCGTCGCTCAGTTCTCACATCTCTCCCCAAGACATATTGTATGCTTTCTTTTTCAATTTTGTCTTAGTACAGGAACAACAGTTTTATGAACCGTAAGATGTCGCATCAATGTTTCAACTCTCACTCGAACCCCTGATGTAGAAACCCGGAGTTATTTCAGAAATAGTGTGGTCTTTGTTTGTGAAATTGTAGTAGCAATAGATGCTTTGGTACAATTTCTTTTCTCAGGGTCTAACCTGGAAGGAGGAGAAGAAGAGGTCGCTGAAGAGCTTGGTGAGACGCAGTCCGATGGTGGCCTTGGTGGACTCATCTGTGACAAAGATAAAGACCACCTGATGGATGCCCAGCAGAGGGATCAAGGTTAGGGTTGATTTAGCCAACCTGAGCGTGAGGGGGATGAGAGACAAGAGAGAGAACGGACAGAATAAGTGGAGAGAATAAAGTTATGTAAAGAGAAAAAAACAGTTTTAACACTTGAACTCACCTGAATTTATAATCTGTGTATCTCATTTGGTGCGCTCGAAGTTTTGACACAAGAATTTTGATGATATGGATAAAGATAAGGAAGTTGATCTGTGAAAGACAGAGAAACCGGTGTCGATAATAACAGTTTTGATTGAAATGACAAACAGATCTTGAAGGTCATGCAGACAGGTGAAAGACACTTTGTTTGCGCTGCTCAAAACATTGAAAAATCACACTTGAAAACCTCAACAGCAAAGTGTCTTTTCAGAATCAAAGCATAATCCACATACTGCACTGTACATACAAATAAAGGATTTCCAAGAAAAACTGTCAAAACCTTTGCCGGTAAAACCTGCTTTTTCTGGAGGGATTTGAGTGGACTTATTTGGACTTGCCATTTCAAAAAACTGCTGGTGTTCCTCTAATGAAAACCCCTTATGATGTGACCTTTACAGTATACTTGTAATTAGTAAGTAACAAGTGAAAAGGCCAGTCATATATCCAGGCCTTTTGTGATCATTATAAACACAGTGCAGTTTTTTGTTTTAGTCAGTTTTGTTCAGTTTTGTTCAGTACGTCAGCTGCAATGAGCAAAAGTTACACGCCGGAGAACATGTGTTCAACTCAAAATCAGACCAGTAGGTACCCCTCTAAAAGTTTCATAATGGATGAAATGCTTTCAAAATGACAAGCACACTGTGGATTTACCTACTCCATATACTGTATATGTACACTGTAATAACAGTATCTATATGTGTAAGTATGTGTTATTTCATCTTTCACTAGCAAAACCACATGTTTATGTAAGGGGCAATCACATGTAACTGTTTACTACTGAGTGTAGTTTTCTACTGCTGTGCACCTTGAACATGGTGGGATCAGGATAAAGAGGGAAACACGGAAATGGGAAGCAGCCCTCGCATCCCTGCGAAAACTCAAACACAGGAATTCCTGTGAGATACAGGCCACTTAGCTGGAAGATTAATGCATGGAAAATGCCGGGGACGGGTAACTGGCCTGACATGAGAGCCATGACAAATCGGACTTATATAAAAAGTCAGAACTGACCTTTGCAGAGAACACCTACAATAAAGGACATGGTCATTGTTTGGATAGAGGTTAGCTAAACTGTGTGGTAGCAAAAAATAAATGGCTTTATTCAAAAAACCTTTGACTCTTAAGATGTTTCCCAGATGTTTGGCCTTAAGCAAAGACAGCCTTTTACACTTCATGAATAAATGAGGTGTGTTTAATATTGTAGTGTATAAATGGAAAAAGTGGATTTAAAGGGCGAACGCACATGCATACTCAATGCAAAAGTAATAAACAACTTATATGGCACTTTGGATTCATACGTTTACGAAATAGCATATCACGATGTGAAAGGAGGGAACGTAATGGGCAAAAGAAAAATAATTAAGCAGGAGACAGCAACGGAGCGAGGAAGGGGAAATTACCACAACTGCTAGCAGTATCGGGGAACGGATGATCCACCAGTAATTCATGTTTATATTTTGCCCCCAGCACCTAAAAAAGAAAAGCATCGGAGGAAAGATCAGTGAGAAACAAACAGAAATACTTCACATTTATTAAACGAGGCCCACTCTGTGGCACATTTTGTCAAACTGTTTTGCAACTCTCCCTGGCTGAGGTGAGAGACTGGCGGTACCACACAGCACCATCATGGGTTTTTAAAGCTTTACATAACAACACAATGTGTCGGTGGTTTAAAAAGTGCAGATTTAAAATCCCTTGTACCCATATTTACTGCTTAGGCTAGACCCTAAGAGATTGCATAATAAAGTTTGGAAATATGAAATATTAAAAACGTGCCTAAACAACTGCTGTTCAGAAACTGTTTCCATATTTGCCGTAGTGCAGGAGATAAAATGTGCCTGTGTGAAAGGTTAAATTGCAGCCAACTTCTTGTAGTAATCACATGTTAAATTGACTGTGAGCTGCTGAGTATTAACCTTCATATGTTTAAGAAAAAGACCATATGCCAGCTTTTTTTTCTGATATGAGGTGCTGTCAACACAAGAGGCCCAACATGCAAAATGTTGAATGCAGGGTGTTGTAGCAGCTACGGATGGAAGGAGTGAGGAATAGAGTAAGAGAGAGGGAGAGGGAGAGCACTGTGGACACTTACTCTTGATTTTCATATAGGTATTTAGCTATTACCCAGGGCACGAGGAATATTAGCGGGGTACCTGTAAAGAAATAAGAGCTGTCTAAATGCAAAACAGTCATCTTGTACACCAACGTTACAGCTGTTTACATGTATCTGCTCTCGTTTAATTTCCTTTCATGCAAAAAGTATAATTGAGCACATAATTAACCTTGCATCCCCTGACCTATTACACCACACAGACACACACAAATACACACTCGCAGACATCCAGCTCACCCCAGCCAATGCAAAGGTAAATTTTGAAGTAGTTCCTCTCTGTAAACACAGTGATGACCAGCAGGTTGTGGAGGTAGATGCCTTCCACCAGCAGCCAGTAGCTGTTGGCCATGATACTATACTGCATCATCACCATGGCGATGCGACAGCTGACCGCTGTCTGCAAGACAGCAGCGAGGTTTATTTCATAAACGATAAATATCAAGGCATCTGATGTGAACGGTGAGATCAGCTGCAGCAGATGGGAGCGCCTTCTGCCGCCAGGATTTAGACTTTGTGCCGACAGCCATGAGATTGTACAGCAGCAGCAACTTTAACCCGAGCCTCAGCCAGCTGTGACCAACAAACACAAGCACCCTACACATCCACCCATGTGGTTTCATCCTCCCGTGTTCTATGAATAATTAGCTGTTGCAATTATCTTTGTAGTTGCCAGTCCCCTTTGACAAGAAGACCATTATTGCCTCCTATACGTGCAACTATTTTTACTTGTATGTACTTCTACTGTGCTGCTATACATTATCATAATTATGGCAGAACATATTCAGGTCATATTATTTGTTTAATCTTTAG
Source organism: Bovichtus variegatus (assembly GCA_943593645.1). Classification (NCBI taxonomy): domain Eukaryota; kingdom Metazoa; phylum Chordata; class Actinopteri; order Perciformes; family Bovichtidae; genus Bovichtus; species Bovichtus variegatus. The sequence continues at coordinate 4,735,487 of CALSCE010010635.1, forward strand.
TAGACCTTATGTTTATGCACATTATTTCTAGGGATACACAAATATAATTGCTGCATCAGATAATCGGCGTATTAAAGCGTGCTTTGATGCACACCATGGTCAAGTAGCAGATGAAAGATAGACATTTGTAGGATTGTGCAGCTTTGAGTGCTTTCTACCTTTGTTCTGAAAATTACTGCAGTGAGGAAGAAGGGTACATTTTATATTTTTTTAAATAGCAAAACTCTCCCCAGGAAATGAAATCGCAACACCCCATCACTAATATCTCAAGGGCTGAAATATACATTTTGTTTAAATAAAAGAAAAAAAAAGAAATACCCTTCTCTACTCTTCCAAAAAAGACACACTACCCTTCCAACGCAAAAATAAAAAGTACATAACCCTGTTAAACACTATCCTTTCTAGCGTGTTGTCTAGGTGCATATCACTGACCTCATTGTTGACCAGCAGCTCCACTGGAGGCATAGATGCCTGCGGGAATCCCTGCTCCTGGTCACTGCTGAGGTCCTGCAATGTGATGTTGGCGTCCAACAGAGCGTCTTTGATGAGGATAGACAGCGCTCGTAGGATGAAGGAGGCAAACAGATTCATGTGGATGTTGTTCCTCATGCAGTGCAGTTTCCTGATGAATGAGCGGCAACAATGGTCAACAATCTGTCTTTTTTCACTCACAGATAAACAACAATTGCAATACAACTTAAAGGAATAGTTTGAGATATTGGGAAATATGGTTATTTACTTTAGATGAGGAGATTGTATACCACTCTCATGTCTGTATGTTAACATGAAGCGAGATTGGCTAGTTCCATATAGTTATTTTTAATGCCCGGAATATTTTTTTGCCTGGGACCTGTAACCAGCAGAGGAAGTTACTGTCCAAGAAATAGTCTAGCAAATGTAATGTTACACTTTGATGTAACGTGTTGATTGGGGAATTTTAGAGGTGCTGGTAGTCGGATTTTGTTAGCTTTGGACAGAGCCAGGCTAGCTGTTTCCCCCTGCTTCCAGTCTTTGTGCTAAGCTAAGCTAACCGGTTGTCTGTAGCCTTGCATTTTATGGACAGACATGTATGTTGTGTCAATGATTCTATCTAACTCTCCACCAGAGAGCGAATTAGCATTTTTCCACAAATTTCTAACTATTCCTTTAATGTAATTTTCCACCTCCCTGCTGTGTTTGATGCAGATCAACTGGAATTGTTTCTTGATACTTCACACCATTTCTTAGAGATGATTTCAACCAAAAATCCTTATTACCTGAAGAATATGAGGATGCCAAGCGCCAGCACCAAAGCCACCAGTGATAAAGAATAGCCCACCGTGTACATGATCCGAATATGTCCGTAATACTGCTGCAAATGAAAACACAGATGAACGCATGGACTTTAGATGTGTTTCCTTTATTTGAGAGGGGTAGTTTAAGTTCTAACAGTAACTTTGCTCTAATATGTGCTCTTTAATTGAGTTAATGCAGAGTTGTCTAATACCTTACAGGAAGAATAACTAGAGAGACATTTCTTACCTGACTTTGATCATTAGAGTCACACTCGCTGGTATTCTTTGTAGTCACCCACTGGCCGTTTGCATCACATTCATGATACACCATGCCGTGCAGAACTAAACACACACACACACACACACACACACACACACACACACACACACACAGTCTCTGTGAGTTACTAGAAAGTCCAGTCATCACAGACAGCTGTCTCTCTCTGCAGGATATTTCAATGTACTCTGCAGCAACATGAACGCCATACAGTGTGTCTCCTAACTACGTGTCTCTTACCTTTATGGTGCCACGGCAGATACCAAGGACACGACACGCTGACAGTGGTGTTGGGGAGTCCATCCGGCCAACAGGCGTAATTGTCAAATTTCCTGTGGCACACAAGGCCTGGAGATAGAAAACAAACATTATGAAATATGGGGGATTTTTTTCTCATCAATTACAGTCCTTACACACTACGTCTGAGTGTATGTCTATGGCATTAAGAGGTCTATGCCATGTAGTCATGTCGTCAATAACAGGTGTTTGAAGTGACGGATGCCGGTGGTAATAATGGCATCTGTACACATCATGGTTTTTCCTCTTGACTTCAGAGTAAAGCCCGTAATCGATGACCTTCTGCTCATACCACACCTTTCATCTCCTCAACAGAGTATGCAAACAGAGCTGGCTGTTGGTGTATGGACACTTAGATGTTCATGCGTATAAAGTCCCATAACCTCTATGGCTGCTAATTGGCTGTCACACTCATGGGGTGAAAGGGGTGTATGAGTGCCACAGAGTGGTGTCATTTTGTGTGCAGTGTGGGAAGCGGCCTTTTTGCAAAGTTGGAGCGTCGCTGTTCTCCGCTTCTACTCTAGAAGCTAACAGACTAATGCAACTGAAGGGCAGCATTCGCTATGTAGTTCAACACCGTTGATGCAGCGAACTGAGGCTACAAAGCGGAGATTGTGGTGCAGCAAATAGCAAACTGGGAAGGGCTGCAAGCAGAGTGATAATACAATGGTTTGAGCAGGGAGAGGAAATTGCTGCCGCTCCATCTGGCGACAGCGTGTAACCTTTGCCAGCTCTACGGCATTAGATAGTTGCCACTGCAACACAAGGTGATGGTAAAATCTGATTATCTCTCTAATGTGAATGTAAAATATACATAGAGATGTATCTCTTTCATGTGTGTCTCCTCAGAAATGTTTTCAAAGCACCAATGGTGATTTAGGAATCATAGCTTATCATAATGTTGCACTTCGTTGTTTCTCTGAATAAGAACCTTCACATTCGCCACCTTCTATATGTCCAATCAGTGGTGATGGTAAATGCAGTCGAAGGAAGCAATACATTTGTCAGTGTGTGCTATATTGACCGAAGAATTGACAAAAAAAAGTTCTCATGCATGGAAGAACTACTGACTATTTCAGCTTGGATTTCTAGTCTCCGCCTCTGGGTAGACAAGGGGTGCACATGATCTAGATGCCACTCAAAAACAGAACTCCCTAAAACTGTTGCAAGTTCCATTGTGTAAGTTTGAAAGAAAAAGGAAAAAACGTCCTTGTTCTCTTCGCTTGCAAACTAGCTATGTTTCCAGCAGCTAAACTGAAGGAGTTACATTCTTCAGGTGGCCAGAAACACAACTCCAAATGAATGCTTATATGTTGCTCCGTATCCTGGATGTGTAGAACTGTATACTAACAAGCAAAAAATCTGTTATTGCAGGTTTAAACACTGAAAATGAGTAATTGTATGTTTAACTCACCGGTGCTTGGTGGGTCTCGGCTGTTGTTGTGCTCACACTCCTCCATGTACAATTTCCAACTCTCCTTCAGCTTATCCAGAGAAGCAGCAGGAGACACCTAAGGAAACGGTGGAGCACATGCACAGTAAAGGTCTGTTATTCGTAGACTTGATTGATGTAGCGTAAGCAGGTGGGCATAGAAAATGTTGATAATGTGGGCTTCACACAAACCACGAAGACAAAATGAACTGAATTGGCATTCATTTGTTTCACTTCACCCTATATATACAGAGGCCATAAACAAACCATTCTCAAGGATGGGATATAATCCTTCAAGATGATGCTGTGTCCCACTCTAATGTGTTGTGTGTACGGGGGGGCTTGTGCTACTGTATGGACAGGTTGATCTATTGTACACTGCGACACTCATGTCATTAAAAAAAACAAGCGGAGACAGTTTAGGCTCCCACACCACGAGTCTCTGGCTTGTTTCAGAAGGCGGCAGAAGTTAAGAAAACAACACCCACCCCCACGCTGCAAAGGCCAACGACTAATGAAAGTTCAGTCATACATGGAGGCTGAACCTCTACGGGGAAAAAAAGTGTGTAGATGTAAGTACATGTGCCTGTTCGTGTGAGTGTGTGTGCATGCCCTCGGGACTTACCTCGATGCTGCAGGAGACAATTAGCATTGTCAAAAGGAGGAACAGTCGTGACATCCCTTATTCCTGCTGTTGGTACTGGGAGAGGATACTGCAGGACGGGGAAGGGTTTTCACCTCATAAGGGGGCTTATCTACGCTCGCCACACTGCCTGGATGACACAGAGACACAATTCATCAAAGCTCATTGCAAACACATCACTTATTACCTAGGCTCCACTTGGCCGCACGAAACAAGAAGACCAAAACAGGAAAAGGCTATGATTACGATTTGAGCCGCTGCAAGCAAAGTGTACATGCAGCAGGATGGAATTCCCAGAACGAGACTCGTCACACGTGATGGAAACCCTCCAGGAAAAGCTGTTTGTCCCATCAATATGACAGCTGTGGCTCTGCAGAGCTACACCCACTCAGAAACTCACAGTTTCCTGCTGTCCACCTTGATCTTAAAGCCTGTCAGTGTTTGGTCAAGCGTGTCAGCATGTGCCAGAGGTCACTCACCTGCGTGTCGATCGGCCCCCGCAAACTCCTCCGAGAGATTTGGTTTGAAGCCGGAGAACGGAGCGAAATCTGAAACGTTTCTGCAAAAAACACCTTGACCATGGAAACATTTTTGGCGAAAACGTTTCAAATTCCATTCTATTCTAGTCTCGTGGCAGGGAGAAGGATGCACCACGTGTTGATGTGTTTGGAATTTCTTTTGTTTATTGCGGGGATATGGTGTCCGTTCAAGAGATAAGAGCACAATGTCTCATGACAGATGCACAGTATGTAATGTGTGTAGTCAAGAAAGCCTTAATTCAAGTTGTTTGGCCTCCAGACACAATGTAAACAACCTCCCTATAAATATTACAAAGCTCTACACCGGAAGTCAGACTCAAGATAAAATCTAAATCAAAGAGCCATACTTTCTAAATGGCCTGTTTACTGTAATGACCACAGGATGCAGTTAGCATTAGCTGTAGTACAGACTGACTGATGGCCGCAGGCGCCTGACGGATCAGAGTTACTCTTGCTGCTTGTCTGACATTGGGTAAGGACCGGTCCAGCTGAGATCTCAGCACTGACTTATTGGCCACTAACGCTGTCCGACATGTTGAAGTCACAATTCAGTTTCCACTGCTATTACACTTTATGTACACTGACAGTTTTACAGCAATATACGTGGCTTAAAACAAAGAAGCATCTCTGTCATGTATGACACGTTGGCTTTGAGTCAGTAACTCCAAGATCTGTTACGGCTCAATGGGACGTTCAAAGCACATCTTTGTAATGCTTTACACTAGTAGCATGAAATAATCAACAGCAGACAAACTATGGCAATCACACAAGAATGGGCATTAAGCTCTGCAATACCAAACATACTGTAAGGGTAAGTTCTTACCAGAGAAAGTTCTCAGGCATCAATCTGTGAGTGCATGACATTTAAGCATGTGTCCGGGTACAGTGGAGAGGCTGACACACGTGCGGTCGAGCACATGCTCCTGCTTACAGCATTAGTGTTACGCCAGTGTGCTGACGATTTTCCGCGGGTTTCCCTCACTCTCTCTCTTTCTCTCTTCCCACAAACACATATAGAGACTAATTTTTCACCACTCTCTGCAAGCTAGCACCAAGAGGAAGCAATGATTAACCAGACTTGGTGCTCGGTAGAGTCCTGCAGGAGGGATGACGAAAGAGGGGGAGACAGAGAGAGGGTATTTAAGTGAGAGAGCAAGACAGAGAAAAAAGAAAGAGTTTCTCAACCCTTTCTGGCCAATGGCCCTAACTTTATGTCTCAACAATTGTTAAATATGTGTGAAGTGGTCCACAAAAGTTTCTTTTTAGATTAAGACTATATCTCCAAAAGTGAAGCTTCTCTGTGTCGTACTGTGAGACCTTTACACCAAAGGGCCTTCTCTTACGCTCCTTGAAATGTTCACGTTTCAAGTCACAGATGTGGCAATTTTCTGCTTTGATTCATATTGTATCTGCATATTTTTTAGATGTAACTTCACCAAATGCCCCGAGGCTGAACACGAAAGGAGGATTTTCCTAAAATGAGCACTCGCTACTTGTAATGCTCATTGTAAAAAAAGAAGAAAAATGCAGAAGATGAGAGGATTTTTAAAGACAAACCCTGAGGTCATATGTTCGTAAGTCTCTCTCTCTGCTTTCTTTCTGCAGATTTGTCACGTACATGCTTGGATGCCTCTGATGCCGGACGATGGGAATCACTTGGCTATTTTGTGAGAGCTGGAGTGGATCTTTTATAGGCTTGAAGGTGTGAGGCTCATTCAGCGCATATATTCTGCTGTTATGATATCCTTCTAGAGCTTCAGCTCTGGGCTCCCATTAAGCTGTGAATCGCTCGCCCCAGTGCGGATCCAGACCAACCACCGTCCTCTGGAACATGTGTAAGCTCTCTGTTCCTGGAAATAACCTGGAGCGCTTAACACTATTGTTACACATCTGATTAAAGAGGCGGCTGAGAATCAGGCAGAGCCAGAGGGACCTCTCCGGTACTTTGGGCCTGTTTCCTTTGATGTTTATCCTTCTGAAACAAGTCACCAAGCCAAAATGTTTCCTCTGCCTTTGGATGTGATCAAAGTTTGAAAAATGAAATGTAATGCTATTTTTTTCAGAAATGTTAACTGAAATACTAAATGCTCCTTCTGATTGCAACGACATACAGCTATTTGTTTGAATAATGCCCGGTAATTTATTTGTATTTGTGTCAAATACACTGACAATAACAAATGAATGACGCAAATTCCCTGAATGTCCAAAACTGTTCTTTGTTCAAGTGCATGTTGGATGGCTCAATACACTGGCCACTAACAATTACTGCTGTTTGTTCGAGAGTACTTACCTTTCATTTGATTACTCTGTCTAACAAATAAAATTACCAAAGGGGTAGACTATGCGAGCATGAACGCGGGCTGAGGGGAACAGCAAAGATTAAAAACAAACCTCTTGGGAAACACAATGACTGTCCAGTTCACAAAATGCCCCCGAGCAACAATCTATCATGCGGCTTTCCAAATGCAGAGGTGCTCGTCACAGTAAAGGCAAAACCCTCCTGCATCACCCATCTTGTACAATTGAGGAGGCCTTCGTGCATGTATTAATACTGAAGTAACATTCACTAATCTAGCTTTGTTTCAGAAATATCTAACAGAGACATCGACCGAATAGATGCAACACAACTCTAAATCTACCACTTTGTGCATTATTCCCGTGCTTTGACTAAAAAAGTCACGGCAAAGCATTCCACGCACATACCTTGGGGTCGCAGATGTTACACCGAGCAGGACGAGGCTGAATGAGAGCCTCACTATCTGATAACGGGGTGAAGCGGAGTTCAGAGGAGATGGAGCATCGTGCTGCAACACGTTCTGAGATTTGGCTGCTGGAAGGAAGTCATGACATCACTAAAATCGAGCCATTGCTCTCTGCATGACTAACCTGATCTTCGATTAGATAGCTTTTCTTCGTTTATTGTTTAAACGTTCCATCAACTTCAGCTACTTGACTTTTTGACTCTAAAAGTACTTCTGCGAAGAAACCTCGGTCCTAGTTGTAAAGACGAGGTTCATTAACACATTATAGATCACATCACACGATCAGTGTAAATCAGCTGTTTACTTCTACTTCAGGAAGTGATTTTCAACATTCCACAGAAATGAGAATTTTTTTAAACCCAGAGAGCATGCCTATAATTTCGTGCAGAGTATGGAGCCTGGTTTTTAATCTTATTTAATGTATATGTTTTATGTATTGGACAACCATTCTGAACAGGTGTGCAAGGTACATTGTCAATATCTATTTTCAGAAAGTGTCACAGTGTTTTTGAGGAGGACATTTCTTTCAAACAAAGTTTCATTTACAAAATCAACAGAACCTCAATACGATCAAGGCAAAGTTACAGTTCAGATGACTCAACATGAAATTCATCATGACAAAAGCTTCCTGTGGATGTCCTACTTTAGCAAAAGATATATCAGCAAATAATAAATAAAAGTGGATCAGTGGTTTGATTTGCAGTTACAGCACCACACCAAAAAAGCTTGTGTTGCTGAAATTCCTTCAGCCGTAAAGATCACATTTACACAAATCAAAGAGGAAGCTTTCTCTCAGCTGCTCATTGAACATAATATAACAGCAAGAGCCCATTTTTTTTTCTGGAGTATGTGTCAGTGTCAATGTGCGTCTTAAACGTGCATGAACAATGCGAGCAGCCGCCCTCTGCATCATCCACACACATGTTGTTTTTCTGCTGTAGGAGTAACCAATGCACCACCACTAAAGAAAACTACAAGGGCAGACCTCAACCAAGGCCATTTCCAAAAGTGAAAAACAATATGTGTATCCAGCTCCGTAATTCAGATGCTCACCTAACATCTTCACCAACAGCCGACATTACCTTTTGGATAAAAAAAAGACAAAGAAAATTGGTACGCTCAATTTATGAGTTATGAGTTTGACCACACAGAGTTTAAGGTCTCAAAAAACACAGCTTTGATGGATAGCACCCCCTGTTACGTGGTGTGTACACCAAGTAACCATGCTCATCCTGGTCGTCGCCTAATTTGGTCAGTCTGTGTGCGGGATGTTAGGGGATATGACATGCACTGCTCGGCTAATCGTTTCTGCTGGCGTTTCTCTGCTGAATGGTGTTTGGAAAATGTGTCAAGTATATGGTTTTGCTTGACCTCCGTATCTTATTCAGGCTTCTACATCTGACCTTTTCCGAGTCTCAGCGAATACGATCATTTCGATGAAATTGTTGCTAAAGTGTCCGTTTTTTCCGCCCTGCTAAAATATTCCACAACTGGGCTTGAGCTGCTCTTACATGCATTCATTTCAGAAATGTGCTAAAAAAAAAAATCAATGAGACATTGTACTTCACTGAATATGCAAGCCAAATGTGTCAGCAGTCACACCATACGGCGTTTTTTTGAATAATCATCACATTTGATTATGCTATGATATAAAGAAAATTGTTTTGTGTTTGCAGAGAAATGATTCGGGAACAGAAAAATAATCACGTTTCATAGTTATTTCGTGGTAATAAAGTAGTTCACTGTCTAATTTCTATCAATTCGATAATAAAATGTGTACAAATACAGCGAGTCACTAAGTGCCAATAGTAACCCACAGTAGTAACACAAGTATTTGATTATTCATCCCGTCTCCTCTCCCCAGCTTCCAGTGAGGTTTTTAGTGGGAGGCAAACATGAAGTATTTACAGCCTCCAGTTAATGTAAAAGGTATTTTTATTGGCCAACACAAAAGCTTTTTTTCATTATTAAACATGGACTGGAAGAAGAGGTGTCTTTCACACAGGACAACCATAATATGTGCAAGATATGGAGTGTTAAGCCTCGAGAAAACACACAAAACAGTGGTTCAGATTTCTGTTTACTGTGGCAGCCTTTGAACTGCTCAGAATGTTTGTCACTGACCCTGTTACAACGAGAGGGAGCAGAGTGCAACTCATCTGTGTCCCATCTGGGTCACGGCCCCAGCGACCCGGCAGCTTGATGCTACAAGCCTCTTCTGTGTGCCGGTTATTTGTAACGTTCACGGTCATGTCCTGATAAATGTAGGCGAGAAACAATGACAAGCGGTTGTGTAACATTTGAGATGAACTTGCGTTGTGTGAGTGTGAGTGTATGGGGCTCTTCTGTATTGCACGTGTGTGTGGGAAGTGTTGGATGCCTTTTTATACACTCGTTGATAAGGTGTGTTGGACATGTGATCTGTGCCTGCTGAGAAGCAACAACAACTCTACGGGGAGCCTTTGATTATCAGTTAACATTTTTTGCCATCCTACACTGTTTCTACTGTTTCATACACTGAGGCGTCCAGTTTAAAGATTTAGATCATCACTGCAGAAGATGAGCCCACATTGGACTTTTTAAAGATTAAAGCCACTGGAGAAAGTTAAATTAATTTATATAACCTAGACCAGACCAAGATATGGTCTACATTGTTTCTCTGAGGCAGTTTTTGACATTTAGAACTGATTATAATTTTTTATTTATTTATTTTATATTATTTGGTTTTGTTTCGTTTCCTGTTTTTACATCATACCAGTATTTATATATTTATATATATATATATATATATATATATATATATTTATATATATATATATATTTTTATAAACACAAACGATTAAAGAGAGAGACAGATTGTCTAGGCCCATATATTGGCTGATATTAGCCTACGGCAAATAAATTGATATGTCTGCTGATCAGTAAAATGTCAAATGTCCTGCTGAGTATGTATCTTGGTCACAAATGTGTAACAGGGTATGTATCAAGATTGTTTGTTTCTGATGTGTTTTTATTTTTAAAAAAATGTGAATAATTTTTTTTTTAACTCTCAAATACCGATATCAGTATAAGTCTCAAAAATCCAGTATCGGTCTATAGTAAAAAAAACAATGGGTGGCACTGATGGGAATCTGAATAACGTGGCGGTTTATTTGTTATCTTAAATAACAAATAATTAAACACGAATAGTGAAGTCACAAAACCAATGACGTCATCCTCTCTCTTCAATCACCGATCATGACAGAAAGCAGGGGTTTGTACTGGCAAATTGGCATTTCTGTTGGCTGTGATTATTCTCCCTCTTTGCAATTGCCCACTGTGTATTTTGGCGACAGTAACAATAAAGCCTATTGCAGTGCAATTTTGGTGTCAAAAATGACAAAATCAAAACTACATGGTGCGTCAACCATCCGTGCTGCTTTTGTAGCTTCAACACACAATTTGATTCTATAGAGAAGCTTTCCAACACCTAATATTCATGACATGCTGGACACTTTGATATACAATAATGCAATAACTCCCTAAATAATAGTCCCCTTTTATGTACATTATGTTACCCAACTTATCATATCGCTTACATTGAGTTAAATGTTGACTAGTCCAAGAATAAAAGAAAATATTATCAGCCCTCAGCAGCTTATTTCAGTTGATATTTAAGAGGTAATTCTTCACACAGAGGCATCAGTTCCCTCCTGGGAAAACATGTTTTGTGTTCTTCATCACAGAAGTGTTAAGGTTTCCATTACACGAGGCACACGGCTTTTAAAGAGGATTATATCGATTAATCACGTCTCCTGATAACACAAGCTAACAGTTTCCAACTGTGCAGTAGCCTCCCACCGCAAAATGAACAAAGATTAGTTCCCTGGAAGAAAACGTGATTTTGAGACAACAGTACAATTACAGACCACTATTGTTGCCAGTTTCAGCAAAGATCATGACCACCATCCTGTACTGTCTGTGGTCTCAGCTTCAAATAAGAACAGCACTAAGCTTATTTGTCTCAGCATGTGTACTTGCTGACATTCACTGCCCTGGCTGGCACTGAGATGCAGGAAAAAAAGGACTTAAAATAGAGATGTAAAATGTAGAAAATATCTACATAATTTGCATTACTTGCACTCACTGTTTCTGTGGTAATAACCCACTCGCTCCAACAGCAGATTCAACATTCAATTTACATCTCAGCAGCCGTGAAACTGGCCCACACAGCGGGCCTCAGCCACTGGCATCACTGGTTACGAATGTGTCAATACATAGAGTCTTTATAATATATGTAAGCAACAATATGCCAAGAATCAGAATATAAGAAAAATAATAAAACACTGCATTGATTAGATGGTAAAAGTGCACCGAATTAACTGGTAACTCAGCATAGTAGGAGACAAACCTTTGTGTTCATGCCAGTTTTAAGTGTTTTGGCATCTTATATCACACAAAGCCAGAAGGGACAACATTGCATTTGTGTGTGTAAGCTGGGAACCTGTGCATGTAGGTCCACCCAGGCAGCGGGTACATTTACTTAAGTACTGTACTTGTGTGCAATTTTGAGGTACTTGTACTGTACTGAAGTATTTCAATGTTATACAACTTTAGACTTATACTGCTCTACATTTCAGAGGGAAATATTGTGCATTTTACTCTACTATATTTATTTGACAGCTATAGTTACTTTGCAAATTAAAGGCTCTGTGTGTACCCACACACAACCCAGCCTTGTGTGGTGTTCTGAACAACCAGACGCAAATAAACCAGATAATTAATCACCACCGATCACTGGTCTCAGTGCAATAACGCTGAACCCATCTGAGCATCAAAATGAGGGAGCCTGCACAACCTGAACCAATTCAGCTAAACAATAAATTAAAACAATCTTAAATCCAGTGGAAAGCCACTAAATGAATTCACCAGGGCAACAAATGCAAACCAGTGAGTTGTGATTGTATATTTCTACAAAAGCAGCATATAAAGCACAAAAGCATTTCTGACTTGTCTCTTGATAATACACAGCTGCTTTGTGACAGCAATAAATCTCCCTGCAAAATTTGCACCAATTACCTAAGATTTGGCATGAACAACTAAGCAAGGAGTAGAGCAAACTATTTCACCTGTCAACACTTGCAAGTTAGCATGGCTAGTCAAACGCATTTATTCAGCTGTCTTGGAATAGAAAACAGTGCTTACTGTGACATTTACTAAAAACATTATCTGTGCCAAAAGAGTGTTAAGACTGTTTGGTTTGAGGTGTCAAAAGCTGAGTGATTGAACAACGCTGCTTTTATTCCATTACAGTAAAAGTCAGAACTGGGACTAAAATAACAAAAAAGTCCGGGCTGCCTTTTTCTTTAAACACGACTGTCAGCGGCTTTATAATGATGCTCTGACACTGTACAACTTCGTTTATTCCTAATAAGGGCTCCAGTTCAGAGACAGCAACAACAACTGTTATCAGAACCACATGACAAACCTGCCTAATTAAATCTTTGACCACACAGAGTTCGTGTCGTTTCTTTACAAGCAAAATCACACCAGGAAGAGTAAAATCCGACTTGGCAGAGACGCAAAGCAGATCCCAAAATGTCAAAGAGCCACAATCAACGCTTTCAGGAGGCATGAGGACGCTAATGAGAATCGTCCTGATAGATGATGTATGAACGATCGCCTGAGGAATGAGGAAATGACACTCCATACCAAAAGCAACAATAGAGAGGAGACATATTACATTACATTACAGTTCATTTAGCAGACGCTTTTGTCCAAAGCGACTTTCAATAAGTGCAAACAATCATGAGGATACAACTCCGAACAGCAGGAATCTTGCAAGTACATTAGCTTCAAATAGGTGTAGTCATATAAGTGCGGTACAATAGCTTTAAATAAGACAAACCATTGTAAGTGCAACATACAGAAACAATAGAATAAAAATGCAGTCATTAGCTACAAATAAGCCAACCAATTTAAGTGCAACATACAACAAACAATTTTATAAATTTCTTTCATTGGCCGAGGTGCAGTTAAAACAGGTGGGTTTTCAGTCTGCGACGGACGTTGTGAAGACTTTCTGCTGAGTTGACATCAATGGGGAGGTCTTTCCACCATTTTGGAGCCAGGATAGCAACCAGACTGGTTTTATTTGAGGGTTATCTGGGTCCCACCTGGGTGAGCTAGCCGGGGTGTGTGGTTTGACCATGACCTGGATGTAGGACGGGGCTGATCCATTCACAGCACGGTAGGTCAGCACCAGAGTCTTGAAGCAGACAAGAGCCTGGGCCAGAACCAGCGTTGCCTTCAGGGTCAGTAGGGGACGTATCCTCCTGATGTTGTAAAGAGTGTGTCTGCAGGCAGTGAAGGACAGTTTGTCATCCAGTGTCACACCCAGATTCCTTGCAGTCTGGGTCGGGTAAACAACCGAGGTGCCGATGTTGATGGTAAGGTCTTGGATGGGAGAGCCCATCAAGTTTTTTTTATAAAGTAGTTGACAAAATGAGACGGGAGGACATACAGTATAAAGAGAAATAAAGACACAAAGGATGAGTAACTTACTCGACTTGCTTTAAATGTCGCCACATTCAGAGATATTCCCGATATGCACTCTATTCCCACACAAAGAAAATTCATTAAATGTTTAATAGCGCTCCTTGCAACAACCCTCTGTAATGTTTAATGTTTATGAGGTAACTCCAAATAGACTTGCTGAATTATGGAAGGACTTGTGTGATCCCTACACCATGTGTCCTCTACGTGTATCCACATGACTCTATTGTACGTCAAGCTCTTATGGATGCTGGCAGGCTGTGTTTATGTGCAGTAATCCCCTGAGCTCCTCGACGCTGCTCTGTCAGTCCGCCATAAGCCTGGAATTTATCAAACACTGGGTTTGTCATACACAGTGGCAAAACAGCGCAGCATGGTGGACCCCATACATAGATAGAATGAATCTCTTAAACCTTATTTAGCAAGGCCGTACAGCTGCAAAAAAAAAATAAAAATGTGCAAGGAAGAAGCTGCAGGGGATGAGGTCATACTGTGTGCTCAGAGGCTGCTGAATAGAAACACAGAACGTTTGTAAAGAGGTAATTAACCCTTTTTGACTTAGTGTACTTGCAATACTGCTCAGCATTCAGGATTGAAAAACACAATCAGATCAGGTAAAGGAGGTCAAGTGAACAATAATAGTAGCGCAGAGGACGGCTTCATATCTACGTTTCATATGTGTCTTCTCATTATTATGTCAAAGCAGTTGCTGTTTTTGCTTTTGTAAACATACTACACATCTCTTCCTGTGCAGCAGGAAAGAGGGACTTTACAGAGCCCCCACACAAGCTTTAAACAGTAGGTGTCAAAACTTAAATGAAGTGTCTGTTGGTTGAATCACTACTGTAACAGTGGATAAGGCTGGTATTGTTTTATGTCTTAATCAATAATGAATGTGTGCCACTAACAACTCTGTGTAGCCTCTGCGCCAGAACTTTATTGCTATAAGATCATGGCACTGGATGACTAATTGCTTTGATACAATGAACATAACCTGTTAAATTTATTGTGAAATAGATCCACAACTGCATTTTCAATCTCACCTGCTGAGAGGAATAAACAACATTGACTACGTCTATTACGATGACAGATATTAAGTGGCATAACGTTATTTAATAAATATACTCAAGTACTATACTTAAGGATCCACTCCAGATATGTTTTACTCTTCTCTCTGTGGAAATAATCATTTGTATCTGATGTTTTTTTTCCACAAAAAGTGGAATTACCTTCATAAAATGTCATTTAAAATTCTTAGAAAAATCATTGAAAAATGTAATGGAATTACTAATACTTCTATACTTTTTACTGACGTAAATTAATATGTGTATACTGTATGCATATGTCATCCAAATGCAACGTTTTGGCTATTTCATGTGTTTTTAGCATGTGCTGGAGGTATATGACAAAGAGCCATAACATAACTTATATCAGGTTTTTGGGCAAAACGTACAAAACTTGGTTAAAGACATTCTTGATTCTGGTCACATTCTGTCTCAGTAGATGTTGATGATCAATTAATTGTCTTTTAAATTATAACCTGGACATAAGCAGACGTACAAGAGGTTTAAAGTTGTAAATCTTAGTGCATAATCTGTTGATATAATATAGGGACTTTCTTCCGTGAAACAAAAAGTAAATCACTGTGATTCGTCTCACTTTCACTTGACTGCCACAGCTCTCCCCCTCCTCTTCTTTATCACTGGTATTCCTCATCTGTGTTATCTCACTCCATTTCCCCCCTCTTAGCATCTGTATCATCCTTAATCTAAATTAACTCAGTTCCTCACTTCCACTTGTCAGAGAAAAGCAAATCGACTTATCTGCTGCTCCATCTTCTCAGTTATACACACATTATGCTCTGCCACTCGCTCTCACTCACCTCTCCAACACACCCACACAAACACAAACTTACAGTAGAAGCTTAAAGCCATCATTATGTAAACTTCGCCTCAAGTGCTCTGTAATGCTCCCAAAATAATTTCGGTTTGCCAGAGGTGCCTCATTTGTGTTTTTTTCATGCATAGCTAAGTTGTTGTTTTGTTGTTGACTTCAGCTGCTTGTTAGCAACGAAAAAAACAAAGATGCCTCAGTGTATTTAATCTTAAAGAGCCTCTGTGAGGCACGTAAGGCTATGCTAACCATTTTGTTCTCGTCTGAGTTGCACTGCAGCAGAGATGCCTAAATAGGCCTCAAGTGTAATTTATTCTCCCATGAAGAGCTTTGAGTTCACGAGCTTCAACTGACCCCACATATGAATAAATTAACCACACAAACAGCTCGGGTCGCAAACAAACTTTATCTACAAGCACTAATCATCCTGAATAACCATAAGAATCAAAAGAGAGAGCTGATCCATGAACGTGGACTGTATGTCGTCCAGCGCTTCTGGACATTTAATAAGCAGGGGAGGCCTACGGCATTATCATTTCACCATGTCTGTACAAAATAACATATAACACATCCTGCATCTGATCACAGTAGGATGACTGACATGCACTGCACAGCGTCAACATCTTCACTCATTCATGAGAAAGCGTAGTGCGAGGCAAACAACATATTAACATGGCACACAACAGCGAGCAGCAGAGTGAGCAAGAAACGGAAAGCAGCTCCGGTCACTGTAGATATAATATAGGTCAAGAATGTTAAGAATAAAGCCTCCTACAGTCTATACAGTTCATCTGGGGCTTTCTGTGCTGCTATAATTAAGTCATGTCACTATAATATGTAACTATAGTAAAGGACCAACATATATACTATAGGTAGTAGGGCGGCAACTAACAATTATTTTCATTATCGATCAATCCTTTAGTAAGTAAAATGTCAGCAAGTAGAACATAAAATTTCCAAGGAAAACATGTTCGATTGCCTTGTTTTATCCAACCAACAAATCCAAACATATTTTGTTTACTATCATAGACAACATAAAAAATCTCTTGACTGACTTATCGTTTCACCTATTATTACGACTTTTATTTAAATATAAATATATATATATATATATATATATTTATTTTAAAAAAAACATTTGCTGCACAAATCAAACGTGAAACAAAAGTATGTATTCGATTGTCTTCTCTTCATTTTCTATTAGCATATTGACCTGTGCTCGGACTATGTTTACTTTAAGAGGGAATCATAAGAAGCGTTTGATGCGTGAGGGTACTTTGTACTAATCTTCTTTTTTTTTTAAATCAGGGATTTTTTGAAAAAAAACGGCATAAAAAAATGAAACGATGAGCCTTAGATGTAGTACAGCAGTACGATATAAGACAGTCAGTATACTGTAATACAATAGTGTCACAGCTGCAGAAACAGGTAATGTTATCGGCAAACAGAGACTAATTAGGCAGTAAAACAGATGAGCACACAAATATACACATGCACACACACACACACATTCTTGTACATCTATCCTCATGAGGACCCATAACTGACTACACTCGTCCCAATCCACTAACCCCGAAACTGTGAGTGCTTCACGTGGAGTCTTTACATTTACACAATTCTTATTTTACGCAACACTGCTGTAGATGGATTTATGTATTTTATATCTTCACTTGAGAAATGTTAGGCCCTATAGAGCATGTTTACCTAACTGACTAGAAAAAGGCATGAAGTGGATGGAATTTAAATGTGTCCGTCTTACACTCGCTCACACGTTTGACGATGGGATCTGTTTTTTTTTTTGTGTGAGGCTGTCTTGAGCTCTTGAAAGACCCTCAGTAGTTGAACACAGGTCTGTGGAAAGCATGAATAATACTCCACAGAAGCAGTGTTTCGGTGTGTAATGAATATTTCATGTGTTTAGTTTACGTCAACGCAGCATAGCTAATGGGGACTCTTTAATGGAGAGTAGGAGATGAAGCTTGACAGGAGAAAGCTGCAGAAGCGACAGGAGTGAATCAACGTGCAGAAAGAAGAAGCCAGTGAGTCAGTCAGCTACATACAGGTGTGGGGGGGGGGGGGGGGGCATGTAAGAAGAAAAAATAAATGCCCAGCTCAGTTCTGGAAGCATGTACACATTTACACAGCATGATGAAATACCAGCAGGCAGTAAAACCGAAAGAAAATGATCTCTGTCCTACATATAGATCCTCCACAGGAGTGTTCAGACAGAACACATTTTAGAGGCGGCCAATTTGCATTCAACAGAAAAACTGCTGATTAGACATGCCTGGTTATAACACACTGCTTAATTTAGCAGCACAATATGAAGGTTTAATGATTGATGAATAATCTAATGATCCATAATGATTCTAACACTCTGCTTGTTTTGTGTCACATCTTTGCTGTACATTGTAAAGCATGTGACGTACAGCTACAATACAGCGTTGTTGTTTTTTGCACATCTATTTTTAATGCATCTTGGGCCAAAAAAACTTCACAAACTTACTTCTCAAACTATTTTTTTTTGCCTGCCATATCTCTAAGGATGGCAATGTTAGTCTGCTACAACTATTAGATGGATTGTCATGAAATGTGATTTATGGTACCCAGAGGAGGAATTTTCTAACCCCCTAATTTTTTTTTTCTCTACCATTGGGTTCATATTTGTAGTTTTAAATGAAATGTCTCGACAATTATTTTATGAATTGACGTGAAATTTGAATGGGTCACAATTTCAATGTGTCCAGTACTTTAATTGGAGTAAATAGCACACTAATGACATTTCCATCAGCCTCAGCTGAATTTTGTGTTCCGTGCTAAATAGCAAATATTTGCACACTAAACTCAGATGGTAAACATCGGCTTTGAGTGTGGCCGCTTGGAGCAACTATAAACACGAGCTTGAAGAAGTAGTTGATACAATACGAGGTGAACTACTTCTTTCTGATCATAACCAAATCATAACCGAGCCTTCAGTCTTGTTTTTCCTCAGAAACTGAAACGTTAGGAACAATAAAAAATAATCCATTTGATGAGCAAGAGAGTTTTATCACCCACAGTACCTTATAATGTGCAGAAAATAACCCTGGTGGATGCATACATTTTGTCTTGTAAAAGTTAATCATGGCAAAGATGTTTTTTAGCGTGCCAAAAACAATATTACAATGTTTGTCAGAGACACAGTTGTACAGAGGGTTGATTAAGTCACTAAAACCGACACTAAACCTTGTGGGTGTTTCCTGTGTTCTTTTGACAGTGCTCAGCAAGGAGTGTGCGTTTGTGTGTGTTTGTGTGTGTATTACACATGTGATGGAGGTCAATGTCTCCCATTGTGTACACAGCACGTGGAGGCCCACGTCCCACCCTTCGGGTCAGAAACACACAAACATCAGCAGTCTCTTTGATTATGCAGGAGGACATGTTGTTTTTCTAACTGATAATCACCGCCACTGAATATTGAATAAGGCTTCATTGATTGAAAGGTAACACAGACAAAAACACTATTAGTCACTATTAGATAATAGTCTGCAATTAAAATCCCTTTCATAAAGGTCCAGCTCTCATTCCAAACCGTTTAACCGTATTAAGGATATTTGGAATTACCACACTTACTACATTTACTACTATATTTACTCAGCTCATATCAACTAAACCAGCAAAGAATCCCTTTGTATTGAATACAATCAACGTTTGATATGAGGCGTGAACATTTCTAGGGTGAAACTCATTCTGTAAAAACCAGAGTTTTGCTCTGGAAGAGCTGATCCGGACTTCTAACTTTGGGCCAGTAAGCTTAAGGGAAGTTTCTAGACTTGTATAAATATCAAATGAAGAACTCATAGTAAAATATGATATTCCTAGAAAAGATTTTTCTTAAATATTTACAGTTGAGGAGTTCCTCATGGCTGCCCAGAACCAAAATCTAACTGAACCCCTTGTGTCCACTTTATAAAATAAGATCTTATCCCACAGTGAAGGTAGAATCTCAGCTCTATAGCTCTCAGTTTAACCGAGTCATCTGAGCACAAACTGAATTATTCTCAAATAGTGTCAGTAAATCTACCTTTACATCCTTTATTCTGGGGTTGTACCCAACCAATCCTCATATAATGTACAAACTCTTGCACTCAAAATGCTTGATAGCTTTCACCGGGAAAAGCATGAACAGGCCTTGTGTTGGCCAATGGCTTTAGGAAATGTCGTCTTGCCTTACAATGGAGAAGATAACATATATGGTTAAGGGTGAACAATATTTTTGTATTTTGTTGAGCAAAGTAATGTGGGTGAAATACTGGCTAAAGAGGGGAACTTTGGATACTTTACTATGCTCTGTATGCATGTGTGGTGGTGGCGCAAGATATCTAATTTAAAATATGTCCCAAATATGATTTACCCTATCCAATCAGACTATTGTAAAAGGTAATTGTGTTTGTTTTATGCTGTTGTGACTATCTGTTGTTGGAGATGTTTCGATTTTATTTCATTATTTATGTCTTTTGTTGCTGTTTTGTTTGTCATGTTATACTAATTCTTCTACATTTCTCTTTTAAATCAATGAACATATTGTTCAAAAACAAATAATGGGATTTATTGTACTGTGGAAGTTTTAAAATAAGTGTTTCTCTCTTTAAGTTTGCCAGAAAACAAAAGTAAAAAAAAATATGTTGAAAAATCACTTAACAAAGACCATTCAAGACTGAAACTTTGACGTTTTAAAGTAACAGAATTATGTGTATGACCTACTTCAAAGGAATAGTTCGAAGTTTTGGGGCCGAGAGTTAGATGAGAAGATCGATATCAATCTTCTCATCTAACTTTTAGTGAGCAAACGAATGAGTATTTCTCAAAATGTCCAACTATTCCTTCATTCAAATGTTTCATACCACACGAACAAGAGTTTCATTAACTGTTACAATGAATATTATTCTATATTTAATAAGATACAACACGTTGTGCACTTTTCTTTTCTGTGTCAATAAAACTAAAGGATTTTCTTCCAGATGCATTTACTGTATATTTCATATATTCGTATTTCATGTCTGAATAACACTTCGACTTTCTCTCCCACTAGTGGGAATAATCTCCACTCCTGTTGATACTAGCTCACCATGAATGAACTGCACTCATGCACACTATATATCTTGTATCAAAATTCACATGCGGTCCTCCTGCAACTATCCACAGCTCATGTGTATTTTCCAAACACATCTTTTACCAAAGCTGGAGGAAGCCAAGACTGCAATTGTGGTTCCATCATTATTAAGGGAATACTGGGACCTTTTCTATTTGAGGTCTGTGAGCCAAATGATGATCCAAAGCTCTGTTGGAAGCAAAGTACTCTAAAGTCACGATCCATTTCATGAGCAATGTGGAAGGGTGGTTTTGGCTTAACAGATTTTTTGAAGTGCTTAAAACTGAACAACAAATACGCTGTAAGTTCAATATTTGAAGTTTCACTTAAACACTTGGATACCCGGCTGGTTGTTTGAGATCATGGTCGTGATTAGAACCTTTGCAGTCAGAAACTAAGAAGCAATTACCTTTTTCTGACCTTTCGTTCCTGGTTTTTCAAATGTATTTTTCTGTGTATGCAAAAACACTGTGGTTTAAAGATTACTCTCTTTCTGACTTAAAGAATACATGACCAGCAGCTAATTTGTCTTTGTGTTTTTCTCCCTTTTCTCTTTAATTTCTTTTGCCCGAAGCATTTTCTGAACTGTGTTTGTCGCACGAGGACCTAATTTACAGCAAACTACAGTGATTTGAGACCGCCGCTGGTCTCCACACATCCAGCTCATAAGACCTTGATCTGTAAACACACACATATGTATACACACTAATGCAGTGTTTCAACTGCGTGGTACGGCTCTGCTCACTCACTTTTCCAGATGGAAACACGACATGAAATCTGTATGAAAATGAGTTTAAATCAATCTTTGTCTTATGGGTATCTTTTATTGAAAAAAACTCTAATATGAATCTATATCTACTATTTTAGATGTATTCATTATACCTCTTGCTTTTACCCTTGTTTGTATGTTTTTATCTGTAGCCTTTGTAGCTTTAAGAGAGATTATTATTATTGTGTATACTTCAGGGAGGATTAGAGATATGCAATTGTGGGACAAAAGCACCTGATGCTTTCGTCTCGTAATCATTTCACTCAAAAGGGTATAATAGGCCGGGGTGGGGAGCAAAATGACCTACGCTTGACCCTCGACCCACACACGTTGCGAGAGAGGGGTTATTTTTTTGTGCCTCACAATGTAGATCCGATCAGACAGAAAATGGCTCAATACCGTTACCTCCTCCAGGGTTTACAGAGCAGTTCAGAGAAAAGCAAAAACCTTTTTGTGCTTTTTTATCTTCCTCAGCTGGTATTGATTCTCTTGCATTCAATCTTTTTGCTCCAGTCTCTACACTGCATAGAAATGTTTCTGTGTTCACTGAGGAGGAATTTACTTCCCACAGGACTGGCAGGTTAAGTGAGACATGCCAGAAAGACATGAACTCAAATGCAAACCTTTCAAAGGCTCAAATTTGATCCCCAACTTGACCAATAGTGACCTGTGAACGGCCACGTGCACATGGCCCCTGTTCAGTCAACACTGGAGCGTGTCGGTTGGTCATTAGCGAGTAATCATATAAGCCACATTGAGCCTGATTGTGTGATTCATCTTGGAGTAAGACAGCACAAGTGATTTGTTTCCACCCTCACAACCCAGTGGCTGCTCTCGGGCCAACATAACTTATCTGAGTCCTGTGAGATATTTCCAGTCATGACCTCCTCACCATGAAGCTACATATCTCAGTCCATTAAAAGATACGCTCTGTTTGATTTTAATGGGCAGGTTGATTGTCTGAAGAGTGATATTTACCAGAGACCCAAGTTAGGTTAAATATTAACATATGGGATGGAGCCTTAAATTATTATTGGTCCACATGTGTTGAGCTTGAATATCAAAGACGGTTGGCTCTCCACTCTCCCTCCCATACATTGTTCATTTTATATAATCAGGGACGTTGACAGTTTAATATATGGGACTTCAAGATAGTAACAATATATCACAAAAGTTGTTGTTTTTATTATGCAACCTCATAAGAAACCCATAAGAAAGCCAATATATTGTTTCATCCTAACTATCATTTTATACCAAATTAGGCACTACAGACTTTGGACCATGACATCCTATAATAAATTTAAAAATCCACTGATATCAGCTCTGTGTGTTCTGCGAACCTCAGAATGGAGTAGTTTATTAAAAGAAAAAAAAAAACCAGAGAACTCAGTATGTGGGTGTGAATCTTTGGTTGTGATTGACAATGCTGGTGCTGTAATTTGATAGGTCTAATGTCTGTGTAGGCGGGCACTAAAGATAGTTCATAGAGTCCCTACAGTTGAAACAGCCACACAGGCAGTGAACCATCTGGGGTTGTTACTGTAGCTGTACTATACAGACGTACTCAGTGAAATACAATCTTATCAGCACTTTGGGTCCTCCCAAATATTTAATGTAGAGGGACGGATGTTGACATGTTGATTGACAAAGTCATGAAAAATTGAAATGATAGAATAAAGCACCTGTGAGATATGACAAAAAGTATAGTTCTGGGCTCTGCGGAGTTGGTAGGAAGAGAATTAAAGGATAAGTCATTATTAATGACAGCAACATTAACAGTAAGTGGGTATTGATTTCAAATAATGCATGAATTAATCTCTTTACTTTCTTTAACAGCACCGGCGCTAAAAACATTCGCCTTTAAACCTCATACACATTGGGATGCTGTAATCCTCAAACTATTCCTTGAGGGACGTTGTTGAGCTGATTGAGCAGAGACAGGATTTAAATGTTTCGGTGTCTGGCTGGTAGCCAGAAGGCATGTGGAGAAGCTCTGTGCTGTGAGGCTGAAATACAGAACCAAGAATAAAATGATGCATTGGGTTTCTCCAGGCCACTGCATCTCTTGCTTTATTTACCATTTTAGAATAGGTTTCTTATGTTCAGTGTGTGCGAAAGTGGAATAGGGAACGACACAATATTTTCTGACTGTGGCAAGACACACTTTAAAAAAACAATATGTAAAAAAGCTATTTAAAGAACACTTATTAGCTCCTTTTTGTGCTGATTCCTTTTGACCGCCGTTGTAAAAACTATTCGACCTTGCGGGGACGTTTAACTGTCAGTTTGATGAATCGTTTCGTTTTCCCACTCCATAGCAGGCAACATCCAAACATTGTTTGGATTTGTTCAGAGGGGCAGGAAGGTAAGGCGTTGGCAGCCACCCAGACCGAAGTAAATGATGGAATGTGTTGCACTTTATATCTGATATCTTAGAACATGAAGGAAAGGCAACAGACGCGACCCAGAGACCAGAGAGCCACATCAGGGCATCGCTCAGAGCAATATGGCGTACATCGCTCTGCGCTGTGGCGTATATGACATATTTAGCATGTTAATCATCCCTTAAAATCCCCAACAAGGGTGCAAGGTAACCACTGTGTGTGTCCTCCATGTTCACCAGTGGTTTGGTGCTACTATAACAAGTGTATCTTTTTATTGCTCTATTAAAACTAATTTGATTTATCCCTAGAGGAGAGAGAATGTTTCATTAAAAGGAGCTGACAGTTGCTCTGCTACTGGCACACTGTTGGTTGTACTTGGGTAAGATTTAATAAACTTGTAATTTATCCGTTTAATCCAGCACGTGCCTGAAAGTTGAAGAGTACACCAAAATCACCCATCAAATTGTGGCTCGAAGCAACATGGGAGTCGATGTCTATTCAATAAGCAGTAGATGTTTCCTGCAGCTAACAGGAAGGGATTGGTTCTGATCCTTTCCATTCAATTGTGTATATAAACCCTGTGTACCTGTACATATACTGTGTGTGTGTGTGTGTGTGTGTGTAACTTCACTTGATTTGAGATAGTCAAACTATATTTAAAAAAAAGTGAAAATATCAGACCACAATGGCAGATTTTTGTCTACTTTTTGTTTGCTCAAGAGGTTCCTAAATCATCTGTGAGGGATTGCTTCTTTTGCATGTCCATAAAAAAATATCATTTGCTCACCTTGGCATTTTTTTTGTTATTATGCCGCATTTCCACCGCATGATTTGGCACAGCTCTACTCACTCTTTTTTGGTTTTCCATTCACAAAAGTTGTGAATAGTCCCTGGTACGTTTTTTGATACCACCTCAGTCGAGGTTTCCAAACGAGCTGAATCTAGAAGGTGGAGTTAAAACAGACCGCTGATTGGTCAAAGAAAATCCTCACTAGAATAGTCACTGGCGCAACACAAGACTTCAATATACACAATATATAAATATAAACACAAATATAGCATCAAGACTGCAATTAAAAATGTTCCAGTTGATTCTGCCTAGATTTAGAAAAATGGCACCCTGTAAAACTATACCGTTCATTACACCTGACACACTGCATACGCCACGTCTTATAATTGGCAGTACGTTCCTTTGTTTGGTTGCTGTTGAAAAGATTCCCTGAGTGCCGCGTTGAAGATGATTTCAAAGCAGTTTCAGCTTTCGCTGACAGCGATCAGCTGAGAATCCCACCTACACTGGGGGGGAAAGAAACTGATACCAAAAGTGAGTGAGCAGAGCCGTACCACGCAGTTGAAACACTGCATTAGTGTGTATACATATGTGAGTGTTTACGGATCAAGGTCTCATGAGACCAGCGGCGGTCTCAAGACTGACCCTTATCACCACTCTGTTACAATCGAGAGTGACAGCTCTTTGTAGTGGAAGCTATTCTTAGCCCTCCTGGGTCCATCACACGGGTTCGTTTGAATCGGAGCCCGAAGAGCAGCACAGGACAGAACATAGACGGCTGCTAACACCTACAGTCCTCCTCCTCGCACCTGTCCTCAGCACCACAGCAGGCCGTCATGCAGCTGAGGAGCTCCTGATCATATCTCACTTTACTCTCTTTTGTTTGATCGTTCAGTCTGTCTCTTTGTCTCTCTGCGATTTGTTTCTGTCTTTATGTCTCTTTGTTTCTCTGCATTACAGGCAAAGAAAGGCAGAAGCAAGAATTAAGCTGAGTCATTGAGTTTCTTGTCATCTCGATACATGGCTCATACTCAGGAAACCACAAAAAGCAGAGATACATAGAAGATGTTTTATCTATCTTCCTTTCTCATGCGTTAACTTTGTTGACCTCACTTTAACCTCAATCTTGCAGCATGACAGTCTTGTACTGTAGTACACCATCATGGACCGAACAAATGCATTTTACATTTAGATAAAAACAATTCTTCCCTCTTTTCACTGTTAAAAACATGACAGTCTAAAAGTGGCAAACAACTGTGAAGATGTACTTGAGTCCTCCTCCGGCAGCCACAGTTACCAGGGCAGCCACAAAGCTGAATGTTTATAGCTATGATAACTCTTGTCTTGGCAGCCCGAGTACTCGACTCAGCGAGTTACAGATCAAAGACGTTCAGGACAAGCACATGTTTGTGAACAAGGGAAGCCTTAAAGTGCAAAGCAGACAGCGCTGTGATATATGTCTGTATGACCTGGTTCTAGATGCAGGGAGTGTATAGTTCCAACACTATGAAGACATTTCCATCTGCTTCTTATTTTTCTTCTATTAGGGAGTGTATGAAAATGATTAGAGGGGGGACAGGGGGTCAGAAAAGGTGGAGGCTATTGCATTGTTTCTTTTGGCTGAAGGCTAAATATAATATAATATATAATATAAGCCTGGGGAGGGCCTTGCTTTTTTACAAAGTGAAACATAAGGTTCAGCTCCCCTCACCAACGCAATCATTTTCATACAGTTCCTTCAGTGACAAAAGTTGTTTTTCTCAAAACGGGTAAAAATCTACCAGCTGGGTACGACTTTCACTGGAGTCCAACGCAAATCAATTTATTTCATGATCTTTATAGAAGTGCCATTTTCTTTATTCTTTTAACTGTGATTCTTGAAAATTTTACGCTAATTTCTAGACAAAGTCCCGAAAAGTCTGTCTTGAAGGCTCAATGTAAAATGAAATGTCTCATTAAGAAAGTTAAACTGTGATGACTCTTGCTTGCCCTGTCATCATGTACAACATATGTAAGTCAACTATAACCACCTGTTATGACTCATATCTGTGGAGATAACATGTACATGTAAATCTGGTGACCATGATGGAAAAAAGCTTATTCTCAACATGAATATGTTTCCTACCACATAAGCACACTCATACCTTAATAACAAATTGCAGCTGAGATCACACTACTTCATACCGATGTTGTTTTGCTCAAGGCGTTACACAGTCAGAGATAGGAAGGAGAGGGGAGTCATTTGAATATCAGTGCATCTTTTCTCACAGAAACGCAGTGGAAAAGACCTCCGGAGGCTGGAGCGGAACAGCCTCAGACGGTGTACAGTACAGACATACAGCATTCGAAAGGGTGAAAAGAAAGCTCTCCCTGCTATTAACTTTACCCCCTTGACGCCATATCACAGACTTAGTCAGTAAGCTGACAAGCTTTTCTAACGCGCGATGTGCTGCATGCTTATGAGGGTCAAATGTATATGTAACAGATGCAACCCCTAAATTGATGAGTCTGCATTTTTATCCACATACATAATGGAACTTGTGACTGAGAAAAGTTCACCCTGCTCATTATAGTAGCACTTAGAAAGCTGAAGATTACTTAATGCACCACAAAACTGCACTAATGTGTATTGTGTATGCATCGAAGCACCTGTACCTCCTGCTAATGTTTGCAAATTAGCACTAAAGACAACAGCATCACTCATTTATGGAGTCTATCTGTATGCACAGGGCTGATGTTTCAGCAAGAAGCACGCATCTCTTATGTCACTGCAACAGATGCGTTGGGGTAGTAATGAATATGTTTGTGTAGTTATGAGAGGTATTTACCTAACAATTTGGACATTTATTATCAACACTGTGCAGTGGAATACAAGATGCACAAGGGACTGAGACAGGTTGTTCTCTCACTTAAGTAACGCTACTTAGGATCAACATCACTCCCGGATAATTAGCTCCCCTAACAATTACATTTGTATGTATTCAGTGCACATAAAGTACATAAAGTGTACACAGAGAAGCAATAATGTGTTTAGTCTGCCAGGTACGTGATTAGATGCATTTTTCGAAAGCACAGCACTGAATGCCCATGTTTCAATTTGCCTTAGAATTGCAAAGTCCGTTTGTGAAATAAATGCATAAATAAAAAATGTAAACGTGTCGCGTTTCATATTTCGTGAATGTGTTTTCCTAATTCTAATTATGTGTAAGCAATGCAAAGGTTTGCACAAAGAGGGCAGAATGACTCAATTCGTTTTTTTCAAAGCAATGTTTATTTGTTTGTTTTTGTTCCACAATCTTCACCTGTGCTTTAAGCCCTGTCAGAACTCTGGCGTGAGGAGCAGACTGTTTTTATATGAAGGACATAACATGGGAAAAACTGCATTACTGCATTCATGAACAGCGAGGGTCACAATTACCTTGACATCCAATTCACTAAAACACACTTGTAGGTTTGACAGACGGGCAGCAGATCCCAGATAGAGGCTGAGAGATAAGTGACACTAACTGCAGTTGCTGGAATTCTGATTCCAGAAATTGAACTATGTCCCAACATGCACCTCGCGAAAAAAAATCACAAGCCTACAGTGACCAATATAGTGTCTGTGGCTCTTGATAATGAATTGCAAATCGTTTTAATCGCAATTCGATCTAAAACATATTTACAATCTCACTATGAAGTCGATATTTTTATTGTACGACTTACTACAGCTGTGTTTCAAAGTCAGTGACATTCCAGCTCACTTGAAGCACACGTGGAAATACCATCAAACAAAATGAAATAAATAGAAAACCAATTACCGTGGACAGCACGGGATTCCGCTGATTTCCCCAATCTGTCCTTGGTTGCTGCTCATCTTCTGGACAGCATGTGGCAGACAATATTTCCTCTCAGTTCAAGTGACTCCGCTGTATAATCCAACTTTCAAAAATAAATTACCGCATGAGTTCAGCTTCGCAGTGAAATCATCTCTCCTGTCGGCATTTTACTGCTTTACTTGCTTAAATAAAAAGGGTTGAATTGGAAATGAAATTGAAAAGTAATCGGTTGTAGTTGGACCCGGTGGCTGAGTGAGCGCGAGCCGCACCGCTGCCAACTTGCGCTCCTTACATGTGTGACGTAACAGGGAGGGGGCTACTAAACCCAGGACCCGAGGTGTGTGTGTGTGTGTGTGTGTGTGTGTGTGTGTTTAGTTCACAAATTCACAGGTTTCTGACCATCATGGTTTGTTATAAGAAGCAACATGATTTGCTGGACTTTAGGTTTCTATATTGTTTGTAGGCTATGTCTATGTGTTCGTTTTTTGTGTTTATTGTGCCACTATATAGCTATAACTACATGTTATGTGCATGGAGGAGACACAATGAATGTGATGCAAAACATTAATTGAGGGAAAAGTTTAATATTTTTGGAAATACGCTCATTTGCTTTCTTGTCGAGAGTGTCAAAAAACAAAAGTGTAAAAATGGAAGGTAGATTTTGTTACCTTTCAGCAGATCCAGGCTAGCTGTTTCCCCCTGTTTCCAATCTTTGTGCTAAGCTAAGTACGCAGGCTGCTTGCAATAGGCCTAAGTGTATTTCCCAAAATGTCAAGCTCCTTCAATAATGAATGATTTATTGCCTGAGCAAAGTGGGGGTTGTGTGTGAGTGACACATCTGCAATATTTGTATACGTCTATAGGGTCTGATAATGTTATTTTGTGGCTTGATTTAATCATACCATAAAAAGAATCAATATACTAATATAATATTTTGTGCCATATTTGTGTGTGTCAAGTTCATTTATTTATTTATGTGTGTGTGTTCCTAAGAGACATCCATACTTCACTCCAACTTCATAGTTTCCTGATGCCTCATATCTCTGATGTGCTCTCAGTTGTCATTTTGAGAAACGTTTTTACTCTTTGCAAGGCCATATCATTTTCTATACAGAGCAGAACTAATGCTTGTATTAAGGGACTTTGGGGCAGGAATAGTTCTTTATTGCAAATTGGGTTGATTTTGGTGCATGTGGTCACCCCTAAAATGGCAAGTTGAACTAATCACCGCATTCCTTAGTGATATCCATCCCGACTGAATCAGAATTTATGTTTTATGCACGTAAGAAATGTGGACTGTTGTACCGTGAGGTCAGATGGATGTGTTCACAAAGGATTAGACTGAGCGAGCTACTAAAAATGCATCGAAAAATGTCAGCGTTTTCAGAATTAATGGGAAAACCTTATTGTTCTCCCACTATAGAGCCTTAAGATATATTAAGTCAGTTTGGGGAATTTCTTGGACCCTTAACCAACTAATCAATTACCTTAGCTTACAGATAACTGACTGCATATCGCAAATGAAAAGGAGGCTTAGACAGCAGTAAATCCCTGAACAAAACCTTGTGCTTCTTCTTGCAAAACACACACACACACACACACACACACACACACACACATACATGCAGTTTTAACATGAACTTTGCTCATATAAAAGGTTCAAGGACCTTCTGCATGTGTCAATAAACTATGCAGAGCTGAAGCAAAGAGCTGGACAAAATTCTCCCTCAAATATAATATTGTTATACACAGTGTTCGTCTACTTATAATACATATCATTTCACATCATTTTATTGTGTTTATTGCATCTAAAGTGCTGCTTTGACCCTTTCACCTTCACTTTAGTTTGTTTAATCCTTCCCATACAGCCATACAATCCCAGCAGAAGTGAACAGTGTCAACAGATCAAATTCCTCCACCTACACGATTTCTTTTATCAGTGTTTTGCTGTAGCAGTTGTAGTTGTGGATGTCTTCGTTTGAACAGGGCAAGATATTGCTTGCAGCTTCAGAATAAGAATCTTTGCCAATCTATTGCCAAGAAGGTTTTGTGCAGAAGTAATTTGCTTCTGTATAATGGTGCATATCATAAACATAGTAAGTGAAAATAATGTTTTTCTAAAAAGCAGCATGCTGTTTATGGGTCTGCCCAATGATTAAAGTATTTAGGAAAGATGCTCGTGGCACAATATCACAAAAAGTTTGAGCCAAAACCAGTTTGAGCCAGTTTGACCAAAACTGTGTATTCTTGGTCTGTTCTCTGAGATTCAAAGGCTTAAAAACACCAAGCTTCTTCTTCAAACTAAACATGCAATATATGTGGATAGAGTGAGAGGATGAGGGTAATATACATTTACATACATTACATGTGTGTATTACATACATTTATGGTAAATGGACTGCATTTCCATAGCACTTCTCCAATCTTTGCAGTCACTCAAAGCACTTTACAACACATCAGCATTCTCCTATTCACACAGAGTCAGAGGCTGCTGTTCAAGGTGCCACATGCTGATCAGTGATAATCATTCACCATTGGCCATTGGGAGCAATTATCTTGAACTCTTCAACATGCTGATTGCAGAGGGTGGGAATTGAACCACTGACCCTCCTACTGGTGGATGACCACTCCACCTCCTGAGCCACTGCTGCCCCGGCTTGTTGTGTTAGAAAAACAAAATCCCAATAAATGAATAAAAACATTTTTTAAAAAGCAAGTATTGCAAAAAACAATAAACATACATTTAGAATGGAAGAAAATAAAAATACTATAAAATATTTATAATATATCTGCATTAAAATGAAAGGTCTGTGCAGAAATGTGCAAATGTATCTAAGGAATGTGCAAAGGTTAAAAAGAATATGCAATGTACTGTGAGTTCTGTCTTGTTGATGGGTAACATGAGATATGCAAGAATACGCTTTGACCGAGCGGTGATGTTCAAACAGCCTCAAGCCCTCTGAGGCTACAGTGCCACAAACAATGTGACGATACAGTCTACTGGGCAGGCATCACTGCCTCTATATTGAAATCCTTTTAAAACAGTTGAAAATAATGAAAAGTTCAGCGAAGCCATATGTACAACCCCCCCTCTCCTAAGACATTATAAATAACAGCATTGGCACATTTATAGGCTCTATGTGACTATAAATAACAAAAGCCTTTTGCTTAACAACTATTTCACAACAACATCTGCATCTTTTTCTTCTGGAGTCAATTCATACGAAATAGAAAGAGAATTGTCTGATCATTTAGTAGTAATAACTGAGACATGTATGAATTCTTTAAAACAGAACCTCAGGGTGCAAAATGAAAAACACATTAAGTCTATTCATTTATGCAAAAGTTCTGCCTGAAAATAGCAAAAGCCATATGGTATTAGTGTAATACAAAGTGTGTGCGTGTGTGTGCGTGTGTGTGCGTGTGAGTGTGTGTGTGTGTGCGTGTGTGTGTGTGTGTGTGTGTGTGCGCGCGCCTGTGTGTCTGTGGGGGGTCAGGGAGCAGTACCCAGACCATCCAAAAGAGGGAGCCAGTGGGACAACACAGGGAGACACACTGCTGAATTACTGGAATCTGATACACATACACCTGTGAAATATTAAAATATGGCACAAAACGACACATAAAGATCATTCTCTCTCTCTCTGATGTCTCTGCTATCTCCACATTTTCTGGCCACTATCTAGTGACATTACAGTATAGCACACACATCTGTTATCTGTCATCTGTTAATATTTGAAGAGAGAGATAAGGTAATGCAAACAAGGAATGTATAGCTGAGATAATTAGAATGTTTTCTGGTTTTGGAACAGGTTACAAAAACAAAGTCTGGAATAACAGAGGGGCCAGGAGCAGGTTTTATGTGGCTGCAACAGCATCTGTTTGAGTCACATAAAAAATAACTTCCCATGTTGTCAAGGTGTTTGTTTACATTAGAATACATAGTATATGTACATTTTACCAGTGGGACATACTGCTGCAGAGATAAACTTGTGTTCAGATTCAGACAAGGTTGAAAAACCTCTCTGCGACACGTGGTTACCATTAAGACTGTTGGGAAAACGTTGACAACCATAAGGTGAAAAAGGTTATTTTTAAATGCAAAAAAGGTGCAATCTGGCAGTGGTAAGAGACAGGCGAGTGCAGTATGTGTTGTGTCTTTGGGTCAGCTGTGCCCTGGCCTCTGGTCCCTCGGAGACAAGCTTGTTTTCAGAGTCTGGTCACGCTCTGTGAGTCTGGCCATTCAACTGGCATTTGGCAGGATCATATTTTCCATGCCAGACAATGAGATCAGTCCACTGCTGCATACAAAATTCTTTCATAGTTTTGAATCTGATTGGAGGCCTTTTATATAATGGTTTGTTTTTCTCAGTACATGTACAATAATTGGGTTAGAAATTGGGTTTACAGTCCAGTTCAAGGCAACAACTATACATGCAGTACATGTAGGTTACATCTGGTCAATAGTACATTCTATCCCATAGATGTGTCATGTGAAGTGTCCTCATTATATATAATACATTATTTTCCATTCAAGTAGTTCAGGGTTTTAGTAGAGTAGGTATCAATTAGGGCTTTGTTAAAGTTTCACTACAAAGGCTACAGGTCACCGAAGTGACAACATGGTACTTACTTTTCCCAGAAAGCTAATTAAATTGAATATATAATAAACATTCACACTTTTAATGAATAATTTGTTATTGTTTGATTAGCTAGAACCTAATCACTTTTAATGTCGGATGCAAATTATTTCTTTCTTTGAAAAATGTGGCATTTTCAAATTTATAAATCTTTACAAAATGTTGTATATGAACTCATGGTGTATAAATCAATATTGGTAATAAGAGAGATGCTTCCAAGAATGCAGAATTAAGACAATATCCTGTATTTTCTTTCATTTTTTAACACTTCCGCCTGATAATTTGTGTGTATGTTTCCGCTGCTTTTAAACAGCCCCACTATATCAGACAACATTGGCTACAAATGAACTCTGACCAGTTCAACTTGTAAAGAAAGGGAGTCCATAGTAGAAGTAGCTGAGCAACTGTAATGGCAAAAGGCAGGTGATGTGAGTGGTGGAGCAACATCTGATGACACATACATTCCCAAACTAGGCAACATGGGGCAACGTAGGAACAGCCTGTCAGTGTAGGTTTCCACTCAAGCCTTAACGTGTCGCTCATGTGATGGCCTGAGTGTTCGTCAGCCCGATCACTGTCAGCACTAGTGGCAGGGTGTTCAGAGAGGAGCTGTTCTCACCCAGCTACCTCTGACAGCCAACTGGCAGGAGCATGATTCCCCCGGGGGAGGCCGCTAAAGAGACCGGAGTGGGCGGCATCTTATCAGACTTTCTGAATGCAGGATTCATGGCATAAATGATAGGACATTATCATTTCATAGTCATGTATGTATCACACAATCGTATGTAACGCATATTCAACAATTACTTCTTTATGAAGAGACAGATTTTATATGATAAGGCTACAGCTGCGTTATAATAGTTTCATTCATTCACACTTGATTCTGATTTGTCGATTATGACATTCTATGGTCTGTTATTTCTTTATAGCAGCTAACCAAATTAGCATTACAATGGTAATTTCACTATCCTCAGAAAATGATGAGCCGATGATAGGGGTGAATGGGTGTGTCTTAATTATACACTCAGCTAATCTGCTTCATCTGGGACTGTGTGGGTGTGGTTTGTCGGATTTTATTGACAGCGCATGCATGGAAGTATGAGTAACATCACTGAGCCCCACCCACTTCGAAACCAGTTACAGAAACAGAAATATGTCTTGGAGAATAAACAAAACTGTTCTAACTTTGCCAGAAAAAGATCATGTAGGATCACATCGCTCATAGTAGGAAGCTGATAATGTGGTTCAGCGTGTTCTCACTCCCAACTCGTCAATTACAGTTTGGTCAAACTATGACACTCCACATACCCCTCTAGCGTCAGTTTTGCGCGTGCAGGGCTGCCTCTAGTGGGTGTAGTAATTATGACGGGAGTAAAGGAGGAAATCAGGTGACGTAGGAAAGAGCGACAAAGTCCACGTATGTAGGAAGTTGGGGTGGACGGATGGGACATAGATGAGTTGGACAAACAAACACAGGACTTTTACCCAGGAGCCCTCTGTCCCGAGTGAAACCAAAAGTCAATGTTGACTTGCTTTAACTTACGTAAATTAACTTGTGTCACATACTGAAATGACTTAAAACTCGGGAGCTCACTTGGTGGAGCAGATGGCCAACGAACTACGCCTGAGTCCTCACCCCAGTGGCCCTGGTTTGAATGTGACCCACGGTCCCTTGGCTGCATGTCGTCGACTCTCCCTCTCCCCCATCTCTGTCTATCTTCAGCTGTACTAACAAAGGCTAAAAAGCACTTTTTAAAAAACCCAAACTATGATCTTTTCCTAAACCTAACTAAGTAGTTTTGTTTGGATTCGCAACGTTACCAACATGTTGAAGTCTATCAGACTACCCTGCACCTACCATGATCAAATATATATTTTTGAAATGCACCTTTCTATTTCTATTTTTAGGCTCCATTGCATTGTATTGCATCTTTCTGAGAATAACTATACTCTTATCCAGGGACACTAAAGAAATGTGGTTTCTCTCCTGGATAAGGAAACTGACACGGCAGCTCAAACAGTGTATATAATTATTCTGAGAACAGCGGCAGGTGTTTATTCCTGTGGACTACGGAGGTACAATAGAGCTCAGCAGCTCCTGTCACAGAGTTGGACCATGTCCCTGAGTGTAAAAATAGCCATTTGGCAAGAGGCGTTATCTCCCCACTCCTATCTTTGGCTCCCCCTTGTTCCTCCTTCATGTTTAAACTTAAAGTGCCAACTCTCCCTTACATTCAGCAGGGTTCACATTAAAGAAGAAGTCAAATATCTCCCCAAAGACTTAAAATGGTTTATTAGTCTGCGGTAAATAATACAAACACAGACACAAGAGCTGCCAAGCAAGACCTTCCCTCTCAAATTAATTCTCTAAATGCAATATGCAAATCAAAAGATCCCCTGATTAAATTATTCAGTCTTCCCAAAACATCTCACAGTCCATTGCAGACAAGCTGTAAAACAAGTATCTCTGCTAACAACTCATTAAGAAAAACATGGGTTTGGTTATTTTTGGATATATATATAACATAACATTAACAGTCACATACAGTTTAAAAATGCACTTATTCCTTTAATATGTTCCAAACCCTGTTAGATGTGTCTAATACTGCTGTATTTGTGGCTTTGGTTTGTATTATATCGATCAATAATAAAATGTTTCTATAATTGTAGAGCTTCGATTAATTTGCATTCATGAGAGGTATCCACTCATGTTAGGCAACAATTCTGCAAACATTTGCAAACAGCTATTGTATACCCTGCCATCAGCTAAATGAAAACAAGCAAATGCTCAATTAGCGGTGAAAATTCTTTGTCAGCATGACTGATTTTTTTCAACAGTTATTCTAATGGACCATTAAACTCACCCAACCACAGCTTGGGTTAACTGAGCCACTTCTTAATTTAAGAGGCCCTGTGTCAATGGAATTACTGATGTAAATGTCTGTGAGCAGAAAAAGGAACAAATTGAAAATTAGAATAATAATAATTGCATAATGAACCGATTAACACTTTCATCCAAAATAAAAGATAAGATAAGATAAAATACGACGCCTATCACAGAACCTGTGGGTGCAGTTTGATGCCACACGGCTCTGATATTATTTTTAAGGTATCTGAAAAATGCTGCTCTCCAATAGCAATTTCATTTTCATATATAATATTTGTTGTGGTGACTGAGGGCTACTGGCAGTACAAAGTTGAAAATCATCTTGAAATAGGCCTGCGTAAGGGATCTTGAAAATTGTACTTTTTAAACAAAAAAATTATGCTTGCCTTTTATTCCTGACATGAATTGACGGATTAAGTTTTAATGAAAAAACGTGTTGTAATACACTGAGTCAAATTAGCGTATTCTGTCCTTGTCTTTCATGTATTTTGAAAAATGCTTAAAAAGTGCTTAATCACATCCTGTTTACATGATTTTCATAAAACGTGATTGCTAAATAAAACTCTGGGTTGTTTGTTTGTTTGTTTGTTAGCCGCCCCAAGACTAAAGCTCCATAATTATGATTACTCCATATTTAGAGTACCATAATCATTATAATTGGTCGATAGCTGGTGTGATGCCCATTCTTCCTATTTTGGCTACAGGCCCATTAAAAGGATTCAGTTTAGCTGATTTCCCCACACCATTCACCCTTTGGAGCTCAACACATGCAATTAATGCTGACATATCAGTATAGAATTTAAAATGACAGCTGCACTGATTTTAAAGCAATCTGTTGTAAATATACGATGGTGAAACATAAACTAAAACTTTAATCCTCTAATTGCTGCCCTGTGATCATTTGCTACATTAACAAATATTATTTTAAAATACCTTTTTCCTGTCCTTTTCGCTCTCTGTCCCTTTCTCTTTTTAAGTTAACCGAAAAAAAACCTTGTTTTTGATAAATGACTCCAGCGTGTGTGCTTTTACAGAAAACTTTCAGTCCATTTTCTAATTCCAGCTGTTAAAACCCACATTTCTACCAAAGAAAAGGCCATGGTTGTGCATGTAAAAAACAACAACAATGACTTAAAAACAAGACTAAGACTATGCATTCTAGTAGCATTATACCTGCATCAGTATGCTAACATGCAAATGCAGACATGTTTACCATGTTCACCATCTTAGTTAGCGTGTTAGCATGCTAAAATTAGTGTATAAGCACCAAACACAGTACAGCTGTTGTTGGGAATGTTATTTTGCAGGTATTTGGTCATAAACCAAAGTTAAAAAAAATACAATTTTGACCATGGTAGCACTAGATAAACAGTAAAAGGATCACCAAGTGATTACAGTTCATCCTGAAGAGGACATGATTGTGTGTACCAAAACATCATAAATCCAATAATTGTTCAGAAATTTCATTCAGAACCACAAAGGTCAACCTCATGGAGGTACTAGAGGAAAAAAAATCAGGAGATCACTAAAGATAGTAGGAATCATCCTCCGGGGGCCGAGAATGTCTGTACAACATTTCCTGTGTGTGTGTGTGCGTGTGTGTGTGTGTGCGTGCGCATGTGTGTGTGTCTGTGTGTGTGTGTGTGTGTGTAATGCAGACTGAATGCATCTCTTTGATGCTAATGGGAACGGAGGCAGAATTCAAAACTTGAACTTGCTCTGTGGAAATTGTTTTTCATGCTAACAGTGTTTTCACACAGTTGACATTTTTTCACAGAGGAATTTTTATGAGCTAACATAAACTAAAATCAGTTATTAAAGAACTGATGCTCCTAGAGTTTGAAACATTGACCAACGCAGCCTGTGAAGCGCATTTGCAGGCACTTTTTATTATTTTGGTTTTGGCATCTTGACCGCCCGCAGGGAAATATATGCAAATGCTTGATCATGACTGATACCATATACTGTATACTGCATCCTGCAGCAGTGCCCCTTTTGCTAACATTAATAAATCTGAGACAGGAAATAAGAGAAAGAGGGAGAGGTTTCCTAACAGCATGATTTTACAATGTGTTTATGCAATATGTGACTCAACTGTTAGAATTATATGAACCACTGGAGCGGGCCAGAATATATCCTGTGTTCCAGCGCCTTTTTATATAAATAGATTGTTCTTGAATGAATCTTAAAAATATCAAATTGAAGTGAATTGGATTTAATACGTTTTGTCTTGTTGATTTGATTCTTCTTAAACACATTCTCCTCTGAACATGTAATTGTTTTACTTCAAACTGTGATAGTTGTATGTTCCTACTTTAGCTGGCAACGCTGACACTGTGGATGATGTCAGAAGGCTAAATTGAGTTGTTACTTTAATTTGAAAGAGGCAGAGGTAGATACAAACACATTAAGCAGAGGGGATGTTGGAAAACGTGCTGAATACAGAACAGAACCTAAAATAAAATAATAGAAAATAATGCAGGATACATAAAACTGCATGTGGTACACACAGTTAATGAGATTACTTCTAGGAATTAGACACAATGTGTACAGACTGGGAGAAAAATAGACCTGACAGATCTCAGGGAATTTAATATAATGTTAATATCATGTTATGTTGGTGAAACCTTGATGTCCGCATCAAATATCCAGGATGAAGTGTGGACTACTACTGCCCCCTTAGACCAAAAAGAGGTAAAGCAACCACATGACACTGCCCTGTTCTTTGAGTCTCTCTTTCTATCTGGTAATTCAGACTTCAATTAGACAATGGATCAATGTGGCTTTGTCTTTGTGTCCACAAGGGAACAGAACATTGGGTTCTACCCACCAAAGCTGAGGATAAAATGCAATTAACCACCCTGTAAAACAATCAACACCAATACACCCTGACACATACTCACACACAGTCTTGCAGTGTATTTTTCCACCTCTAGTTGTTAAGCGATGAAGACTTCAGACGAAGTCTTCACTAGCTCTACTCAGACAGCGTTGTGAGACAGAGCAAGCATGCTTTTATTTGCGTAGTGCGAAAGAGCTACGACAACAGTGACGTTTGCTCTTATTGATATTGTTCTTGTGCACCTGCGCTCAAAATCTCCAGTAACAGGGGGGAAAAGGGTGAAGGGCTCAGTGAGGATATTGCTCCATGA
The DNA here is from genome assembly GCA_943593645.1 of Bovichtus variegatus. Classification (NCBI taxonomy): domain Eukaryota; kingdom Metazoa; phylum Chordata; class Actinopteri; order Perciformes; family Bovichtidae; genus Bovichtus; species Bovichtus variegatus. The sequence continues at coordinate 4,774,709 of CALSCE010010635.1, forward strand.
AAATCAATATTATGCCCTGAATCCATTTATAAAGCCCAGTTTGACAACCCAGGAGAGCAAGGAAGGAGAGAGCGGTAAACATCAATAACCTCTGGCCCAATGGAGAAAGAAGTACTCAGATCCATAGTTGAATAAAAATATCAATACAAAGATATGTGTACAACACTCCACTACAAGTAAAAGTCCTACATTAAAAGTCATGCCTAAGTAAAAGTATGGAGGCAGAAGAAAATGTACTCAAAGTATCAAAAGTAGAAGTACATGTCCTGCAGAAAAGCAAAGCCCCTGTCAGTGTATATCATTATATATGACATTATTAGATAGTTATTTCTGATGCATCAATGTGAACGCAGCATTGCACTGTTGTAGCTGTAATATTACTTTTTGTACAGTTAGGTAGCTTAGCCCAGTAGTTTCCAACCAGAGGTCGGTCAGAAATATAAATCCTAACGTTGTAAGCTGATTATCAGGGTAGAAAAGAGGAAAAACAACTCTGCTACACACATTTGTATTTGTTTTAATTACTTTTCTGTAATCTTTGGCCTTGGAACGGTTAAAAGTACATTAAAATGTACAATGATTTGCCTCCAAGTTAGAATACCAGATCTGAAGGATCAGGTCCTCGGCCATGCCCCGTTTGTTTTCAATAAATGGCTGCTGACAACGCTCGGAGGCATCTTATTATAGAAGTTTGGACTGGGAGAGTCTCTATTCCCTCATGAAATCAAAAACTCCAGGAGATCCTCCCCTCCTGGTCAGCGTCAAAATCACGACACTTCAGAGAACTTATATATGAACCCCTGAAACACACACACACTGCATCCTACACACAGCACAGAAGAACAATCCACACTGGTGAGTAAAAACATTTGAACTTTTAAAAAGCTCCACAGGTCGGTTTAGTTTAAAAAGTTTGGGTTTAATTAAAGCAATTCTATCAATATATGGCCTTAACAGAGAAGCAGCACTGTCTAATTGTTGAATTTCTGTTGCGTCAGTTTGATATTATTCCCTGTGATTAATACAATACATGTATCTTATTAATAGTAATGACAATGACAATTGTGGAAAAAACTATGTGGAATTGAGTTTAAGTGGGTTTCCACTCACCTCTCCCTCCTTGCAACTTAAAAGTGTTGGGACTGAAAACATTTAAAACTTTTGAACAAAGACCTATATGCATGGAATAATTATCCTCAATAGTAAATTAGAGTATTTAATGTGTCTTAAGCTGTTGAAGTGTTTTCCATTTTAAATCTTGAGTAAGAATATCTCTGCACTTTCAGTTGAAATATTATTTCATATAATTTATAAAATATCTGCAAAGATAGTTACACTGAATTTATTCTTATTGTTATTACTAAATCTGCTGAATACAAATATTGCAAATGCAAGAAAAAAAATGTGTACAAACTGTGACAAGTCAAAAACAAGAACAAGAGAAACATTACAAATGTATTACAAACTTTACATTTTTAACAAAACAAGTCACTTTTTCCAAATAAAAACTTAGCTTTGAACATTTTAATGAATACATATACCGTTAAATGCCTAAATGATACCTCATTAAATACTCCAAAATACTTTTTGAAATTCTGTTTTGTTTATTTTTTTTTCAGTAGATATGCCTGAAGAAAAACACAATTGATTAAGTCTGCCATCTCCAGGGACGATCATCTGGGCAAAGAACTTCACTCCTCAGTCAGTGTGATTAGCCCCACAGGAGTGTGTGTGGCCTGAAGTGGAGCCGGCAGCAGAGGGAGGTGAGAAACACCGTCCACTGAGGGACCACATTAAACCAGAATAAGCCCCTTGATGGCTGTACAAGGAACGATCACAGCCTCCGGCTGCAATAGTCCATTCAGTAGAGGGAGCTCAGGTGTCCTGCATGTGCAGAAGATTCATGCAAATCAGCCTGACTCAGAGCTGCTGTAAAAAGAACAAAACCTGACATTTAGGATTTTAAAAAAACTTCTATTTGTGGTCCTCCTGGAGGGACCAAAGAAAGAGACACCTAGCTCAAGGCCACCTTTAATGGTTTCCTTCATATCTGATTCCAGATACTATTCCATCAATCTAGCCATTATTACGTTTATCTTCCAGGTTACCGTCCTTTTCTGGTCAGAAACTAGCTTTAGGAATAGGTAAATGTCAGAAACAGGCTTTTAAGACCTCCAGGAAATGACCAAATGTCCACTGCCCTTACTAACAAAAGTCTTAAGCAATTGTTTACGTGCAGAATATAAACCATGCCATTTAAATTTGGGACTAGCTGCCCTTTTATTCTGCTTTTAAAGGGTGGGGCTTTTAGTATGAGTCCCTTAAGTGAGTTAGATGTCCCTGCATACGGGGAGTCACACTTCCCAGAGGAAGGTCCACACAGACACAATAGCAAGATAACAGCCTGAGGAGAAGCCCTGACGGTGTTTGCAACGTGTTTTCGTTGCTCTCTGGGAACTGTCTCGTTTTACTCTGCAGCTAGTTGAACTCTACTGAGAATTAACTTAACTCAGCAGATTAGAAACAAGACTCCTAATGAACAACATGACACAAGCTCTATGATTTGTACAGAGCTAGAAAACAAGATGAAGAATGAGTCCCCTCGATAAACACCTGGCTTTAATGGGAAATAGTTTTGCGAGTGAGTGAGTGATGAAGGTCAACATGTTAAACTCTGACCACTTTTTTTTCTTCTTCTCCCATCAGAGTCCTTTTGCAGTTAATGAATCATGGAGAGAAATGTATCTTTATCACTGATCTCGACCTCTCTCCAGACTCAACTCCCTCCCAACAACACCGCTGACGTCAATGCCACAGCAAAACCCTTCAGTGTGTTTGACGGGTGTGATGATCAGGTAGAAGGCATTCTCTTTGACCTGACCCTGCAGAGCATCAACGTAATCGTGGGAATCCCGGCAAACTTACTTGTCATTGCGATCCTCATCCGCAATCGCAAAGAACCCACCACTTCAGACATATTCTTGGGCTGCCTGGCTTTCATGGATACCTACTTTAGTGCCATGACCCCTCTCAGCTTCCTTAACCTTTACCACTGGCAGAGCAAAGAGGTGTGGTCCGCCCTCAAGTTTTCTTACGGTGTGAAAGACACGAGCGGGCCATTGTTTCTTTCCTGTATCTGCCTAGATCGCTTTGTAGCTGTGCTCTTTCCTGTTATGTTCGGCCAGTTTAAACCCATCATGTACAGGTTAAGCCTCTCGTTGCTGGTATTCTGCCTCACTTTTGCCTACTCTGCAGCCAAGACTGTGGGAAACCTTCCCAACTTCGAAAAGGTGTTCACTGGGGAGATGCTGGCAGCATTTACTTGGATGGTTGTGTGTAATGCGTGCATCCTGTGGGCCCTGAAGAAGTCCAGCAGGTCAGGGAAAGATGAGATGCACCCCATGAAGAAGAAGGCCTTCAAGACGGTGCTGTCCATCCTTTGTATCATTGTGTTTAACTACCTGCCACCTGTAGCACTGTTTCCTTTTGAAGAGGTCTACTCCCCTGATGTGTTTCGCTGCTACGTGCAGCCTGTGGGCTTTGCTTTCCTCAACATCAGCAGCACCATCCAGCCGCTCATATATCTATGTCGTCTGGAGAAGGTGCCTTTCTTCTCAGACACCTGCGCTAAAAAGTGCTTCACCTGTGTCTATGCGGAGAACAAGAAAACCCCACCTGCACAAAACCCACCTGCTTAGGTTTAGGAAGACGTAATACACATATTGAACTTATGAGTATGATTATTTTCAAAATGTATTTGACGGAATAGATCTTTTTAAGTAGACTGAAGGAAATCAATCGTGAAAAAATGCATCAATAATGAGTCAACCAGTGGAAAAATCAACATTTTAATTTGATGTTTTCATAAACTGATCATGTTTAAGATTCATTTTTTAAAACATCACAAGGTTTATGTGTGCAAAGTAGTCACCACTGTAATGAAATCCTTTATTACTTTGAATTTGGCGCCATCGTGTGTACAAAAGAGAGCAATAAACTCTAATCCATGTGTGACGAATGTGCATGCGCGTGATGTGTATTTCTTAAAGTGCATTGTGCTAAATGTGTTAGAAACATCTCCTTCATTCGAATCCATCATAATATGGTTACCATCAATAGAAGAATCATAGAACACCTGTACAGCAGTATCATTCATGTGGATGGGAGGTTGCAGGCTATTCAAAAGAATAAAACGTAAAGAAATGGCTTGCCGCAAACAAAACCCAGTTATGCATCAAATGTCCTTGAACTACTTGATATTTATCCAAACATTTTCATTAAATGCAAATGTGCTCTCCCCTCTTCCAGCACAGACAGCAATGTATATTTAGGAACCATCCCTTAATTGTATGCCAATTTAACTCACAGCCTTTCATAGTGCAGCATTTTAGGATGTATGACAGAAAATAATGATTGGTCACTTACACTACCTAGAATAGTTAACCACATACCATTATTGGTTTATTCAGGGATGTGACTGTCTGAACATTACTGTTAAAAGGAATAGTTTTGGAACTTTTGGAAATACGCTTATTTGTTTTGTTGCTGAGAGTCACATAGCCCAAAATCACAAGTCACATTTGCCTCCAGGGGCTTCACAATCTGAATGAAAAAATACTTCTGTGAGAGAAATTAAAGCTTGGGTAGGTAATTGGAGAAGCCAGTAAGAGTAAACTTGATTTATCCCAATCCCAATTTCTTTTCTTTTTTGACATATTTTCCAATTTAATTAATCCTTCATCCACTTATTGACGCAACATTGTAACAAGTACTTTCTCTGGCATTATTCTCAATGGCTGACTGCTCTGCGTGTAAAAATATGGAAGTAAAGTTTCTGTGAACGTGTGTGTGAATGCATAAATCAGTGTGTCATCAGCAGGATCAAAAAAAGACACTGTCCCTTTGTTGTAATCCAGTTGAATTTTGACTTGTTTGGGCGCTCTTGTAACTGTCAGTAGTGTGGGTGGTGAGGTCATTGCCCTGAACTCTCCGTCCCGGAAACACAAAGTCCAGAAGCCGTTCTCAGGCCGAGCCAAGATCTCAGAGTTCCTAGGTACAGACAAAGAGGCCACACCCAGGAGCCAGTCCTGATTACTTCCTGTTTCCACCACCCAGTGATGGCTTCCTGAGCCCAGGGCGGCCATGCCGACCACTTCAGCGCTGATGTGGAAGCGCTCTGGGTTGTCAGGGCAATAGCTGTCCTTCTTTGAGTAGTGGAGGGAAGTGAGGTCGTCAGACAGGATGAGGCAGGGGTGTGCTGTGTTTGGGTCCAAAGTCACAGAAGCTAAAAGACAGGATATTAGCAGAAGGATTGATACGTTAAACAGAGTTTGTACGTTTTTTTTAGCCTCTGAACCTGAAGAAAATGACGAGTACTCACCATAGTCAATATTGTCCAGCATCTTCTCCCAGACTTTAAACTTGAGGTTGCAGAGATGCTTGGTCACATCAATCAGTAACCCGGACAGGTTTTCTGATCCAAGCGCTAAGCTTTTTTCCCTGAGATAAAAACAGATATCTTACACTGAGAATAGGTGTCAGACAACACAAAGAATGTAAATCCTTAACTTGGTTGACCTACCTGTCCTGAGTGGCTTTGAAATTCTGGAAAATATAAATATTCACAGTCAAGGTGGGAAGTTTTGGGGAACAATGATTTGATGTGTAGTTGCCTGTACGGACCTTCAACAAGATTATATCTTCTTCTTTCAGCTGCTCCTGTGTGATTGAGATGGTCTCTGAGAGCAACAGCACTTCTGCTGAAAGTTCTTTAATTTTATCCTTCAATCTTGCAGTCTTCTCTTCTTCTTCTTTTTTAACAGCCGCTATTCTGGCTGACTCCTCCTGGTAGAGGACTTGATGGAGCTGCTTGAACTGGCTCTCGATCACTGTCTGTGTTTCCAGCGCCTGAGTCTGAGGGAGATTATTGCAAATTCTGGTTTATTTGACCAGATCAATTTTCAATTCAAAATCAAACATCTGTCATCTCATCACAGTTACCTTGATGTACTTGAACACGTCTGCGGAGGCCATGTGAATTCGTTTGAGGCAGTCAACTTTACCTTGCAAGTTCTCAAGGGATAAAGCAAGTTCTTCCTGAAAATGAAGCAGAGAATAGATAATTATATAGAATGATCTAACAGTATTTTGAGTGTTTTGGATTTTTTTGGACCTGGCTGTTCACAATCAGGACAGACTTGTTTGACAGCATTCTACCTTTAGGTGTTACCTTAAATACTTCAGGTTAACGAAAACAGCAGAGTCCGTTTGGAAAGTTGCCTTTACAATGTAGTTGGGAGACACTTTGCTATATTTATTTCATTTACCTTGCAGTCCAGCACCGCCTCTTCTATAGGCGAGCAGTCGTGACTCTTGTGCAGTTTGGAAGACTGACACACCACGCAGATGGGCTGTTTGTCAACCAGACAGAAAAGTTTTAACTTCTCCGAGTGCAGATTACAGTTAAACTTTTCTTCCACGAGCACTGGACTCTTCTTGGCCAGCAAAAGAGCTTCACAGACATTTCTCAGAGCCAAATTGGTGGGAGGACTGGCCTTGGAGGCTCTTTTCCTGCATACTGGACACTCACGTAATCCTGATTCCCAACAGCACTTCAGACAGCTCCTGCAGAAGCTGTGGCTACATGACAGCAAAACAGGGTCCGTAAAAATGTCACAGCAGATTGGGCATGTGAGATCCTCCTCTGGGAGAGACATGATCAGTAGTTTGTCATGTACAGTACAGTAAATACACAGTTGAAAACAGCATAAGTCCTCGGGTTTAAGTCCTTTGTGATTCCTCTGTCAATAACATAATAATTTAGCGTGCCTCGTTATACTTGTCTCACGAAAGCCTCGGCGTGCACTAACAGCCTATCCATTGTTCTTGACATGAAGCAGCAAATGCTCTTGGCCTTCCTGGGCATGTCTTTTGTGGGAGTAACTCAAATCATCTAGCACTGTGAAACAACACTGTATGTAGCCGAGCTGGGAAACAGGAAATAAAGCCCTATTGGCCAGTTGTTGGGTTGCCTAAAACGGGTTGGAAACTACATGCTTGAAATGTCATTATCCAGGCCATGAATTTGAATGTGCCACACTAGTTTTAGCTTACTTAATAATTCATGGTGTAGTTAGCAATTCACCATTTAAAAAGGGGATGGTCAGGTCAAAACAATATGCTACAATTTATTTCCTACAGCAAAGAATGTAGTGATTGGAGCATTGTTGCCCAACTGTGTTGACACAGTGTGGTTTCTGACTTTTAGCCGGTTAGTATTGACCCAGACTGGCTACACCAGCTCAGAAATAAACAGGATTTTACAAGTCACTTGATAAAACTTGTAGCTATTACTGTATTATGTTATCAATAATATGTGTGGTGATAGTACATTTTATGTGACTATGTCTGCCTAATATGCATGTGTGTTACATCATCGGTGTTTGTCTTGATGGTTACAATAACACATAACATTTATCTGCTCACATAGGGAGCAGTTGATTTTTTCTTCTTTTTCTGAAAGAAGACTGCAATCCAAGAAAGGCAGAATGTGAAATATGGGGCAGCTAAAAATAGATTGAACAACACAGTGAACATCGGACTGAAAGGCTACTTTTTTTTTTTTTAAAGAAGTGACATTGTATTTGTGGGTGTAGGTTGTTATTGTCAATGACAGTATACTTTTAGGCCTAAGGGGAACAATTCAGTGTTCACATGCAGTGTTGGCTTTCCTGTCAATTAATCAGATTGTCATGATCACTCAGAAACAATACAAACTATAACTCTCTATAACTTTAGAAACTGACAAGGTTCACGATTGTTCAAGTGTGTCTTAAAACACGACATGTCAGTGTTTTTGTCTTTGTCCTATTCTGATTGGAAACATCAAATCAATGAAAGCCTCCAGGCTCTTGGCCCTACATTGCTGTTCATCCCGGGTCATTTTCAATAATTCTTCCCTGTTTGAACATGCAGACAACATGGCACCAAAACATTCATGATACCGTGGGATAATATCAAGTTGTTACTTTTCTGAAGAAGTCCTCATACTTTAGTTGATACATTTCATATGTTCCTGTCTTTGTCCTTTCAAGTCAAGGCTGATTGATTTTGTGTGTCAAAAATAATGAAGTCATCGTGCTTTACAATGGGCTACTCTGTAAAAACTGCACATCAATGACCTTGATGACCCGTGTGTGTGTGTGTGTGTGTGTGTGTGTGTGTGAGCGAACTCATTTCGTGAGAATAATGAGAATCTTATCGACGACTGATGCAGCTCCTCGCGCCCAATCCGCCATTTCCACGGGTCTTGGTCCCTCCCTCTCTCCTCCGGTCTTTGGTTACCATGGCGATGACGTCAGGTTGCACCACCGATGCAGCCCAGTAGACGTTCTGAGGGGCGGTGCTGCAAGCAAATCCCGGACGATCGACTGCAGGAACCATCATCCTGTGAATCTCTGCTGCTCTATTTTGTATCTTCCTCTTCGATCATCCTCGTATCCATCTGTCCAAAATGCGCGAAATTGTGCATTTGCAAGCCGGTCAGTGCGGAAACCAGATCGGTGCCAAGGTATTCTTCTCATCTCCTTTTCTCTGTTTGGTTTGTCATTCTGGTAAGACTTGTGCAGGCGAGAGGACAGAGCCGTCTAATCCATCCTCTGAGAATTCTCGAGGATAAATCCAATGCGGAGTCTTCTCTTGATTGAAGCTTCGTGCAATGAATAATCATAGAAGATTTGATATCCATTACAGGGCTTACATTGGGCTCAAGATTCGTGCAAGCGTTGATTTATTCAACGGACAATCACATTCGATTTAATAATTGCATGAACAATTAGCATTTGACTTTTCTACCCTTTTTGTCGAGTGCTGCAAGCAATTATATAAAGGATTTACGGCAGTAGTAATGTTACCCAAATGTGTGTCACTGTAGTAGCAGCCTCCCCTCCCCCTCCCGTCGATGACCTAGTTTTGCCTATAATTCTTTTGAAGCCAATTCCAGTCTAAAATGTCAGATTTTAAACCAATTCATGATGGTATTTGGTTATTTTAACAGTGGTTACATATTTGGTAGCTTTGAGCGTGCGTGTGTGTTTTCTTATAGCATCGAAGACACTGTTACTTATCAGATTATTGCCATCTGCTTCATTACTCCTGAGACAGTCTGCATCTCAGACTAATGGACTGCTCTTCTGACCTGCATTCAATTAGCTAATTAAACATCTAATCATCTAAGTCTTTACAGCTTATTATTATTATATTTCTTTTGCCTTGTCCTATATTAACATCTCTCTCTCTCCCCTCGCATGTCTATTTTTTCCTCAGTTCTGGGAGGTGATCAGTGATGAGCATGGTATTGATCCCACTGGTACCTACCATGGTGACAGCGATTTGCAGTTAGACAGAATCAGCGTTTATTACAATGAGGCCACAGGTAAGCGACATATCCAGCTCTATTACACAACAGAGCAAAATGAGCAAGCTCTTTTCTTCCCTCACCCACCCAGCTCTCCTATGCAAAGTCATTTGCATACACGTCTGTGTTTTACATTAAACGCATCTTGCTTAACAAACAAAATGACGTAGATCCATTCGACCTGATTTCAGGTGGGAAGTATGTACCCCGAGCCATCCTGGTGGATCTGGAGCCTGGCACAATGGATTCAGTCAGGTCCGGTCCCTTTGGGCAGATCTTCAGACCCGACAACTTTGTCTTTGGTAAGCTGTGTGAATATATTCGAATTTAGTGGTTATTGCTTTGTTTTTTTCTTCCATCAGAAAAGCTTTCCTGTGTTTCCTAATTACAAACTGTGATACTCTTGACTACAGGTCAGAGTGGAGCTGGAAACAACTGGGCCAAGGGCCATTACACTGAGGGAGCCGAGCTGGTGGACTCCGTCCTGGATGTCGTGAGGAAAGAGGCGGAGAGCTGCGATTGCCTCCAGGGCTTCCAGCTCACTCACTCCCTAGGTGGCGGTACTGGCTCTGGCATGGGCACTCTGCTCATCAGCAAGATCCGCGAGGAGTACCCTGACCGCATCATGAACACCTTCAGCGTGGTGCCTTCTCCCAAGGTGTCAGACACTGTGGTGGAGCCCTACAACGCCACTCTCTCTGTCCACCAGCTGGTAGAGAACACAGATGAGACCTACTGCATTGACAATGAAGCTCTCTATGATATCTGCTTCCGTACACTTAAACTCACCACCCCCACCTATGGAGATCTCAACCATTTGGTGTCCGCCACCATGAGCGGGGTGACCACATGTCTGCGTTTCCCCGGCCAGCTCAACGCTGACCTCCGTAAACTAGCTGTCAACATGGTGCCCTTCCCCCGTCTGCACTTCTTCATGCCAGGCTTTGCCCCACTCACCAGCAGGGGCAGCCAGCAGTATCGCGCCCTGTCCGTGCCCGAGCTCACCCAGCAGATGTTCGATGCCAAGAACATGATGGCTGCCTGCGACCCGCGTCACGGCCGCTACCTCACCGTGGCTGCCGTGTTCCGGGGCCGCATGTCCATGAAGGAGGTGGATGAGCAGATGTTGAATGTGCAGAACAAGAACAGCAGCTACTTCGTTGAATGGATCCCGAACAATGTGAAGACCGCCGTCTGTGACATCCCGCCTCGTGGCCTCAAAATGGCTGCCACCTTTATCGGAAACAGCACGGCCATCCAGGAGCTATTCAAGCGCATCTCCGAGCAGTTCACCGCCATGTTCCGCCGTAAGGCCTTCCTCCACTGGTACACTGGTGAGGGCATGGATGAGATGGAGTTCACAGAGGCAGAAAGCAACATGAACGACCTGGTGTCCGAGTACCAGCAGTACCAGGACGCCACCGCTGAGGAGGGCGAGTTTGAGGAAGAGGGGGAGGAGGATGTCGCCTAAAACCTCAGCCGGCCGAGCTGCCAAACCTCATTTTACTTTACCCATCCCTTTTACCCCTCTCCATCATGAATTGAATGGTCTGCCACACTCGGAAAAACTGTCCCCATCTAAACCACTGTTGCTCTAGTGTTACACATTGATGTGTACTGATACTAGTCAAATGTGTGGTTTAAATGTTTTTGTATGTTGTTAATGTACTGAATTATTGCCATCCTTACATCTGTCCTGTCATTGCCTTGCGGAATTCAAAAGCAAGGAATTTTAACTGTGAAGCCTTGACATTGTAGGGAGAATAAATTCTGATTAAAAGGCCACATTTAGTGCCTCTGAGTTTTTATTGATTCGCTTAATCCGACATTGTTACAGATCTTACTGCACTTCAGTGTCTGTCCTGCAACGTGCCGACAAGGGAAGTAGTTCTCAACCTGAGGGTCAGGTGCCCTAGGAAGGTCTAAACATGATTCATGGGGTCTGTAAAAACATGTTTTTGCTTTTCAAATGAGAATTGTATTTAAATACTGAACATACTGGGGGGGGGGGTCATTGGTTTTGGCAGCTGAACTGAATAAGGCCTGTAAGCATGTTGCAATTATGATGAAGGTGAAAACTGTTTTTTTATTCTAAGACAAGAACTCTTTACATCGGTCAATTCAATACAACCAGTGTGTGAATGGGGAAAAAAAATATTTTAGCTTCCATATATATGTAATTTTTCTATAATTCCCGTCTTGAAGGTAATTTAATAACGTCAGAGCTTAAACACAACTGATGTGAGGGGAGCCTGTATGCACGTCCCATACTTCATTACAAGCACAAACTTAGTTAGACGACAGTGTTATTTAACATCCATCATAATCCTTATGACACTACATGACAGTACAAATGAAAGAGGGTTTTGATTGGTATTTCCATTCCGGAACCATTGAGAATACCAGGTGTCTGTGTAAGTAAGTCGATGTTAAAATATGTTTTACATAAAATTATACTATGTTGGCCACATTTTCTCATGTTTCCAAATATCTTGATTTATAAAAAAATCTGTATATAAAAGAGTAGACTCTCAAATGTTGATTACATTATAGATAACTTTTCTGTCCAGAGAGACTAACACTGGCCTCAGTGTTTCGGTGATATGGTACAAATACATTTTAATTAAATATTCCCGTTTCCTACCCAAATCTTATTTTGACTGGGATCGCATACTGTGAAAATAATCATACCTTTAGTAAAATTGTGTAATAATAAGAAAACAATTTATTCAGAACAGACAGTGTCCTCAGATATTTGCTTTAAAATGCTTTGTGAAGTTTAATTATTCAACTATTTTACAAACATGTATTAGACAAAAGCATAAATAAACACGTAACATGGTAAAACATCTGCTTGATTATAATGCATTATGCAATGCATGGTTGATCCAATGAAATTATCTTTAAATAATGTGACTTCACTTTTAGTACTAAAAGAATACTTGAAGTGTAAACAATTGATTGCTTTTGCTCAATATAATTTATCAGTATAACCTCATTTTTAAGGTACAACTGTCTTTATAAAATCTAGAGTGTTTGCACTGTAATAAGATGTTTAATTTCACTTATTATTATGCTAAAAAATATCTGTCGTGATTGAAAAATGCAATGGACTCATCGGGGCTCTCAGTAGCAAAATGAGTTTGAGGTAAAACATTGGTATCGATTTTCCCAGTAACAGTATTTCATAATAGACTGAATCAAGGTACATAGTAAATGGCAAATGAAACAAGAAAAACATCTCTAAACTAAAATGATTAGTGGAGATAAAATACTGAAGCTCTTGTTTCATTTGTGCAGAGGAAATCATCTAGATCCACACGTCCAAGTGGATTTCTTCATCGGGCCATGCTGGAACCATTCAATGCTTGTTGAAATGAAAGCGGTAAGTAAATAAATCAAGTCATGGTGTGTCCAACTTGGCAATCTGTCCTCTCTTAAACCTTGGGAGATGTTTCTGTCATTGATCAGCTCAAGGGAGACAGCCTTTTCACACAAGAATGCTTATCTTTATAGGATTTTGTAGAAACATAAAACACAAGATGTCAAATGAGTCTTTCCTCCTTTGGTAACTTTAGTGCATCTGGCACCGCCACACCGTGTGCACCAGACTGTTCCTCAGCACTGGGTCTATACGTCCCTTCAGTCTGTCTCCTCTTTTTCACCACGCAAAGGAGCCAGCCGAGAACAGCCAAGACTATGGCCAGAACACCCAGTGTGACCGTAGGGGCCACGATAGCTGCAATGTTGGGTCCCTGCAAATAGAAAATGACAGGACATTGGTCAATCTGATGACACCGGTTACGTTCTGATGTCAATTAGTGGTCATGATGAAGTTTCTTTTACTCACAGCAGTTTGATTAGAATGGGTGGCACTTGCACGCATAGTATAATTCCCTGTGAAAGAGCAGACACGTCAGAAACACTGTAGTAACAATGCTACCTCTTTTCAGGATAATTGTTGGCTGGAACAATTTCAAGGCCACCAGTGGAGACTCCGAACAGGAAGTTGCTGCCCATAAAACTGCAAATTGTTGCTTTTACATTTCAGTTTTAATACAGTCTAAACAAACAAGATAACACGTCTTAATTAGAGATTTTTATAGTAGGTATATGTAATATGTAATATGCTAGTAGGCAGATTGTTTTATGTTCAGACAGAGCCAAGCTAGCTGTTCCCCTTGTTTCCAGTCTTATTGCTGAGCTACACTAAGCAGCTGCTGGATTCAGCTACATATTTACCACACAGACATTGTACTGGTATTAACCTTATCTCACTCTTGGAATAAAATCAAATTAGCATATTTCTAAAACTGTAAAACCTTTTACTGCGTAAACGCTGTCAGTGAAAAAACAATCTTTAAGGGATCTTTAAAATCTAGTTACTCAATACAGTAGAAAAGGTGTTAGCATAAAGTGCTAAATGTTTGGCACTTTAGTAAGTGAGGTGTGACTGTAACTCTTTACTAATAACTAATGACCATTAGAGCAATGCTCATAAGACAAAAACACAAAAAAAATGTTTTTAGTTGACCAACTAACAGGAAGCAGCTATAAACCTCTTCTGTAACTATTATTATTATTATTATTATTTACATTAAAGTTAAAAATAAGTGTAATCCAGGCTGTGAAAACATTATTATACACCAGTAGAAAAAAAAGGAACCAAGAGCACAGCAGAGGTTTTTAGCCTTATGCCCACTTTCAAGGCAGCAAACACAAAACGCAGCAGACAGATATCCTGCCAGTCTAGTGCTGTTCCCAGCCATTTTATCCATGACCAGCCATGTGATTACTCAGTGACATCACAAAACTACATAGTAACTCAGTGGAGTGAATGAGGAGGAGGAGAAGCTCAGGAATGCAGAGTGTACTGTGGTTATACAGTCAGCTGAGTCAAATAGGGGAAAATAAGATCAAATCTATTGTTGTTTTGTTTGTTTGTTTTGAGCATTACAACTTAACATCATTTTCGTTTTTTGAACGAATATTTCTTTTTTTTTTTTTTTGTTTTGGAAACTTAAACCCTCCCTTGCCATTTTCTGAGTCAATCATTCACGAGGGCAAATAGTAAACTTTGCAAGGACACAAGTAGCCTACAACTTGATAACAAGAAGCAGGGGTTACAGGAGGGAGCAGCCATGCTCAAATGAAAAAGCCGAAAGTATTGTGAAATTGAATTATTTTGCACGCGTAATTATTGATAAGATAAAACTATATGTAATCAAACCTCTTTCTCATATGGCAGTGTGTTTCTGAATTAATGTCTTAGTCCACTGTTCTAACAACATGCTGACACGCCTGTGCGTGCTTTAGATTTGCTCTGGAATGTCTGCTATCATTGAGTTTTATTTATCATTGCAAGATATAATGGTGTGTTTGTGCATCTGCGTGTGTGTTTGTGTGCATAGGTGCGGTAAGATGTCCTATTTGTGTGGGTGTGATGAGGATGAAGGGATGGTTACTGACTCACCCAGCACAGGATTACTGCTCAGTACCAGCAGTAAAACACTCCTGACCACAACTCCAGGCATGGCCAGCACATCCGGACACAGTGCCATCTTTACCCGGGACCAGCAGGGCAAAGTGAGGGCAGACATGGGACTTTGGGTCATCAGCTTGGGTCCATCATTAGTTCCAACATTCACTGTGTGGATTTATCGTCCATCTTGAACAGCTGAAGACACATTAGTGTCAGTGATGTAAAGACAAATGTCCTTTAGTTCTCATTTTGGGTCACTTTGACACCGTTATCCTTTAATCTGAGGTTGAGTCAGGCACACCATACAACCACTGAGTCACACATTCAGCCTGATGTTGAATCACCATTTAACCTGCTCAGACCACAGGAAAATAATAAGCTATTAAAAGCATTTAAACTGAATACAGCTTTAAATGTTAAACCGCTTCTCTTTTCCAGCAATATTATTATATTTAATACTAAATATTACTAAAAAGAAGGAAATGTGTTCTTATGTTAATTTTCTAAAAACTCTGTTAGAAACATACCATTGAACCATGCAGGTGCTCGAGGCAAAACGGGAAACATCGAGCAGGTTGATTCCTCGCTTCCGCCTCACCTTGTCAAAAATGAAACTGCAACAAATGGTTTAGTCCAATGAATATGACAGGTAACATGTCGAGACAAAAGCCGTGTTACTTGAATGGATCCAATACCGGAATACATCCTCGACTGTCTGCACTACCCGTTGGTGTTTTTTATGTAAAGCAGTTTTTTTTTTCCGTCTACTTTTCAAATCGCCATTGGTCACATGGTTAAGTTTCGTGTTACATTACCTGAGCGCAGTTATCCACCTGCAGCAGAGCGGACACATGCTCCATTGTACAAAGTCGAGGGGAAAAAAGGTAGTTTACTGAAGCACAGCAGACCCGATTCCTCCTGTTGCCATGAAAACAAAGCTCCTCAAAACACACTATATTATCTAAAAGATAACTTTAATCACATCTGTGTTACGTTATGCCTATTTGCCTCCTGATACTTGATTTAAACTGAACTTTTTTTTTTTAATAGTCTATGATGGCAGGTCTCTCTCACTTGCTCCAGCCTGCTGGAGTACAATGTTTAACTGTACTCCCCTGCACAGTTTACCTAGCAACCTGGCTGGTGGTGGTGGCATGAAACAGCGCCTCCATCAGGTTTCATGTTACCCAACATGAGAAAGGATATCAACATTCCTGAGATATTTTAAGGATGAATTCGGCGGCCAGCTGGTCCAGTGGGCTCTAATCCTCACCTAATCTCCCCTTCTCAGACTCAGAGGGGCAAGGAAAATGTAGGCTGCTTCGAGCCTAATCTGTGGTGGCCATAGTTTTCATTTGGACAGTGTGTGTGAAAGCAGTGAGGCGTTTTTGGAAAAGCAGAGAACTGCTGTGGAAAATTACTCTTATATTACAGCAGTGAGTCAGTGTGGGTAGATGCCAGACCATTTTTTATTTTATTATCTCGTACAGTGCTTAAGTAATATGATATCTGGGAACCATCATTTGCTGTTTGATTTACATTATTCAATCCATGAGAGCAGACAGGTTATGGGTCAGGCAGACAAAGTTAACTAATAACATAACCGTAATTGAAAGAGTGATGGTGTAACCTACATTATATTAATGCATCAGAAATGTGGTGTTGGTGGGTGGTGGTAATATGGCGAGCTGAACATTTGGCATGCTGAATTTATGGTTATATAGAATTAAAAGTTATAGAGTATTGTGTCCAGTAGGCTAATACCACATATGGGTGATCATCTAATTCAATGAAGATTCATTCAATTTAAACATGGAAATGCGATTTCATTGTGAATAAGGCATGACAACCCTTGAGAAATGTTCTTTTATATAGAAAAGCTATGAAGAAGTTGTAGGCCTCTGTCTTGTTAAATTTTCTTTCTGCATAGGCCTAGCTATTTGTATGGACCATTTATTGATCATATGGATCAGCTTGTATCAGTCAGTTGTACAGTAGACTATGACTGCAGGCATGTGGGATGCGGAAATATCCTGACATGTCCCCAAATTGTATTGTGGCATGATTGTATTTGATTGCATTAGGATAGATTTTGAGATGTGCCTGGGAGGGTCACCACAAAGTTCATTTAACTGTACTTCCCAATCCAAAGTTATTATGTTTAACTTGTTGGTAACTAAAACAGTAGCAAAATACCTGCAACACCTACAACTGATTTTAGAGTTGATAAATTAAAGATTTATATGTCACGTTACAATAAAGCTTCCAACTCGATTCAATACTTTGGCCAGTCAAGATTTACAGGAAAGGAATTTTCTGTTTATTATTTTTGTTTATTATTTTTGTAAGGCCAAGATCTTTACCGTGCCACGAGGGGGCGATTAAGGCACTTTGCCTTTCCTCTGATGGAAGCGGCTCCTCTTTCACGCACGCACCGCTTGCCGTAGGCGCGGTGGCGCCTGGGTAGGACAGTGAAAGCGGCGGGAGAGCGACATATCTATCCCCAAATTGAATAACAGCTAGTTATACTGCACAATAAGCGAGTCGTGGGCTTTTGCTCGTTTAAATTAGGCTTAAGTTTGCTAAAACCAAAGGTGCAGATAATACTGTTGACGGCTTGCTTGACTGTAGTGTTGCTTTTAAAGCATTCACCGGGAATCTGGTGTGAACGTTTGTTTTTTGTTAGCCCGTTTTTAGCGCTTCAGCAACAATGGCGAAGGTACAGGTGTTAAATGTGGCTGTCCTAGATAACCCGAGTCCCTTTGGAAACCCCTTTCAGTTTGAAATAACTTTTGAGTGTATGGAAGACCTTCCCGAAGGTATGTACCATCGCAGAAAAGCTGTCATGTGAGGCCAAAACCTGAGCCTGTTGCTAACGTTACGTTAGTTATTTATGTGAACTAGAGATTGCGAACAGCTAAAGCTAGGTTAGCCACATTAGCGAATTTAAGTCAGAAAAGCAAGTTTGTGAAGAGTAACGTCATGATAGAAGTTACTAGCAAAGTATTTTAAACAGCTTTTTTAATGTGTTCCCTGTGGTGTAACGTTACACATATTCAAGTTTTCTAGCATATGTCAGTTCTGGGAAACTTAACCTAACGTTAAATAGCTAAATGTGCTAGTACTGACTATTACAAATGATCATCAACGCATCTTAAAGTGAATGCATCTCATACCTTTCTTGTTAGTCCGAGTCTTTGTTTTTCCTCATTCACTATTGGGAAAGTGTTTTACAAGGGTTGCAGTGTAACTATATAAATGTCACTAATAAGCATTAAGGGATTGTAAATATGGAGAGTACAGTTAATTTAATCAAATTGTACAGCACAAATGTCAGTGCTAGCTACAAGTGACAACGTTTTGAGTTTCAATTTACCAATACAGTATACTGTGTGTTTACAAAGTTATTGATATACCAACAACTTTGCTGTGTTCTTTTTTTTTTTTCATACTAGCATGTGTAATATTATTCACACATTGAATGGCTATTGTTTATAACGTTTCACAACAGTTTTGTACAGGTATCACAATGACTGTCTTTTCTGTATGTCAAGCTCTTGATATGGAAAGTGAAAGCACATAAAATATGACTTTTCACAATGTGAAAATGAGAAAACGTTCTTATTGACTGTATTTGATAAGCTTTATCCCGGTGGTGTTTAGTATTTTTTACTATATGGGTGACATGTGATCAGTTTAGTTATCAATAATAACTGGCAACGTTTCTGTTCATCTATTAGGTTGATGGACAAATTGTCTTAGTGCTACATAGTCACTACTATAAAGTTGCGTTTTATAGTAAAACATAACTTCAGTTTCTTTGTTTTGTTTATTTTTTATAGACCTGGAATGGAAGATCATCTATGTTGGCTCAGCAGAGAGTGAAGAGTATGACCAAGTCCTCGACTCCGTCTTGGTCGGCCCTGTACCTGCTGGAAGACATATGTTTGTGTTTCAGGTGTGTTTTGTTGGGGCACACTAACTGAAATAGTTATTTTTGTTGCATTAGCCATATAGCATATACTGGAAACAGTACGTTTATAACATGTTATATTACATTACACCTTTCAAAATCATCTTTCAAACAACAAGGAGATTATACAGCAGTTCCTGTTCACTACCTGTTCATCTGACCATGTGACAATAATGCAGCCTCAAGCTGGTTACATATTATGTTTTCACAGCCATAAAACTGCATAAGATGCTGTATGTAGGAACGTGTGTAAGAAAGTGGCTATTAGAGCCCAACTGATCAATCAACCAGGGTCAATATTAGCTCATTACAGATATATCTATCTGCATGTATGTCAACTGATAAACAACACAAAATTAAAGTACAAAAATGCCAAAATATATGATTTTTAACAGTGTCACTATTCTATAATTTCAGTAGTAACACATTTCTTTTTCAACTATATTATACTATATTATAAAAAAGTTTTGTGTTTCTTTTAACAGGCTGATGCCCCAAACACGGGATTAATTCCTGAAAGTGATGCTGTTGGTGTTACTGTAGTGCTGATTACGTGCACATACCGTGGCCAGGAGTTCATTCGCATTGGTTACTATGTGAACAATGAATACACGGAACCCGAGCTTCGTGAAAATCCACCGATCAAGCCAAACTACACACAGGTCAGACTAATGGTTGATTTCTGGATAATCTGAGTTCTGTTGTCAATGTGACTGCCTAATGCTTATTTCACTGGTTTGAAATAATACTTTGGATATTGATATTTCATGAACCAAGGGAATTCAAATTCCCTTGGTTATATAACTAGTTTGGCTGAAATGTTACTACTCTGTAAGCAATGTTCTTAATTCAGATGGTCACTTCAGTAATAAGCCACTGGGAGTTTTGCTTTAATGACAAAGGATTTTGTTTGTATTTTTTCACTTACAGGTGCAAAGTTGTAGCTGTAGGTTATTATATACAGTAGTTGTTTATTTGATTATTCATTGTTCGAAAAATACCATTTGGCACCTTTGTACCATTCTTATCTACAGGGTTCACATTTAATGTCCCAGAGTCTAAATGCCAAACAAAGTGTGATGTATTGCTAACTAGATAGTAATATGCACATTAGCAAAAAAATGGCTGCAGATAATGGAAACTGAATCAGTTTTCTCGGGTGGAAAGGTTTTCAAATGCGGTCAGAGTGTTCCCATTTAGGTTGTAAAATGTCTATGCAGACGTTGCATGTTTTTCTTACTCACACCAGTAATTTGTAATTACTGTACTGTTGCATAGTTCAGATATGGTTAAAATGTCTAAAATCAGTTACTCTTAAAAACCACGTTGACATTCAGGAAAAATGGTAATATCTGTACAAAGTGTAAATATTGGTATCTCCATGTTCCTTTTTCAGCTCCAGAGAAATATTCTGGCATCAAACCCACGTGTGACCAGATTCCATATAAACTGGGAAGGCTGTGCAGAGCGAATGGAGGACTGTGAAAATGTGGATCCCACATCAAACTCCATGCTCCCTCCATCATGTCTCCCAGGCAAGGCCCCCCCCTTAGGGATACTACCAGATAACTCTATGGACTGTTTATAGAGACGACACCAACCCCGAAGGTGATAACTCACAGAGCGAGACGTTTTGAAGAATGCCTGTGGACATTCGTGTGTGGATGTACAGAGATCTTTGCCTTACAGCTGTCCTTATTTACCTGAAGCTTGTCAAAAATGAACTCTCATCTTGGGCTTCAGATAAGTGTTTGTTCCAAGGAAGAATATGAACATCTCACTGGTATAATCATCACTTATAGATGTGGAGTTCCTTGACATGATGTTTAAAGCATTATCCAAGTAGTTTAACTCATTGAAGGGAAAAAAAGTAACTAGGAAATGATGCAGCTGAACTGAAACGGCACAGAAAGCTGATGTGTGATTCACAGTCCTTCCTTATGTTGGTGCAGAACTAATTTGTACCCATTTGAGAGGATTTCAGCACTGAAGCAATGGGCAAATAAATTGCAATGTTGCTGTACAGGAATTTAATAATCTGCCATTATATTTGTGTTCAAATTTATTTTGCACTTAAACCTTTTCCCACTTAGATTGTGGAGTTTTGGATGGACTACATCACTCTCTATCTCTTTTTGTTTGCAACTGTGTTCTAAATAAAAAAAAATGTATTTGTTCTGCATCTGTGTATGAATGTCTGTGTGATAGTGAGATGTTCTTCCTTATTACTTATCTTAATTTGTCTTCACTCATTTTGATTACAGAGGCATATAAACCACTTTTGAATCTACGCTGAAAACCAATGTTTTCACTCTTGTTCTTGTTAAGAATGTACCAAACTAGTACTTTTACTAAAAAAAATTCATGATCATTTTGTTTCATTTAAATTCAATGGAGTGCCCATTCTATAACATAAATATCAATGTGAACATCCTCTTATATTTTCACATTTGACTAAAAATAGCCTGTGTTAACGTCACACCCAATCACAGATCGGTCAGGTAAAAGGGGTGGCTAGGCTACAGAACTGTCTTTGGAAAATACTGCTGTGCAAAAAGGATTATGATTGCAAGATGCAACAGCGTATGATGTGTGCCCTGCACGAAACTCGGTCTCATAAATACAAACAGCTGATAATTTAAACCAAAAAGAAAAAAACACAGTTATAGTTATGGGCGTATTGGCTCCTAGCAAGTCCGGGAGGCGGGACAAAATAATTTGATAGACGAATCGCATCAATGTAATGATTGGATGTATTGATGCTTATCCAATCGGCACCTAAAGTACGACTTCTGTCACGTAAGTATCTGTGTATGTAGCCAATCAGAGCCAGTCATAGGCGGGACCAGTGGATGGATGACTGGAGTTTCCCTTGCGGTCTGAAGATTAATGGAAGGGGTCTGTTGATCTTAGGAATCGACTATCAGATGGTCGGTCCCAGGAAACCATTGCACTTGATGCTTGGTTTAGAAACGAATGGAGATAGATCCATTTGAAATAACCAACAGCGGAAAAAACGAATAACCTGGACACCACTTTTGTTATCCAGGTCTCAACTGAAAAGGCCTGCCTACACAGAGATAGCACCTGGTTAGTTCGGGCCAGGATACGACTGCGAGGACGTAAGATAGACGGAAAACAGCGTTCGACGATCTGTCTAATGGTCCGGACTGGATTTTGGACAAACCAAGGCGTTTCTGGAAATAAAGGACAGTCGAGTGACATCTTGATTTGCCGGTGCTCGCTTGGAAATTGACGAGCCAACACTACAAAGCTAACATCAGCTGGCTGCTAGTGTTAGCTAGTGGGCTAACCTAGCTAACTTAAATCGTTAGGGTTAGCTGTAGACTTGGATATACTCGCTTGGTTGGAGTTTCCGAACTCCCTAAGGAGAGGTATTTGAGGAAATATATTTACACAAAGTCAATAATGATAGCTGTTAGCTAGTAGCTAGCTGTCAGCGTCATTGAGCCCAGCGACTGCGTTAGCGGTGTAGCATCACTCAACGACTTGCAAAGGAAAACTCAGTCTGAGCCCAGGGACTCCACCATCAGCCTGCCATCATGGGCAACACGCCCACCGCAAAGAAGGGCAATGAGATGGAGAGTGGTGAGTACCCTTTACCCGTAGCTGCAGCAGCTAGCTATATCATGCCACCTGTCATTAGATCTTGTTCCTGTATTGTTATTTCCTGTCTCTCATAATGGCACCGAAATAAAAAAAAAACTACAACTTATCACCTGTATGCATCAAGGCCCAGAGACCCTCCACACAGTGATCGACCACAACATGCTAAACTTTCCTAGGTTGTCAACTTTACATGAAACACCATGAAAGATACTCGTGGCCATTCACGTCCACAAATAAACTTCAAAAATAAACTTCAAACAAGCTGTGACACCGTGATCATCTCAACTGAACAGCTGAGGATGTTATTCATTATCTCCGCTGATTTTTGTGGGAAAGCTCGTGATTAAAACCCCCAGGTTACATTCAGAGGAATCAGTGAGGATGACAACAACTAGCCTTATACACCATAGGTCATAGGTTTTTTTGTGGTTCACGTGTTTCAGATGTTTTTATTTCCCTCCTATCATAAGGTTATGAAAGGCTGCAATAACATTGCAACCCTGGTGTGGAGTTTTCTTGTACACTTGTAATACTTCTTTAGAATACAGATATTTGAAGAAAGAGTAGAAATGCACACATTATGTAAGTGATGGGTTTCATCTCAATGTAATGTGGACCTGATCATTGAGTCCCACAGGCTGCGTTTGAAAGTAAGAGAGTAGAGGGGAGTTGGTTGTTATCTTAGAATAAGAAAGCCACCAGGATGGTGTCATATGATGCATGAGGGTGATCCTCTCCAGGCAGAAACTTGGTAGTTGAGGAGTCTCTTGAACATCATGTGATGAGCAGCTTTTAGAACAAGGGCACTTGTATGTGTCACTGTGTGTGTGTGTGTGTGCGTGTTTGTGTGCAAGACAGATGAAGAGATGATAGTTTATGTCAATTGTTTAGTGGACCGTTGCTCCGCACAACTTTTTTTTTTTTGTTGTTGTTGATGACCTTTTTTGAACGTCGGATCGTTTTTTAATACTATAACATAAAAAAGGGGACATTTATATAAGCTAACAAAATAAAAGACACTTATCTACCATATGATCCTCAGGTTCACCAATGAATGAGGGAAATTGTAATCCTATTTCCTAATAAAAAAAACACTCAGCGCTTTAGTTTCCTTTTCAAAGTAAGGATCACTGGCCTTGCAGAAGGCTTGGGAGGACACCGTTTTATGTTTTTATCCATGACACTATAAATAACGCTCAAGTGTGCAAAGTCTGAACAGGTATCTGCAAAATGAGTGTCAGCTCCTTGTTGCTGGTAGAGAGTATGTGTGAAGAATGGCCTCCAGTCCCTCTGTAATGTTAACCCATCAATAGCAACTCCTGTAACAAGGCCCATGATTTTCAGGTGTTATAGCACGGAGGTTTGTTTTTGAATGCAATTGTCATTTTTAGGTTAGAAGACAGAGGAAACATTGCTGGTGGGAGGTTTGTTCACATGTCATGCTTCACATCCTTATCAACCTGATCACTGAGGATCCACCCTGATCCCCAGAGACGGGTGCAAACCGGGGTCCAGAGCCCACACCCAGGAGCGTTATTTTCCACAGAGCAGCTAGAAATGAAGGACAACATGGCAGCCTGTTTTGGTTTCTATAGAAATCGAGAGAGAGTTGAGAGCTTGCTCTGGTGTGCTGGGTCTCTTTCCCCTGAAGTTTCCAGGCTGGAGAATACGAGCACAGAGCCGCGGCACAAGTATACAAAGCTGATTTCTGGCCCACAGGAGGAAGCAGGACAGACAGACGCTCTGTGAACTGCTGCAGGAAGTGAAGGAGCAAGGAAGGTCCAGCCCAGGCTTTTCACAGTTGGTCATCTCCTCCCCATAAACTAAACACGGCTAGCCAGGATAGGTTAACGTTGCGGCCCTTAAGACGCTGTGTGGTATCGCATATTCTGGATTTCCCGCTTGTTGGAACCTCTGGACATACTGCAGTTTTGAGACTCTTTTCTGGTTATCAGCTGGCTTCCTCCTGCCTTGTATGATGTCTGTTATTCACAGGCTGGCAGGAAGGCTGTTTCACCGAGCCGGTCCCAGTCTAGGGGACACGGGCAGTGGAGAAGGCAGACATGACCAACCACAGGAGGAGCTAGAGGCTTGCTGCTGGCGTGAGTTTTCATTCTGGACCTGGACAGGAGCATGGAGCCGTAGTCCACGCTATGTCCTGCTAGCTTAGCCAGTCATAGGCTGAGTTCAAACTCGTATGTTTTAACAGAGATAATCCCGCTGTTTTTGTAACTAAATTCATATCATGACCTGTTGAATTGAGTTTCTATTGCCATTAGTGGAGTGATCTTGTATACAAATAGACACACGGAGCAGCCTGTTGTTTCTCGCTGCTGTGTTGCCTATAGTGGGTTTTTTTTTTTAGTTACTGTTCAAAGGAGGGCATTTCTGAGTTACTGTGGATGTGCCTTTCAGGCGCTATTCTGCACAGCATAACACTATCAGCCATAAACTTTTACACAGTGTATTAATGAACCTATCTTAACACACACACTTTATTTGTTGTTAAAGCTCTTATGTCGTCCTTCTCACTGGTAGGGCTGCCTGATTGTATGATTGTTTGATGGCTTGGAAATGTGTTCCTGTACTTCACACACTTTCTTAAACATCTGAGCACCGTGCTATTGTTACGGCCCATCCCATTCTTGTGCCATGTTAGGACATAAAGGATTATTGTATTGGATCTTTTGTGTTTTTGAAATGAACCTCGTCTAATGAGGTGGCACCCTGTCAAAGTGCAACTCCTTCTATCTATAAATATCTGCGTGGTTCACGTCCTGCCCCTGCTCTGCACGCAGCTGGTTTGGCTTGTGTTTGGATCGCTCATCACTTCCTGTCTCCAGTTAAAGGGGCTTTGTTATAAGCCCGCACTGATTACCAGTGGACCTTACTGTTGAAATGCCAATCAGCCACCTCAGATGAGCTTACAGCACTGAGTTGGCAAGTTGACATACTGCCAGGGAACGATCATAAGATGCAAAATCCAGCAGCAAACAAAGCAAGACTCAGAATGGAGTTCAGTAATTGGTGAAAGGAACAATTGTTTCGATTCTCGCAGCAACAACGGGCGTCGTGGTAATTCTTGTGTCTGTTGCTCTAGTAAAGCTTCAACAAATAAAGCTATAGCATACTAATATCGTGCAAAAGAAATGAGTGCTGCCAGAAAATTACCCTCAAGCCATACCTGATCTAACCGACGCTGAAACAACATATTATAAGAAAGTATACACAAAGAATAAAATGTTTGTTAGCTACCAGATAGCCTCTGTGTGTATATATAGCGGGTACGCTTTTAGCTTCCCACAATTGAAACTTGGAGCTGGATGCATGCACACTACCTGTCCTGCACATGCATGTGAATAGAGGAGAATGGAACGTGAAAGTGTCATGTGATGTTTTTCTGCCCCTGGATTGGTCAGTCATTTTACTAGCCAATTCAATTGTTATAGTAGGATGTAAAAGTAACTTCCCATTGGTGGTTATGCTAGTAACTGCTTGCTCACCGTTCAAATATCCACTGCCAGTATTGAGCTGATGAAAACAATTGATTTCTCACCTTTTTACACACATGAAAACAACCTTCTTAGTTTACATATATGTCTGTTTGCCCTCTGACTGATTTCTTATGCACCCCATGGGGATGTATGCTCTCTGAACAAGGCCGGGTGTAGTGTGGGACCTGATTTGGCGCGCTTCACAGTTAAATGTCGGTCAGCTCGCCCTAATATAACCCCTCTGTTCCTGCGTCAGAGTGGGCCAGTGGGGCCCGGGGGACAGATGCAGGATTGATTTTTGGAGGATCGATTCAGCACTGGCACTACATGGACTCTCTGGTGCATTTGGGCAGGGAGAAAAAGTTTCTGTGTTTTTGTGTGTTCCTGATTTGCTTTTATGTTTTTGAAAACATCCAGATCAACTCCTAAAGTTTTTCATCTGTGACATCCGATTGGTTCTGCTAATTAGGGAAAGTTTCTAGAATCTAGATCTATCTAGTTCATCTCAGGGGTCTTCACTTAGGCCTAGTTTTCCATAGCACTTCCTCTTTGGGTTGGATAAATATGCCAGCTAGTGTTTTACGCCCCTCCCTCTGGTGATTATGCCCCTGTTTAGATCAATATATAGCCTCTCTCTGTGTGTGTGTGTGTGTTTTGATATGGGAGGGATCGGCAGAGAGTACTTTGTGTACAGAATAAATATTGATACAAACCAAAGCAAGGGTCCAATTGATCTGTTTGAGTGTAACGGGAGCAGTGCTGGTGTCCATGCTATGTTTGTGGATTCTACTTTCTCAACGTGGTCCCAGCAAAGTGACAGTCACAGAAAAGACTGAAGACACCCCGCTGGCAAGGACACTTGACCAGTTTCTGTGGATGAGGGGGGCTGCTGATCTGACCACAGTGCTCTCAGAGGGGGAGGAAAGGTCATGAATCAGTGACTCTGAGGAAGAGGCCAAGGAAGAAGAACAGGGGAGACTTTGCTGGGCTAATGTGTGACAGGAAGAGCTCCAGAAGGCATGCAGGAAAGAGGGAGTCATCCTCGCGCTCAAGTGAATCAGGGTCACGCCCGGCAGATGGTGCAGCACCACCAGAGGTACCCATAGTCATCCCAGATGGTAAGGAATTTAGGGTTACAGGAGAGTTGAGGTGTTGAGCCTTATTTGATTGCCTACAGTTACCATGGTAGTTATGGCAGCCCAGACTCAGACCAGAAAGATACATTTTTATTAAGATAAAGAGCATTCCTCAAAGACAGCTGTTGATTTGGCTCCCAGCTACTTGTGCAGCAGCACTCACGTCGTTCCTCTGCAGCAGTTCCCAAGTTATAACAATAACAGCCCCATTTTTGACTATTTTTGCTTGAAAGTTGGAGTTGAGCAACTTTCACTGGAAATGTTTTCCCCCTGCTGACCAGTCGGACCCCAGCGCTCTCTGTGGGAGCAACAGTGCTCTCGACATGTTTATGCGAACTTTGGTCTTTGCCGTTCTTGCTGGCTTTCTCCCATCCTATTGTTGGAGCTGCTGGTCTTTGGAGAATTTGCAGGAAATCACATTAGCTAGAAGAGGATTAAGCCTTTGTGTAGTTATCAAGTGCATGTGTGCAATACATACACATGTTTCCATGAGAAATGTGTAGTTGCTATTTGAAACGTTTTCATAATATCTCAGTTTTTCCATTTTAAACATATCCAAAAGTCCATTAGTTTCAAGTTGGTTAGTTGGGGATTACATAACTATGCACTTTCACTATTGACAGCTGACTGGCTTTATTTAAACTGTGACCTTGGCTTTTGTTTTGCATCGATTACCTAGGCATACTGACATCCCATATTATCCTGAATAGCTTGACATGGTTAATGTTTTTTTTTTTTTTTTTTTTTTTTTAGCTGTTCATAGATTAGTATAAATAATATATTTTAGTATTGATGTAATTATCCATTATTTCTACCTTGAACTCATTCCTATATTTATGAAATCTTGCATCCAAAATGTTAAGCATATCATTTGAAGCATATGATATTTCTTTGCTCTTGCTTGATATTTACTGTCGTAATTAAAAGACAATGAAATTCAAACTATTTTCCTTTTGTCAAAAGTGAATGTGTAAATTTAAAACCTCGACAGCCTTTTGTCCCAGGCTATCGGCAGAAAAATCTGTCCTGCCTCATCTGCTACGGCAGCTAGTGTCCTCACAGCTAGTAAGGAGGAATGGGGAAGGACTGGTTATCTACATGTTCCCACAGAGCACTGTGATTAGCCCCATAAAGATAAGGTCAAGAAAAGTGTGTGTGTGTGTGTGTGTGTGTGTGTGTGTGTGTGTGTGTGTGTGTGTGTGTGTGTGTGTGTGTGTGTGTGTGTGTGTGTGTGTGTGTGTGTGTGTGTGCACTC